>JADLZN010005223.1:0-600000 GCA_018155175.1 Sinocyclocheilus anophthalmus | reverse complement strand
GTGATACAAGTCGTAGCTCTCAGAGAATTCCCAGTTTATCAGGTGTAATTACAAGTTATACGAGGATGTGACCGCTTTTACATGTTGTACTCTCGTTAATATGGTTATTACGACATGGTGTAAATGCACCTGTAGTCTCTTTTGAATTATATTCAAATTGACAGCTTACAACTGTAGACAGAGGTTAAGTTGTATTTATTCTAACTTAACATTCATTTAGGCAGGGAAATCTGGATAGTGCAGTTATGGTAAGGGAATGTAATTCCATCACATAGACCTGTAATTAATTTAACATGGTGCCCAGAAATGAAATCATCTGGCTGCAGATCAAATCGACAGGGTCAAACATGCCAAATCAAGAGGCTGTTAACCCATACATCCATAACAATGCAGGTGTAAATATAAAAAAAATTGTTACTAACTCAGTGCCCACCCCAACCGTACCCTCAAATTGAGTAATTATTTAACATGGGGGTATGATTAAAGGAACGAGAGATTTCATTTTACTGTGCAGAATGATTAGAGCTATTGAATCACTGTTCAATTTAATTAAATTGCCTTTGTGATTCAATTTTGCTGTGGGTGTAAGGGAGATGTTCTGGCCATTAAAATATGTGATTGATTGTTGAATTTTAATCTTGACTATGGTCAGGTTGACAGAGAGAGAGAGGGAGCGAGAGGGAGGATAAGAAAAAGGGGATGATTGTATTGTGCTTTATAATTTGGCAGATTAAATTATTTGTTCTGGTTTGTAATATTTTGATTCAGTGGGTAATTTATCTTTTGATTTAATGGACATCAAGACTTTGGCTGTGTTGCTACTACTATACAAAATTAGAGTTTGCATTTGAAGTGAATATTTTGCTTTAGTAAAACCATTGGTCTTCATTAACCTATTTGTTTCTGGATATGCATACATAAATATTGAGTGCTCAATAGTACATGTGGTGTTGTATATCACAGTAAATAATACCATCAAAAGCCTATTTTTCAAGGTTTAATGCCATTTCAGCATTTTTAAGTCATGCAGTTATGGATGCAACATGCCACCATGTTTTCCTTGCCCTATGTAGGGCATTCATGCTGGTTTTCTTCTCGCCAAGGGAAAGGAAAACATGACCTCTTTCATAAGTCTGACTCGCAAACTAATTAACCAAGCCCTCCTGATTGCTAATTCCCACAGTTCACCTCTGCAGAGACAGATGCCTCTCCACCCTCCATCCTGACATCCCTCTTCCTTGTGGTGTAAAGGGTAGAAAGCAGTGAAGGCAATAGAGAGGAGGGAGGGTGCTGGCCTTGGGCAGGACTTGTTCTGAACGCCATCTGCTTTCATTTGATTTTGTTCTCATTTGTCTTCTCTCCCTCTCTCTCTAACCTCTTAATCTTTGCATTTTCCCTTTGCATAACAAGACCATATTTCTGCACCATATAATGTATCTTTGAGTTAATACAAGGTCCCTTTAACCAATTAAAGCTGTATTGGTTGGCTTTATTTTTGATGTTCTTCTTGATTTGATTTCAGTTTTAATTTTAATTACACCCGCCCTTGTTGGCAAGGACGGGCTATTTGTGCAGGCCTTCGGAAGCTTTGGTCAAATGAGGCAGAGGTTTCGGGGCTCAACTAGTTTTGTTTTGTTTTGTTTTGTTTAGTTTTTTCTCTGCTGACCTGGGTGGGCAACTTCAGATTTTTACTTGCCATCCTGCAAGTATATTACATAGCCTTTTATGTAATATAGCAGCATATATGTAAAATCTATTTTCATATGTAAACAATTTTTCCAAGTTTTGTCAGCCAGTCTGAAACACTAACATTTAAAATTTAACATTAACTCTGTAAAGCCTGACATACAGTATGAACTTATATATACTGTATATAAAAATCATTAAAAAGTTAGCATATATGTTTTTGGTTCATATATTGTAATATAGTGAGAATATACTCATACTCAAAGACACAAAAAAATAAAATAAAAATAAAAATAGAGGTCTAAACTGAGCAAAATATGCAATTTGGTGCAGATGCTGATAATTAAATGGCCAAAAAGTAATATAAGTGACTCAGTTTGTCACTTAGTAAGATATTTAAATGCTTAGTTTTATGATCAAAGCTCTGATGTTTTTATTGTGCAGAACATTGATGATTGAGAGATGTAAAAACATACATACATGCATACATACAACATACCAATATACATTCCTCATCATGTTGATGATTTAGAGGTCTAACAAATTTGAGTTTTAAATTAAGGTTAAGAAATGACCCATAGTGCTTTCCTCCCCAAAGTAAACATTTCACCAAATAAACAGTGGGAATGGAAACGCACATCATTGTTTATACATTTACATATCACTATATATTTTTTTGAAGCACTCTCTCGGGATTTTTCTTGCCGTTACTAAAGTGAGCGGCTGCCCACTTTAGATTTGCTCAGCAGCAAATGAGAGCAGGCTGCATTAAGTGGCTGAATGGTCTGTTCGACTTTCGCAGTCCATTGCAGCTTTGAAGTAATTCCCTTTTCACATGGCCATGCCCGCAGGCAAGGTTCTCACACACAGCCGAGCCAGACATTTTTGTTGGCATTTTCCATCCATTGCCATCCAGTTGTCGTGAGCGAGAGGGAAGGGCGCGTGGTGAGTGAGTGAAAGCAGAAGAGGAGGGCATGCAAGCGAGGGATGAAGTGATTGTTTAGCATGAAGGAGAGGCGGACGACATTCATCAGCTGCCACATAACCATAAAAGAGAGCTCAGAGAACTGACTCAGTGAGCTAGAGTCAGTGGGCCTCATTTACGAAACGAACGTACTACAGAAAATTGGGCGTATGGTCGTTTCAATGCAAAACTTGGAAATTATCAATATGGACGTGAGCGGTGGCTACGATCAAATCTCACGTCTGCTCTCAGCTCGTGTACGCAAGTTTTTGAGTTATATGAAGTTGCGCACAGCATAGTAAATACGGTGGAGATTTGTAGATTGACAGCATTTTGTTCATTTTTATATTCCTGACCGTCAAACTAAGCTCATTAGTCGATCATTAACCAGTAAATTAGAATGTCTTTTTTTATATATACTGTATACAGGGCTTTAGCTTTATATGCGCAGCAAGACCGTGAGGATTCAATCGTCGCATCACGCACCTGCAGCGCTTCTGTGAAAGGAGAAAAACTAATTAATTCTATAAAAGGAATAAAATAAATAGGATCACAAAATATATCATAGGCTATAATATAATTAAAAGATTAACAAAATGGGGGAAAAACACTGTGCAACAAGTATTGTTTGTGCTCGTTTTTGTGACACTCTTAATTCATTTAATTTCTTTTCTTAATATCTTTATTTGATTGAATCCATCTGATCGCAGAGGCGCCTCATGCACACACAAACAACATTAGTTCTAACGTTGCCTGACATTTCAGCCATTCATAATCAGACTAAAATGCAGTCAACCAAACATAAGTAACACTCTTTATTTGAAAAGGTCCTCTGTAAAAATCAGCGTGCAGCGCCCAAACAAAAAAATTTTTGGCTCTGTAATCGAGCTTTACATCGGTCTATTTGGACAACATGAGTTAAGTATAACAGCCATGCTTTAGGCTACTTATGTAATAAAGTAGTATTCAAACAAATGGTTAGAAACTTAAAATAGTTTGCATAATAGTATCTGGACCTTTCTGATTTCCTTGTGGTACGGGGAATGGGCGGGCGTTAGCCAAGCCGTTTCGTTTTTTGCTGACATTTGCAGGTTACAAAATTATATTTTATAACTTCGTTCTCTGTTTCATTCTTTTTGTTCTTGTTCGGAATAACCGTTAATTTTAACAATACTTTGTTGTACATGAGGGAGGAACTAAATAGGCGCGTTTAATTCTTCTACCAGTTTTTAATATACATATAAATTACAAGGAGGTATTAATCGTGGCCTATTTTCGTCGTTTTCGCAATTTACCAGTGAACGGGGTGTTGTGTGGAGGTGACGATCAACGTGTCTTCTTTAAGCGAGACCTTACTCCTGCTTGTTTGTTTTGTGCTCACGTGCGTTCGGTTCCTCCCGTACTTCACCGTAATCCGCTAGGGCGTAGGTTGTCTAAACCAGGTTGTTTTTAGGGGTGTGATATTCAAATGACGATTGTTTTTTGCCGCCACATTTATCAACGTGCGATCTTTCGTACGATGAGATTGGCGGCATACTAATGTTTCATAAATCACACGTGAACGCTGTCGTAAATTGATTTGTGCGCACATATCTGCGCTAGTTTCTACGTTAGATTGATAAATGAGACCATGTAGGGCATTGACAGGTGTAAGCGGTCCTGTTCTGTCTGTGCCTCATGCTTGCATCTGTGTTAAGATTTCAGACGCAGCAGTTTAGGTTCGGCATCAAGCGCGACTCAGACCGACTATTTCATGTAGGTTGTCTACTCAATACGTACTGAGCGTTCTGCTAGTACAGGATTCACAAACCCTTAAGGGTGTGTGAGGGAACTGCAGGGGGTTTGTGAGTTGATATAAAGTTAATAATTAATTAAATAAATTCAATTAAATCACAAGACAGCTTTTCACGATCAAATCAAAGACTGCGATTTAAATAAGTACATTCAAATGTATACATTAACATACTTTTTCAAAATAAGTTTACAGAATTTCACTGGTGTTCCACCAAAATAAACGTTTTAATGTTTGAAATGTTAAAAGCTTGAGAGTTTGAACTTTTTAAAGAGTTTAAGAAAGACATAAATATTGGTAATTGCTTAGTGTAATAATATAATAATAATAATCTAAGGATGATTATTATTATTAAAACAGTAACACATTTAAATTCCTTTTTATAATTATAATTTTATAATTGTATAATTAATTGTATAGTAATAACTACTACTACTACTGCTACTACTACTAATAATAATAGGCTTTGAAATAGGTATTGGTTGGTTTCAGCAGCAACAATATGAGATGTTTTCATATGAGATAATATCATTTCACTGTTAAAATCGACATATATGACAATATTTGCAATATCATTTAATTTGGCCAAGTTGTGCAGCCCTAAATAATTTCAAAATAATTTTAAAACAATCAAAACATTTACTGAAAAAGTTCATATTAATATTTTATTTGTTTACCTGCATATCATTTGACCAATAACGACCATCATAGAACCATGAATGTGTGTTGTTAAATTATTGAAATATTAACCTAAAATCTCAGGGGATACTTCATGTAAATATTTTTGACAGTTAATTCCCAGTTGGCTTGGGTCGAGTATAAGGTCTTTAATTCAGTAACTTGATAAGGATATTGTTACTTATATCACGCAAAGAGATTACCCAGTCATGACAGAGGTCATTTACATATAAAGAACACAGCAAGTAACAGCCTGTTTGAATCAGAAACCTTTGATATTGTAATTCAATTCAATTCAAGTTTATTTGTGTAGCGCTTTTCACGATACAAATCATTGCAAAGCATCTTTACAGCAAATTAATTTTCTACAATATTTAGTAGTAGCTTATCAGTGGTGACCGTCCAGTTAACTGTATTTTTGGATTATGGCCTCCTCTCACCTCTTCATATGGCAGAAATGTACGTAAAAATCAATTAAAGATGTAATTACCCACACGACTCCCATAACAGAGCGATTAACACAATTCTGTGATATTCTATGTCTTGCAACTCAACTTCAGCAAACATTCGGTAGTTCTGTATTTCTCCTGTTTGTTTCATAATCTAGGTCCTCTGTAGGGTTGGCATCATCTCTTCTTCACGTCGTGTCTGGATCCAAGTGGAAGCCTTGTTGTGAAATCCGTATGTTACCACGGGATCTCCTCCCGAGGCATACTCAACAGAGAAACAAATAGAGACATATTAGCTGTAGCTGCTGGCGACCAATAGCAAAATTGCGTGCATATGGTCCTAAGGCTCCCCAACCTAAATCGATAACATAATGTGCATGTTGATCAGATATTATTCAGTACAAGATATGAGATGCCTTAGTTGAATGGCTTTCATATGCGCCAAATAGCGCAGATTGTGTGCTTCTAATCTAGCTTGAAACAGAGATAGTGTGTTCTCGTGGAACTCCCGCGCCAAAGTTCTATCCTCGAATGGCTAGCTCCAAGAGTGGGGAGCCAAATGCGAAAAGCTCTACCTCCTTTAGTGGACTTTGCTATCCTATGTACTACCAAAAGTCCAGAGTTTTTCGACCTTAGGGAGCGTGATGGATTGTAGCGTGGTATAAGACTAGTTAGGTACGCAGGAGCTATCCCATTAAGGGCCTTATAGGCAAGTAAATATATTTTGTAACTGATACGGAACTTAAAAGTCCCAGTGGCCTTGACTGTAAAATTGGGTCATATATCATATTTTCCTTGACCTTGGTAAGGACTGTTTTTATGAGATGCAGGCCAATCCCTTCGTGCCTGCCTTATGCAGTCAGAGGCATGATGCATGAATTAGCTGTTCTGCATCAGAAACAAGGTACATGTTTTGTAATTTGGCAATGTTTCTAAGATGGAAGAGTGCTGTTTTTGTAACATGGGAAATATTATTTTCTAAAGACAAGTTGCTGTCTAATATAACCCAGATTTTTGACTGTAGTGGAAGTAACAGTTCATCCGTCTAGTTGCAAATTGTAATCCAAGAGATTCTGCGTACTGTCTTTTGATCCAAAAAGTAAGATCTCTGTTTTATCTGAATTTAATTGGAGAAAATTATTGGTCATCCAATATTTTACATTTTTAACACACTGTTAGCCTAGATAATTTAGAAATTTCATCTGGTCTTGAGATATATAGTTGAGTATCATCAACAATGGAAACTAATTCCGTATTTTCCTAATAATATTACCAAGGGGTAACATATATATTGAAAATAGCAGAGGACCTAGAACAGATCCTTGTGGCACTACATCCATATCGCCTGATTTACTGGTGATAATTTGAATGACCCTCATTTAAGTGTGGACAAAGGTAGCGATCGGCGTAGTTATGATCTCAACTCTTAAGCCTGCCGTTTTCTTGCATACCTGAATAATTTGTAATCGATCTATGAATATGTCATGATCTATAGGGTCGAACGCAGCATTAAGATCAAGTAAAACTAGCAATGAGATGCAGCCTTGGTCTGATGCAAGAAGCAAGTCATTTGTAATTTTAACAAGTGCCGTTTGTGTGCTATGGTGGGGCCTGAAACCTTATTGAAATTCTTCATAGAGATCATTTTTTGGCAGGAAGGAGCACAATTGAGCAGACCCAACTTTTTCTAAAAATTTAGACATAAAAGAAAGATTTTAGATGGGTCTGTAATTTGCCATTTCACTAGGATCTAGTTGTGGTTTCTTAATAAGAGGCTTAATAACCGCCAGCTTGAATGGTTTTAGGTAACTTACCTAAGACACCGCTGATTAATACTCTGAAAGCGTTTTTCTGCTACAGGTAACAACGTTTACGTATTTTTTTAGTGGGTACAGGATCTACATCATGTTGTTGTTTAGTGCAGTGATCATTTTAATTAAGCCTATAGTTTGTAAGTAATTACTATAACTGTGAAAGAATATTGAGATTGGTGCGCTTGGTTATTTTTATCTAGCCACTGTGCTAAATAAAAACCTTGGATTGTTTTGGTTATTTTCTATGAGTTTGTGGATTTTCTATGAGATTGTAAGTCGACTTACAATAAAAAAAGCATGTGCTATGAAAGTGTAGAATATTTTTTGTTCTTTAAGGAAGTGCAGCTGATCTGTTTGTTCCATCAGAGTAACATTTATGGCACATGGTTATATGTGTAAACATGCAAGCTGTCCGCAGACACATTTGTTGGCATAAGTTCTAAATGTCAGCGGTCGAGTCACATGCATTTGACTTTCTCCTGCGGAACCCCACGGTTCTCAGCATGACTGTATCTTTCAGAACACTCTGAATGGAGCTCAGAGGAAAAATGAATGAGATAGAGTTGTTTTGTCGAAAGAGAAAAGTCTCTTTTCCACCAATTTCCTGGCCAATTTCCTCCAGCTGCATTCTCCTCAGTCTCTGGGGTTGACAAGTATACTCTGAGGCATCTCCCTTGAAGCAGCTACAAAGTGCTATGCTTCATTTCACAATTCATCCTCATTGCTTCAGAGTTATTGTCCTCTTTATGTTTTGGGCTACATTTCATTTCTTTCCAGTAAGTCACAAGATTATGATGCAAATGTTGTTTCGTTGACAAGATATACAGGTAAAAAATTAAATCATTACAAAATATGCAGCTCATTTCCTAAATTTGCTGATCAGACAGACACTCAGCTAGATGTACTAGAAATATCATTCGTTTGCAGGCGGAAGTCTTGTTTTTGTAAATATCTGTACATAAATTGTGCATGTGCATTTGGGTTAACACTGACAAACACATTGTCAGTGCATTAATGACATCATAAACCCTTAAAGAGACCTGCATATCTTTATGAATCATGTGACGAAATTGACGATTCTGTTAATTCAATATTCTATGAACCTTGCAGTATTTGTAAACGTCTGCAGGTTTCTGGATTGTATTTTTTTATTTTAACATATTACACTTTGTCATGCCTTCTATATTGCTACATTTAAGTGTCTGTTCAAACAAAAAAATGTCAAGTCACCTTTATTTGTATAGTGTTTTGACATAGAGGGTTCAAAGCACTTTTCCACAAGAGTAAATTGGGAAAGCAACAGAGATCACTATGGAAACCTTCGCTATATAATCACTGTAGAAGACATAGTGTCATATGGCCACTCAGTCGATTGGTTGGTCAGTGTTGGTTTAGTTCAGTTCAATAATTGTGTAAAGTTTATTATGAAACAAACCCAATTCTGGAATAAGCATCTCTGCTGGACAGTAGTGTTATTTATTGATGCACCGGAATGAAAATTCTTGGCCGAAGCCGAAACCTAACAAAATTAAACACTGGGCCGAAGGCCGAATACGTTTTTTTGAGTTTTTTTCCCCCATGTATTTTGCCTTTTTTTTTCACCATTGCATAAATAGCCAAAATGTGCTTTTTACAGTTTTTTCTTGCTTTTCAAAGAAAAAAAAAATCTATTACAAAACAACAATTTAAAAATATTTAACACGGAACATTTTTTTACATTCTAGCAGACACTATACCAACAAAACACAATTTAACTTAAAATAAAAGTTAGTAAAATAATATTTTTGGCCATCAAACCCCCTTCTTGAATCAGGCATGTACTTTTTATTTTTTTACTGTTCAATTAAAAGCAGCCTTGCTGAGAAGAGACTTATTTTAAAACATTAGAAATTTACAGATCCTAATTTGAACACTATTTGTGAATGTTATAATAAATGTATTAATGGAGCTGTTGTAGGGTAATTATTATTATCTTACTTTTTTTTTATTTTATTTTACAGAACAACATTAAAATTACAATACTAACGTTTTCTTAATGGTGATAAGAGTTCTTGCTTTTTCTCTACTTTTATTTTGGTGGAAACGCGCAGGAAGACCTCAATGCTTTTTTATGTTTACAGCAGATTTATAAATGAGTCTCATACCGAATACGTCGTACGTATCGCATTGTCACACGCCTTGTAAAAATTCATAAAAATGTTACTATTAGTTTAAGGGCATTTTGCTATTTCAGTCATCATACAGTAACCAGCAACAATCACACCTTCCTCTTCTCATCGAAGACATGAGCAGTACTAGACAGTCTCTCGCTGTCGTTGCTTGTAATGATTTTTGCGTCTTTCTCCGACAATTTAAATGCTTCCACACTGCTTGTGCGTGTGTGCTGCATAATAAAGAGTGCACCTCTCACTCTGCGCTGGTTGCTATTTGATCACGTCATATCATTGTTCAGTAAAATTTATTGTCTTTTTGCTTATAATTTTGGCTATCACTTCCTATTGTTATTCAATTCAGTTCAGGTTTTGTTCTCATCTGATAGTGTCAGTGCCGTCAAGAATATTAGAAACATGTACGGAAATGAATGAGATTATTAAGAATGAGACATTATGGTTGTTTAGGAGAATAATTTGTGTTCCAAATCGATCATCTAGTTTAAAACCATTGTTGGCAAACGTCTCCGTTACGTATGTAACCCTCGTTCCCTGAAGGAGGGAACAGAGACTTCACGTTGGTGACCGACGAATTGGGACCTCGCTTAGAGGGACCAATCTACTTCGAGTGTAACTAAACAAGCCAATGACAGTTGGCATGCGTGTTTCGCCATGCCAGCTGCTGCTGATCACAGCGTGAGTTTAAGTAGGCAGCAGGTGCAGCGCATAGTCAGGTTTTCGCTGAGGAGCCGAGCCGGTGACCCGGCTGCTCAGCGGTTGTACAGGAGCTGTGGCGACGGGACGTTACGTCTCCGTTCCCTCCTTCAGGGACGAGGGTTTACATACGTAACTGAGCCTTCTACCGGTTCTCGAGGATTCATCGAGTGAAGGCCTGGCGCCGGACGCTCTGCCACATCTGGCTGCCGAGGGGATGGAGGAGATCGACAGGATCTACAGTATGGATTCTCTGGAGCGGTTTTAGCAAGCCGACACTAAGCCGGGGCCTCTAGGTGCTTCTACCTGTTTGAGGTGAGAACAAAGGATGATACCGGCTCCACACGAAGGCTATATAATCTAGCGAAAGTGTTGGGGGTCGCCCAGCCCGCAGCCCTACATATATCTGTCAGCGAGGCGCCACGAGCCAGCGCCCAGGAGAATGCAACACCTCCTAGTAGAGTGAGCTCGCAACCTAAGCGGGCAGGGCACACACTGTGCCTGATAAGCCAGAGTGATGCCATCCACTATCCAGTGGGGCCATCCTCTGCTTGGAGACAGCCTTCCCCTTCTGCTGTCCTCCGTAGCAGACAAAGAGCTGGTCTGAGTTCCTGAAGCTTTGCGTCCGGTCTACGTCGCACCTTAAGGCTCGGACGGGACAGAAAAACTAGGCTGGGTCTGCCTCCTCCGAGGGCATCGCTTGGAGGTTCACCACCTGATCCTGAAGGGAGTAGCGGGAACCTTGGGCACGTAGCCGGGCCGGGGCCTCAGGGTTACCTGGGAATCAGCCGGCCCGAACTCTAGGCACAAATCGTTGACCGAAAATGCGTGCAGGTCCTCCAGCCTATTGCCCCTTGACTCGAGGCGTGCCAATGCTAGCATGAGGCAACAGTAGCCGGTCTCCCGGCCACCCTCCCCAGTTCTTCTACGGTGACCCGGGGGTCCACTTCACACGGTGCTGTGAGTGCCTGCAGACGCCGGGCGACATGTTCTGCACGAATCTGTAGTGCCTGGGAGCACCAAACTGCCTGCCTCCCCCGAGGGAATAGAGTGGGCCAAAAAAAAAGTGGAGGATTTTAACCTTCTCGCCCCCTTAAGGAACCTGACGACCAGGTCATGCTTCCCCCACGACCTCCTTCTACGGGGTCGTGGTTAGCAGCGATTGCAACAACATAAACTTTAAGGGTGGAGGGAGACAGCCTTCGCTCCAACCCTTTGCTGCAAGAGGACAGCACAACTCCGATCGGGCATCTTCGGGGGTCTTCTCGGCGAGAAGAACACCACTCAACGAACAGGTTCCACTTCAAGCGTAGGCGCTCTCGCTGAAGTGATGGTGTCAACTACCTCTTGGGTAGGCCACTCAGAACCTCTGCGTCCAGTCCAGGGACCGGACATGAAGTTTTCAGAGGTCTGGACGCGCGTGCCAAGGTGCCCCTTCTCTGAGTCAGTAAATCCTTCCTCAGGGGAATTGGCCAAGGAGGGGCTGTCGCGAGGAGCATTAGTCCTGGGAACCAGGTCCGGGAAGGCCAATAGGCCACCAGCAGGACCTGCTCCTCATCCTCCCTGACCTTGCACAGCAACTGTGCCAGAAGGCTCACTGGGGGAAATGCATACTTGCGAAGGCCCCGCGGCCAGCTGTGTGCCAGTGCGTCTGTGCCGAGTGTTCCCTTGGTCAGGGAGTGGAACAACTGGTAGTGAGAGGTTTCTGGCTCTGAAACGTCCCCAAACCAGCTGGGCCGTCTGGGGATGGAGTCGCCATTCTTCCGGGAGCGCAGCTCGGGACAGCTCTTCGGCTGCCCGGTTGAGCAGCCCAGGAATGTGAACAGCACGAAGCGACCTCAGATGCTTCTGACTCCAGAGGAGGAGGTGGCGGGCGAGTTGCGATAAGCGACGGGAGCGCAGACCACCTTGTCGGTTGATGTACGCAACGGTCGCTGTGTTGTCCGTGCGGACTAGTACATGCTTGCCTCGTAAGCGCCTTTGAGACGGCCCCGGGCAAGGTGCACTGACAGCAACTCGAGGCAGCCAGTGCAGTAGGGGCCCCGTCCAAACCCCTGACACTACAAGCCCGTTGTACATGGCCCCCCAGCCAGTCATGGAGGCATCCGTGTTCGTCAAACCACAGAATTCGCCTTGGAGACCTTCTTCCCAGGGGCACTCCTGCCGGGAGGAACACAAGGTTGACCCCGGGGTGAAGGTTTGGCGGCAGGCGTGTACTTGGACCCGGAAGGGCCTGCGTTGCCATGCCCCCCAGCTCTGTGAACTCGGACCATGAGCCAGTGCTGCAGTGGTCTCATATTGAAGCCCCCGCGGCGTGAACTGCCGCCGTAGCTGCCATTGCCCCAGGAGCCCCTCTGAAACTGTTCAGTGGTACCGCCATCCTGCTCTTCCGAGTCCCCTCCATAAACCGGGAAAAAGAGATTCTCTGCATCGGAACGATTTTGCTCTTTTCCCAGTTTACCTGAAGGCCCAACCGGCTGAGGTGTGAGAGCACGATGTCCCTGTGTTCACACAACTGATCCTGAGACTGCTTCATCGAGGTAGTTGAGAATGCGAATGCCCTGTTCTCTCAGTGGAACAAGGGATGCCTCCGCAACTTACATGAAGACCCCGGGGCGACAGGGACAGCCCAGATGGCAGGACCTCATACTGATATGCTCGTCCTTCGGACGCGAACCACAGCATTGGTCTGTGGTGCGGAAGGGTCGACACCTGAAGTACGCGTCCTTCAGGTCGACCGCTACAAACCAATCCTGGGGTTGGATGCATCTGATGATGCGCTTCTGCGTCAACATCTTGAACGGTAACCAGTGAAGGGCCCGGTTCCAGACACGCAGGTCCAAGATTGGTCGTAACCCACTTCCTTTCTTGGGTACAATGAAGTAGGATCTGTAAAACCCCCTCTTCATATCGGCCTATCGCATCCTTCGCCAGTAGGACTGCGACCTCCGCCCGCAATACAGGACCATCGGCCGCCTTCACTGTTGTGGAGCGGATGCCACTGAACTTGGGGGGGCCGCCGGGTGAGTGAATCGCATAGCCGAGCCTGACAGTTCGACGTAGCCATCGAGATGGGCTGGGTAGCTCTAGACACCGCGCAAGTGGCATCAACGGAAGTACAGGTGTACCCGCAGTGGGGCAGCGTGGAAGAACACAGGGACCCGGCCCGGGAGTTTCTTTGCCGGTCCGAGGCGGGGTCTGGGTTTGTGTAACACTGACCTGTGTTTGAGCAGAGGGTGTGTGGGTAGTCTGTTGGTTCGTCCTCCCGATCCGCCCGCTGCTGTTCACTGGCGAGAGAGGATGGTGAGTGTGATACGACACTGGATTGTCCACAACCCCCTGTCCCCTCTGGGGACCCATAAATAGAGGAATTGCTCTTTGTCGAGAATTTGGGTACCACCGACCGACCTTTCTCTGTATGCTTCACTGGAGATCATTGGTGGAAAAAGATTCTCCGCCGGGCCCTCCTCCGGGGGAGGGAGTGGTGTGCTTACCATCCCCTGAAGAGCACGTCCCTCCACCTCTGGTCGCCCATTCTCCCTTTACTCTCCGGGCCTCTTGCTCTCTTGCTTGCCACCAGGTTTGGCAGGGGCCTGGATGGGCGGGGAGGCTGCCCTGCGACTGGCTCCACGGCACAGCTTTGCCGGAGGCCGCAGGAGCTCTGCTCTTGTCTGGCGGTGGCAGGGGGGCCGCCCCTTTCGTCCGGTCACCGTCAGCGCAATGCCGCAGTGATGTACCCTTCTCGATGGCCATCAGTCTGCTTTGGTCAGCGGTCGTCTTTCCCTGGAATTCCTGTGCTTGGGCCCAGTCCTTTCCTCCGCTCACTTCCCGTGTCGCCGCAGCCGGCCTGGGGACACCTCGGGGCGCGTTCTGTCCTCTTCGCCTCATAGGCCTCCTGCCAGTCACAGTGCCAGAATTGGTGCTTGCCCGTACCACCACACAGGACATCGCCACGACCCAGAGACCGTGCCGTAACCCTTCGGTCGCTCGTGTCGCGATTTCCGCCCCCTCTCAGTTGCGCCATCCACGATAGCACCCTCAGATTAGCGTCGCTTCATTGCCCAGGCACGAGATCAGCGATGCGTTGGACCATTACCCACCGCCAGTACCGACCGCGATCCCAGAACGCCCGGGTGATACTTTGTCTATATCAGCACCCTCATCTTTTGTCTTTAGTAAAGACGTACCGTCACGTTTTTGTCCCAAGCAACGTCGTCTTTAAAAATGGAACGCTCTCGCGCAATTGCTCTTTTGGAAAAGCTCTTTTAGCGTGCGAGGTGCGCACATCGGAGATGATCATCTGCAACACCAACGGGGTAGTGCAGCCGATGTTGTCAACCCCCCCACTGGGTTCGACACTGAAACCCACCACCCGTCGCTGAAGCGCCGTACTGCCAACACGAATAGCTCTCCAAGAGCGCGCTGAACTTGTTCTGTCTTTTCTCTCAGTAGAGTAGTCAGGAGCAGAACGATGTGATCGCTCGGCTCCGAATCGAAAAGCTGAATATGCGCTGCACCTGCTGCCTACTTATACTCACGCTGTGATCAGCAGCAGCTGGATGCAATAATCGCATGCCAATGTGCATTGGCTCGTTTAGTTTACACTCGAAGTAGATTGGTCCCTCTAAGCGAGATCCCAATTTCGTCGGTCCTCCGACGTGACTTCGAGAGTGACCGACTGAAAGGGAATCTCAGTTACTGTAAATGTCCTTTGGCGCGCATCATTATTGTCTACTTGGCACTGTGCTTATATTTGGCACTGTAATATATCCAGCTCTGAGTAAACAAATTATTAAGATTTGTTTGTCTTTATAATTGATAATTGGTCTGAAACCACTTTCAGAATAACCTAAGCTTGATTCACACGTGGGTTGCCTGCACATACATGCCATCACACACATTTATTAGACTGCATCTCAAACAAGTGATTAGGGTTTTTGGTTTGTTTGTGGTAAGTATCGAGCCAGCATATCAGACTGTCCATGATAAATACTAAAACTTCAGCTAACAAATGTAAATGCCTCATAAACAGGGGGACAATAAGCAGGAAGTAGAGGAGAATATGGCTGATTTGTTGGCAATGGGGTTTCTATTGTGTGAATCCATCAAGAAAATAAAAACAGTGTGAATGTTTGCATATATAAGCATAGCAACTGAGATGCAGTACCCGTGATTTTTGTTCTCATGTGGTAAGTCGTACCGCAGTCTGCAGTTTCGAGACTACATTTCTAGGTCCCTTGTTATTTGTAACAGTGCCACCTAACCAATTTTACTCCAATAGAGGATTCAAACCTGAAACAAACTGGTGCAAAGACTACACCCATAACAATTCTGCAGTGTTTGATTTCTATCACACTTTTAACATTTGAGCCAACTTTGAATGTGCAAGGCTTCTGGTGTCAGGCGCTTTACTGCATTTTATTTTTCTTCTACTACTTTACCTATAGCGGCCAGCTTCTGAAAGGGTCTCACATATACACAGAAAATAGCTTACTTCCATGTTGCGAAATAATCCAGTATTTCTTTGCTCATGTATATTCTTGATCATAATTCCAAATACCAGGTGTAAATGAATGAATATATTACTTTTTAATGCAATTATTTAAAATACTTAATCATTCCAGAATGGTTCTAATATGTACACTTTAGGTACTACTATGTGGTTCTAGGACTGCAGCATCATGATACTCAATTTGTGACTGATAATTTGAGTAGAGGTGGATCTGCTGTTACACCAACAGCACTGTTGCACTTAATTTGTAGTGAAAAATGCAGTAAAATCTGATGATAAAACCTGGATTAGTTTAATTTATAATAACTTAGTTTTGAATTAATTGTTTATGGTAAAATAGAGTATGAGTTATACACACGTGAGATTATCTAAAATGGTTAATGAATGAACACACAAGGGGAAGTAGATGTGTAGAAGACGTGCGGTGTAATTCCGTGGAACTCTTTGAAGCTTTCTGCAGATTTTGTATGGGCAAGACGTACAGCAGAGTGGAGTGGCTCATCCAATCAAATTTCAAATGCGGAACCATCCATTTCATAAATATGTTTTTTTATTTTTTATTCTGAGGCATCACCATCAGTGTCAAATCCCCTTTCATTTTTCGTCACACACAGATCATACATGTCAAGCTATGTGTATGTTTGCATTTAGCCATTTTCCTGGACTCCTGCCTTGGATCACATTATGGCTTGGCAGAGCACAGCGCCAGTTTAACGTTATTATAGCAGACTGACTCGTATAAGCTGACACTGACTGATCATGTTGCACATAGTGTGGTCTCGCCCAATTCATCTGTTTTAAAACAAACTCCCTTCTTTTTTTTCTGCCGCCTCTGAGCCCAGACAGCATGCTTATGCACTGATAAAGTGTGCTAAGCTAAGAGTTTCCCCATTCGTTAGCATTAGTTACTCCCCCTGGTCCGAAACCTGTACAATATTTACACTAGAGAGGATAAACTGAGTATTTCTGCAGGGGATGTTGGCTACACTACAGACCGAACGCCAAACGCATGCCACTGTCACACCAACCACCTCAGCTTCTGGAATTCCGCATCGCTCCCCGCTGTTTTCTTCTCTTTCTGTCCACGGTGAACTACACTCTCCGCGCCAATCGGGATCTTCTTGGTGTGGCATAGATAGATGCTCGAGTTGGGTACATCTTCTCATTGTTTGGGTAGTTGAGCTGGTAGTTTGGGACGCAGGGATTGGAACTTAGGTTCAAAGACGGTTCTTACGCCGACCTCCTTCCTCCTCGCTCCCTTGTGGCGTCCCGAACCATCTAAGCTGTCCTGCTGCGACGTCTCTCCCCGCCTGCCTCTTTCTAAGTGGACTCCCTTTTTCTTCCCCTGTCTGTCTCTCGCTACGTCGGACTCTAGCCCCCGGCAGAGAGTCGCCCGGAGAGCCGTACCTGCATGGTGTGTGCCCGCACCTTGTGTCACTCATAATGTAAATCATGTGGCGGGGGGCGTGTGGGTGGCCATGTGTCCTACTGGTCACACTAGCTACCCCACCACCGGTGCGCAAGGGGGGGGGCACGACTCACATGACAAGGAGCGGGCGCGCGTGCCCCATCGCCTCTTGTCAACAGCCGAGGCAACTATATGGAGGGGTGTGATGGCTAAACTTGTGCTTTTGGAATCAAAAAAGGGGGGGAGATGCATAAAGCAGAAGCCTTTAGTTATCTTCACACTCAGCCATTTTGAAACGCAGCAAAGCAGTGTTTTGCCATGCCATGTTTTGTAAAAGGAAGAGGACAGAGTTTAAAGAGTGGGCAACGAGAACAATTCTGTTTGTGCCGAATGGGTACGTGTGTGTTGAGCTTTTGAACACACACAAATGTAGGCATAGACACTTGCTTTAAGGATTGTCAGGGGCCCGAGCATGAAACATACCATCTGTCTAAACTACAGCACCACGGGTCTTTGACACCTCTTTATTCTGTTTCATCTTCACTCGCTGCATGTAGTTTTCCCTCTTTATTTATTTCTCTCTCTCTCTCTGTCTGTCTGTCTGTCTTTCTCACTCTCATTCTTTCACTGGTATGCAACCTGGTCTTTTGTTCATCTTTTGTCAGCATTTGTAAAGGTCTTACACATCTATTTAATCTGAAACGTCGGCATTTGTAGTAAACAAATAAATGGGAAAGTGAAAGGGATTGATTAGTGAATGTGCATTTTTGTGTGTGTTTTTTTTTTGTCTTCTTAATTTCTGTCTTTTTTATTTAAAAAGTCGCATTTGTGTTATACTGTTAAATCTAATAATATATATATATATATATATATATATATATAATAGATCCAATATATATCAAAAAAGAAAAATCAAATGATACAATACAAAATAAAAAATACTACTATATATATATATATATACTGCTATAAACAAACTGTAGAAAGACATTAGTGTCATATATATATATATATACTTTTTTTTGAAAACCCCAGAAATAAATCTGAACGAAAGAAGAAAAGAAACTAAAGCATTGCATTCTGACCATGTTTCTTTCTTTATTTTGTTTTTCCTCCTGTGCTTCCACCTCTACCTGCTGGTCTCTATCTGAATGTCTCCATCCCAAAATCTTCTTATAGGTAAGTCATTTATCTTTAAACTATCCCATCATGCTTTATGTGGCTTATTCCTGGATTCGTGAATATTGAGGAACACTTGTTGTTTGGAATATTTAAATTGTATTTAAACAGTGTTTGACAAACAGACCATCATCCGGGTTTAAGCTGTATGTACTACAGTATAGCAGTATAGTGTGCAGTCTAATGTAGTAAACAGCCTATATGGGTGTTACAGTATGTTCCATTGGATGATTTGAATTGGCTTATGATGGAGTTAGATGATTGGCTGATGTTTCATGTTTAATCTTAATTAATTTTTAATGTTTAAATCTAGTTTAAATTTCCTAATCAAATTGTTGCTGGTTTACCTTACAACTCTATAGTTGCTTGCTACTTTCATGTTCTGTGTTTGATAGTGAAGTTGCACCACAATATCACTTAAAACTATTAATTAATTTTGAGCCATCCAGTAGTTTTATAGAGTCAGTCCCATTCATTAGACAAAAATAAATAATTTGATCATCTGGCATGAACGAATGAGAAGAAAGATGCAGGGTGTTTGACTTGGTTCAAGGTGTTAGTGATGTAATCATACAGCCAGAGATGTAATTCCTCTCTCTCTTTATGTGGACATCTATCTGTGCTGACACTCACTACATTAGTGACTCTTTTTCACTTGAAATCCACTGCTTAATTTGGGGGGGTTTTGTAGCTCTCTTTGTAAGAAACTCATTAGCATGCTATAATACATGCAGAATTCATGTTAAATATTTAAATGGTCAATACATAACATACAAAGAGGCTTTCAGCTCACACATCACATATACTACAAATATTCTGTATTTTATTTATCTAAACACTGCTTCCCTGCTGTTCAGTAAGATATCTTCTTTTGGCCAAATGCATTGGAAGCATTACGCATTTCCGCAGAGAAGGCAATCCCAGAATACATTGTGCCAAGCTCAGTGAAAGATAAATCTAAGATGGCAGATAATGAGGAAAAATTGTATAAATACTAAAAGTATTGATAAAAATAGTTTTGAATAATTAAAAATGGGCCATTTTACAAAAATAAAAATGCTTTGTAAGCGTCAAACAAGTCATTGAATTCAAATGAGATTAGCATACCTGTTAATTATTATTTACACTTAAAAAAATTGGACATCTGGCATTGCTAACAGTTATTTATTTATTTAATTATGTATTTATTGGTTCCTTTTTTTTTTTTTTTACATTAGGTAGAGCATTAAATGTATGTTGTGTAAAATACCCATCATCATTTATCATAATTTATTGAAAACCCCATATTTAACCAGCAGTCAACTGGTTAAACAGGCATTTTTTTCTGCAGCCTTCATTGTCCTTCTCAACACAATCAAGATTCCTTATGCTTCTCTCCTAATCCCATTTTTGCGCAGCATCTTTGATATCCTGTGGGGCAGAGGAATTACTGCTGAAATTACTGCTCTGCAAGATTTCTTTTTCATCTTGTCAGGGCAGAGAGTGTTCAGCTGTTCAAATACAGATATCAAGTGGTTTTTGTTTTTGTCACTTTGAATCTCCTAACCCACCATTGGTACTTTGAGATACTGAAGAGATATGTAATTGGCACATAATAGATAAATCAGCAAAAAATTACATTGAATATAGCAATTAGTCCAGCAGGTATAGGAAGTAGGGTTGGGCCGATAGACGATGCCATCATCCATCGCCGATGGCTGACAGATACCACGATGTTCAGCCGACATCGTGATTACCCCCCTAATTAAAACATCCTAATTAATCACACTAGCCTACATTAACCAGTGCTATGCATGCTTTATAATGAAGTTGTTCCTAATCACAATACAAATCAAAATACAATCCTGATCACAATACACAAAAACAACAACACAATTCAAAATAATTTGAATAATAAATATATTACAATAAAATTAAAATAGTGACGTGTAGCCAAGTATGGTGTTCCATACTCGGAATTTGTGCTCTGCATTCAACCCATTCAAGTGCACACACACAGCAGTGAGTAGTGAACAACACACACACACACACACACTGTGAACACCGTGGGGGTTCTGTGCCTTGCTCAAGGGTCTCACCTCAGTCGTGGTAATAATAATTAAATGTAATGTTTTAATCATCTGACGTCCACATCGCTCCTTAGGCACAGGTATACTTCACTTTCCGCATTCTGTTCCGTCTTGTGCCCAGCTGCGACCGCACAGCTTATAACGTATACTCAACCGCGGATGAGTGCGGACGGATGAGCTTGACACATGCACAGTATCACCTATTTGACCCGCTCTGTCTCAACATTCACTGGGGACACTTCTGATTAAAATGTTCTGAATATTGCAAATTGCTAGTTGCTAGGTAACCATGCATTCCATACATCTCATAATTATACAAAATACAAATTTGAGAGCTGCATGAATAATGCATTTTTTGTAGGTGAAAACCCGGAAAGGATTTAGCATTTTAGATAGCTCAGAGTTAGTTCCACTGTCCTGAAGTGTTTTTTTTTTATGCCTGTAATAGCGTCTGTGATTAACACAAGCCTAGATATTTTAACATTTTATTCTATGCCATAAAATCAGTAGTACCCTAGGTGATGACAAATGGCTAAATGGGACTACAAAGGTTATCTGGGACATTAAACATCATCACGCCAAACAGGAAAACTCATCTACTCACTAGTCCACATTCACAGCCTTGTTGTGCTTATAATTGCACTCTTGCTTTCACTCAAACTTTCAAGAAAAATGTCATGCGGCCGTGGTGTAGTTTTATTATAACCAGTTTTAGCTTTTTACTTCTGGGGCAATTGTATTTAGGCTTCAAAATTCATAAAAGTTGCTTTCTGTGAAGATTATCGTGATGAACAAAATATGTAAGAATCAACATCATTTGTTGGTCACAGAGTTTATCATCCAAAAAGCTAATGGAAAAATCCTGTTGAGTTTTTTAGTGAGAAAACCAGGGTGATGTGAACTTCTGGGTTGGCCGGTAAACATACGTCATCACTGCAGCACTCAATTTGTTTTTAAAGGAAGCATAAGCTTACGCATGAGCGAAACGTCTACAGTTTGGAGTTTAGAGTTGTCGCTTTAAGAATACAGAAGGAGAGAGAAATAGAGAGCGACAGAGACAAAGGTTATCGATCCTCTTTATTGTGCCTCTTTATCTCGCTCTAGCTTTACTCACAGTAACCGTGGTATAGATACAGACTGCAGTGTATTATATGGTCTGATCTCTACAGTGCTCTCTCTCATGGTAATCATCAAAAGTGCTCTCAGGTAGCTCTGTCTCTCAAGGGTTTCTGGGAAAAGTCACTGTCAGGGTCAGCAAATAAGTACCACTGTTTTCCTCACGTTTCAGATATTTTTCACATGTCTGCATAAATGGAGAAAAGCGAGCTGTGCACTGAGTGCGACCCATGAGATATTCCTCAAACTTGCAGAAAATAGCATTCGGTATTGTTTCCAGTCTACGACTGTGTGCTCAGTTCAGCACCACAAATGCGAGAGCAGATGCTGCTGAACAGTAGCCCTGAGCATTACCGTTCAACCATATGATACTCTATAGGACTTTAAATGGTGTGTAATGCCATATCATTCATTAATGTAATGCTCTTTGGGCCGTTTACATTGGGTATGACTTAAATTGTAACTGCAACAGCCTCTCTCTCTCTCTTTTTTTCTGCTATGTGTTGTTTCATAAAGCATGTTGATGTATGTCCTCTTCCCACTCACTTCAGTATCACTTCATGTGTTATTAAAGACATTGGTGTATAGTATGTCTGTTTAAATAAGCATTTAAAACCATGCAAATTAGTCTTATCTGACACTATATACATTTATTATATATAGCTATTTTAACGATTTAGTTACATTGAAAATGGCACAGTGCCCCTGGGGCGGCGGTTAATGTGACGCCAGTGATGCAGATGCACATATAAGAATAATGATGATGACGATGATGTTGGTAATTATAACGATGAGTTGGAGGATTATAAAGCCGTCTTGCTCAGTTTACTCACGTTCCAATAAAAGCAAGTTCTTTACTACAACTTTATATTGCAAATAATAAGGGTGATATCGACTCGAATACATTTATGAGTCTCAGAGGGAAGCAACAGTCAATTCTTGTGTAGATTCTTAATGGTGTCTTCTAGAGGCCGGGTCAGTCCTATGCGTTTTGGTAGAGTATCTGTTTATGTGTGGGTGTTTATTATGTGAGACCAGAGGCAGGGAAAGGCACATAGGGGCATTCAATCAACACTGAGAGACAGCAAGCAAGGTTAATTAATTTGTTAAGCATCTGGTGCTGTATCAAGAGACTCTGATGAAATATCTGGATTTTATGTATGCTGATACCGTGACATTTAATCTAGTTTTCGCATATCACCAACCTTCTACGAATTTACGCAAGCCATTCCTTATTTCTTATGAAATGCAATCTGTTTGTTTGATATTCGAGGAAACTAGAAAACGTGGTCGGGGTTGTTAGGTAGCTGATACTATGTTTGCTAGATACTAATACTCAAGACTAAGATGTCCTGGGGTTTTTACATACCTAGCAAAATGTTTAGATTCTAGGTGTAATGTAGTTTTCTGGTGATGTATTTACGTTTAATTTTTCTCTTGAGTGTTTCTCCTAAAATTGATTAGGAGAAATTTAATTGCAAAAAAGAAAGAAAATCGAGATAAATTAAACATTAACTAATCATTAAATAATGAAATAATAAAATATTAAAAAATGTATTTTATTTTGCGATAGGTGCCAAGGAAACATTTCATGTTTGTTTGGTTTAAAGTAATGTACTACAGTAGCTAAAACTTTAAAAATAAAAAATAAAAAAAACTAATAAAAATTACAAAAACATACAACAAAATTACTCAAATTAAAATGGAAACAGAAAATATAAAAATAAAAAATCATTCAAAATATTTATAAAAATTATAATAGTATCTCACTTTTACTAAAATAACACTCATCTAAGCATAGTTTGTGATGTTGTTCTCTTCCTAAGTTATATAGGGAATTTTTAGTCTTGTAACACTGCAGTCAGACTGTTTGATTTGAAGTGCACACTTAAATCTGTGAGATTAATCCGATGATTTGCTTTGATTGACCCACATGATTTGCATAGATTGAGAATTTGTTTTAGCTCTGTAGTTGTTTGTAGCGTCTTGTCATCTTGCTTTGTTTACCACTGTTGACCCTCTTCAACTCAGTGCTGTACAACACCCTAGTACTCACTTGAGATCTTCATATTCAGTTGCTACTTTCATGTTGCATGCACACACATACACACATATGGACGCCCAGGCTAACAAGGTCAAAAGCTAATGTCTTGCCCCCTACCACTTGGCACAACTGCTTTCCCACACATCCAAGGGCTCACCCCTGCTTGAATTCATGTCATAGTGATCGACTATGTCTGTCTTTCTCTCTCTCTCGGCCCTTCTCTGATAGTACTGGGCATATAGCCAAGTGCTCCACACACTAATTAGCCAAAATATCAATAAAATATTGTTGTATAAATAAACCATATTCCCCCACCCCCACCACCCCCTATTTTTCTCTCTGTCAACACTAACACAAGATTATTTATTTAATTTATTTTGGTCTGAAAAAGTAACAAGCGAGAAAGTCTGTAATTGACTAAAAGCTATCCGTATCGATCTACCTCAAGCCTCGTCAATAACGGTATTAATTATTTATTATTTTATTTAGTTAATTGTCAGAGCAGTAACTAGTTAGAGTTTGAGGGCAGAGGGGTTTGTAAGCCACATAAGGAGGAGGAGAGAGCCTCAGATTAAACAAAACCTCCCACCACTTGAAATATTCATTTCCTTCTTGTGAAGAAAAATAGAAAATAATAATAATTAAGGGGAAAGGGAATTCAAAACAACTCCCAGCAGCGCCAAGATGAAATGACAAACATGCAATATTGATACAAAATAAGCTAGAAGGGCTAAAAATAGGCCACAAAAGCGCTTTGATTGGAGGGATGGCTTAGATTCGTTCAGCGTTAGAAAAGAGAAGGGTGAATGTAATCAAACAACTCACTCTACGTCTCCATTGTTTCCCCTGTTGCCGGTTGCCTCGCCGCTGATACGGTCAACAGCTATTGTTAGTGAAAGACATGTTTTTGTTTTCCACAATCCAACCACCTGTTTTGAGAAGGGGATCGTGAATAGCTACATTTTCCGACCATGCAGGGAACAATGCTGTCATTTCATCATCGTGTTGATGCTAGGAATCTGTCACTCAGTCAAATAGAGAATCCTTTTTTTTAATACTCTCGAGAGGAATCATTAAAAACTAGGGGTGCAACGGTTCAACTTACTCACGGTTCGGTTCGTATCACAGTTTTAGAGTCACGATTTCGGTACGGTTCGGTATGTGCTATGTTTAGGGAAAAAACTATATTGTCAAATAAAAATAAAGAAAATAAGAACAAATAATCTAACTACAAGCAACAGCACAAATAAATGCAATAGATAAATAAAATAAACAGTGCTTTTCAGGTTTTTTAGGTAGGTCTAACAGTTTTTAGGTACAGAAATTGAATAAAGTAATCAAATGTAAAACTACATTGCATATTTGACTGTATAAATGAAAAATATATTCCTTATTAAAGTTACAAAAGTTATTCAATCAAGAGCAGTGAGTGATTTCCGTGTTGTTGCTGTTTAATTAACTTTAAGAAAGTGCTGTCACTTTAAGAGAGCACACTGATCAGTGCACTGATACTTTATGTTCAGCCGACTATGTCTGCTAGGATACTCACCAAGACGGGCATTTTGACAAAATTTTTGTGTGAATTTGTCCATTCAAACACAATACTTGACAGAGAGCTTAATATTTGCGCGCGTTCTGAGACGCAGGTTCATGCGCTTCGGATGAGTGTACACACAGATTTTCTCACTGTGCGTGCGAGTTCGCGTCTTCTGCCTCTTTAATATTTAAACTGGCAAGACTTAAATGAGCTTAGTTTAAACACAGATAGCAACGTGTGCTGTTCTGGTCTCACCTGCGCTATCAACACGTGATGACGGCATAAATGACAGTTATTCCAGCATACATCACTCGCATTGATTAAAGAGTGACTGGTTTGTCCACGTATTGTTTTTTTCTCTCTCATCGCTCTTGTTGTAATGTATTGGGAAGCCAGAATTTGTATCCATCAACAGAAACATGCATTAGCCGAACTCTAACAAACCATATTACAGATGCATTGTCAGATTTAAGTTGAACCGCGGTCCTAGTGCATGCCGAACCGTGTGTATGATTTTTTTACCGAGAACCGTTGCACCCCTAATAAAAACCCAACCACACGTTGAAGTGTACATATTTAGGGGTTTGTTTCAAAATATGACATGAACAGTGTCGTTCATTAAATGAAAAAGGGGATGGAAAGATTGTAGTCCAAGGAGTGTCAGACCAGATGTTCTGAATGCATCAATGTCTTCACCTGACAGAAAACAAGCATAAACATCAATAAATAAATAAAAAAAACAGCATGACTAGATTAATCAGGAAAGGGCAAAGCTTGTCACATTGCGTATCATTTACAACAGTAGGAATACATTTTATTGGTTTAGCTTGGCTTAGCTTCATATACGCATCAAATACAGTGCTGAAAATAGAACAGTTTCATATCAAGTATTAAAGGATTCAAAGGGGGCGGGACTTTGGAATTCATAATAAAACTGTTTGATTTGATTGTAAAAATATTTGCTCAGCCTTAAATGGTCCCTTTAAGGCATATCCCAGTCATACTTGACAAATTAATACTTCGCACATGCAGCTGGTCAGAACAAACTCAATTCCACCTTTTCAGGAGACGACACAAAACAAAATCACACCCACTTAAATAGTCCAAATGCAAATGCGTACACATACATGCACTCTTACAACCCCATTCACACACACACACACACACACACACACACACACACACACACACACACACACACACACGAGTAGTGCCTCACACACACCATCTTCACAGTGGCATGTCCCCTATACTTACTAAACAAATCCATCACTATAACAGCCAAGTGAGTGAGGTGTTGACTCACAAAGTGAGATCTCCCTTTTTAGAATCAGTCTGGTTTTGTTGTTTAGTCCAGATAATTTATGCTGTGGTGGTAATCCTGAGCTGAGCTTAGAGAATGCATATAGACAAGCAACAGGCATATACAAGAAGACACACAAAGCCTGGGCAAGAGAAATGCAAGGGCTTGTTGCTGCGGTATCTCATCTTTCTCTACTGCTGCTATGAACACTAGGGAGCAGCCTGTACCTTCTCTCAGAGGCCCTGTGCTTTCACCAGTGCAATAGCCACTGATGTGGGGTGTGCACGATCTAACAATCCGTCAGGATGATCACTCACACAATAACAATGGCTTACCACAGGACATCATGTCACACCTAAACAGAAAGCCGCAATTGAATATACATCTAGAATTTGCAAAATAAACAAAATAAAACAAAACGAATCACCCAAATAAAAAAAAAGGATCACCCATTTCAAGTACATTTAGATTTGAATGTTTAAGACCTCCTCTCACTCCTTTTACCCCTTGGTTGAGGCTCTTTTTATGTGTTGTCTGTGAAGTCTGTGGAAGCAGTGAAGGGAATTAAGGTCTTAGACACTCCTTGTCTTGTTTATTTGCACAGCATACAAATGTTTGACTTTATCATGTGAGATCCGATCAAACGCATTAGCCTGTCTTGTTTTTGCTAGTTTGCTTAATCTATTTAGGATAGGTACAAGTGGGACAACTGCAACAGCCATAACAATCAAGCTTTGCACAGTGATTATATCTCGGGGAGAGACGATGAGATCTGAACCTTAGACTGAGGCTTAACATTTCAAATGAAGTGAAGCGCTCCCAACAGGCCTGCTTATTTACATCCTGAAATACTGCAGAGCTCTCTGAACATCTTGCCCCGCGATCACAGACAAAAAAAAGCAGCCCTCCAACTCACCTGCAAAAATGAGTACTGTGAATTGCAATTCATTTATTTAAACATTTGTATTTTCCTCTTCTTTTTTTCTCCATAGATTACAAAAGAAATAAGATAACATCTTGCATTTTATCCCCACTCTTGCATTTCTGCTGTTAACATATTTTACATATAATATATTTTTTAAGGGTTTATTTGTTTTGTTGTTTTCCTCTCCAATTTTGTATGTTTGTTATCACAGTAAAAACTATGTTCTGGATGTCCTCGATACCTTTAGAAAGTCCTATAATATCCTGAAGTAGAAAGACACATTAAAGCTCAAATATCCACTCTTCATAAGAGAAGCCAGGACAGGTCAACATAATTATTCCACATCTTTTGCATCAAGTACACAGGTGTTAGAGTCAAATTCTCCCACAAGGCTTTGAGGCTGTTGAAATCAGCACTAAATCCCTGTTTTTAGTCCATTTGCACTCAAGAAATGTTAGCTTCCTCCTGAGAGCAGCAAAATGAGGTGCCAAGTTAACGTGTGTTCCATATCCATTCAAACTTTGAAACCACTGATTTTTAAAAATGACATGGGTGGAATATCACACCTCGCACTCTCGAGATGGCTGCTGCTGGCACGTGCAAGAGCCGTACTCGTTGATGATGACAAGTGCCCCCTCAATATGGTTGGGTTTGTAGTCAACGTAGTACTCGGATGCAGATGTAGTAGCCATCTGCTGCATGGTCTGCTTCTGCTTCTGCTTGCGACGCTGGCTGGTGAAGCACTGCCTTAACTGCCTGATGCCTGCCGGGAAACATTTCCAGGACACATAGAGCATGAGGACCATGATCAGGAAGGAGAAAATGAGGGCCATGGTGCCTGTCACCACCTTGTGAATCTGCATGGTGCTCTCCAGGTCATCAACGGATGCAGTCACCGTTAAGGAGTTGGTGACCACTTCCCCGCCCTCCACGTCCTGCAGGTCATAGGTATTTCTTGTTGACCCATCGTATATGAAGCCTCTGGCACGGTTTCTGGTAGCGGTGAAGGTCTGCGTTGTTGCTTCTACATTGTCTTCGCATAACTGGAAAGCGTAGACGGCATCCAGTATGTCCTCACCCTGTGCAATGTCCGGGCTGGCGCACAACAAGCCACTGTCACGTTGTCCCTGGAAGTTGCTAAGCCAGGAAGCCAAGGCACAGACATTCCTGCTGCATTCCCAGTCATTACCCGACAGAGTTATGCTGATCAGGGATGTCCATGAGTCCAAAATCCGCTGATCTATGTAAGTCAGTTTATTAGAGTCCAGCATAAGACTGTTAAGGTTGGGTACACTCTCGAACACATGTGGCTCAATGTACTCAATCTCATTGTTGGAGAAGTCAATCTTCTCCAAATGGTCCCAGGTCCAGTCAAGGGTGCTGACCACAATGGTGGCCTTATTGTTTCGCATGTAGAGGGTCCGCAGGGATATGAGGCGGGGGAAATGGGCCAGATTGACTTTCACCAACTCGTTGTGCTCCAGATGCAGCTCAGTGAGCTTGAAGAGTCCGGCAAATGAATTACGTGCCAGGCTCTGCAGCTGGTTGTAACCCAGATCCAGGAATTGCATGCTCCTACAATCCTGGAAAATCCGCACAGGAATGAATTTAAGGGCATTGTAGCGCAAATGTAAATTGGTAAGCTTCCTAAGGCCATGGAAAAGGTCTGGCTCCAAGGATTGAAGTCTGTTATAAGATAAATCCAATATTCGCAGGTTGGGCAGAGGTCTGAAGGTCCCGTTGGGCAGGATTTCTATCCGGTTGGTACTCAGATCCAACTCTTTAACCCTTCGCAGCCTCTCAAAGGCGTTCTCCTCCACAATCTCAATATTGTTATGATCCAAGTAGAGCCAGGTAAGCTGCGACAGGCTAACAAAGTCCCCTTCCCGCAGCTCAGAGATGTTATTCTCACGCAGGGACAAACCAATGGCACTGCTCAGGTTTTGGGGGATGTCAGTCAGGTTGAGCCCTTCACAATACAATAGCTTGTTGTCACATCGGCACGGCCTCGGACAGCTCCCTCCCACCAACGGAACTATTTTCAGAACAATGCACAGGGAGCACAGTATTAGCCCAGGGGGCTTTCTTAGTGGCCACTTTAGGTACAGACCAATTAGGAGGAAATCCATTAGCATGAATATCCTGCAGTGTCGTAGAGAAAAAGTTCATTGAATCTTTCAGATCTTGGTCATTTTAGATTTTGTGATTTGTAACTCCCCAAGTATTTTCAGTTGATATGTATTTATAGAGAATATGGATGGTGAATTGGTACTTAAAGAATCAAGAAATCCTGCCACATTGAAAGGAGAAGAGCGACGGCAAATAAACGACAAGTCACTTTGCTCATGTTAGATCAGAGAAAGGAAAAGAGGGACGAAGGTACAAAAAATTGCGCTCTCAAGAATCAATCTCACATGAAAGGATGCCTACTCACCCCTTTCCAGAGACTGACAACTTTTATTCAGTTGATCCCTTTGTGCCGACGCTAATTATGTGTGAAACTAAAAAAGACTCCAGTGTGGTACAAATTCAGCCCCCCCTCCTTTTCATCGGACACCAGATCCTGGCAGACTTACAATGTCTTAGTTCTCCTTGTGTGAAAGAGCCAAAAAGAGAGCGAATCCAAGTGGCATTCAGCAGGCTGGTAGGAAGTGCAAGTTTCCCGGGCTGCATGCATGAGCGCTGTCCTCTCTCCACCGCTCCTCTGCATTGACTGCTGCGCTGATCTGTGGGAGAGACGAGTGGGGGAAAACATGCACGTAGGAGGGAATAATCCACTCCAAACTCTCACGCTCCCTCTTTTCCTCCCTTCTCGTCAGAGACTCCCGATCTGTCGTCGCAAATCACCATCCATAACCTAAAGTGATCACTGACCTGCACAATGTACATTGAGTGAAGCTCATTGGCATTCTGTCAGTGGTTGTTTCTTCACAATTATGCACATGCAAAAGCTGTGTGATCTGCATCATATAGCTCTATTTTTCTTTTTCCTGTCCTTTTTAATTTTTTGTATAGTAGTGAAATCCAAAGATCATTGATGATAATGTGTCTAGTAAGACTCAAATCTTCAGCAAAGTCTTCTTTGTATGAAGCTCATTTCCTGTGGGCTGCGGAGGCTGTAGATGCTGAGGCTGAAGGCAGGCGCGGTGTATGGGGAGGAGAGAGATGCTCGATCCCTTGCAGCAGACTAGTGCACTGGCAGTGCATGCAGAAACACCTTCTGTTCACTGAGTGTCGTAAGCCACTCACAATTCAGCCCAGGCGCGCTCTCTCCCTCTCTCTCTCTCCCTCCCACCCTCCACCTCCCCCTGCTGCTCTTCTGCTCACCCTTTTTTTCTTCAATGCTCTCTCTCTTTTTCTTTCTTTCCTTCTCTCTCGCTCTCTCTTTTCGGTGCCTGAGACAATTTGATATTTAAGAGAGGCTGGGCTTAAACTATGGTTTAAATGAAGCACACAACCAAAACATTACCACCCCCCCTCCACTCCCTCCCTCGCTTCCTAAATAAATTGGAACACAGTATCTATCTGCCAACATCTACCGTTAGTAGTACATGGTTTGCTTATTACTACAGATTAATATCCTTCTAATGACTTAAGCAGTGTGTCAATTCCCTGTGGTTTGATGTGTTGAAAGTATTGCATAAACAAGTATTGCATAATTTTTTTAAAATTAATTATTATTTGATCTGTTATTATACGCAGAGCACATGGCTACGGGTGGGCAGCACCCAAAATGACGTATGCTTACTCAATAGAAAATGTAGTATATCATGTTATTAATTTATATTATTATAATTTTTTTTCAACATTTTCAATGAATTTCAACAACATTCTGTTTTCTTAAATCTAGATATGTATTATTGATTGTTTTTTGAGATTTGATAACATCATGTCACTATGCGAGTTCCAATGGCTAGTTACTCTTGCTAGCCAATGAGCTAACCTAAACCAATACTGATACGGTCTCAGAGTGAGATTAATGTGTTTTTGCCAGACTCCAATCGAACCATCAGAGTGAATTCAAAATGGCATTGTAGTGTAAGCATTGCCTTTTCAGGCTGTTAGGTTGTTAAAAAACGACCTTGTGTACGGCGAGCATGGTAATGGCATCATGCACCATATGTCATAGCAGTTAGCTGGTAGCACACATAAGCTCAGATATAGTCCACAGCATGGTGACTATCTTATCCTCCTCCTCACGCCCCACCCTCACATGCCCTCATTGGCCTAGTCTTAAACCCGAATCACTACATTTACATTTTGTAATGCCGCCTACCTGGGCTTGTTTATCACAGCCATTTCAAGTCTCGCCATCCAATTGGAATACAGATATCATCTGTTGCCACTTAGCCAGGCTTACATAAATATTCTGCTCAGGAGCCTTGTTGCAGTGCACCACGGATTGCAGTCCCCAGGCTTGTCATTTAATTCTGATTAATTTTCAAGGACAATGAGCTGTGACGATCCTGTACATGAAGCTAGCATGCATCTGTTGGTTTGCCTGCTTTCTGATAGCTCCCCTAATTTTAAAATCAGCCTTTTCCTTTGCTTAGCATGCTGTGAAATATGAATTAAACAGGAGTATGCAATCAGGAGCAAGTAATCAGCATCTTCTCGGATTACCTTAACTCACGACTAAATCTCCTATGCCTTTTTGTGGTGTGTGTGTGTGTGGTTTGTGTGTGTGTATATTATATATACTATATAATATATAGATATATACGTATTATTTAGAAAAAATTTAAAGTCATATTGTAATTTTTGAATGAACAATTACTTTTTTTGGGATTCAAAACCAAAGTTCCTACATTTTTTAAATATAATTATAAGTATAAGTGCACTTTTTAAAAAAAGTTGTTTTAATGTCAAAAGGTTGTGAGATTATATTGATGATGGAATATAATATGGGTTTAAATGTTACACAAATGCAAATTATTTTTTTTCATTGCTCAGAGCACAGTTGTGTCTATATTGTACACCCCATTGCAATTTATAGTGATTAGATAAATCCCAAAGGTACCTTGCTGGATAGATATGACTCTTCTTCATTTCCATACTTAATAGAGATGGCATGAACAAAGGAGGTGGACCTGAAAATATTCAGAGCATCAATTAGATTTGTGTTTATGCGTTATACACCTAATCAATATTCTGTTATGTGCAATGGTAATGTTTTCTGCTTCCTTAAGTGTTTAACCACAGATTTCCGTATCCGGTGGAACTAAGCCATTAAACCGCTAACACTTAAGTCCACCGTAGCTCTCCTGCAATTATAATGTATACATGCTCTGCCCTGTCCTGATGAGACTTAAAATTGCCACACTTGCCAGGCAGAGTACAGCATTTAGGGACATGTTAAATCAATGGCTCTGCTCTGGATTAGCAGTCCTGTCAGTGAGGTCGACCTACCCGCCTCAGTCATGCTGCAGAGATTTGCATGAAGACCTGCACACAGTTACTACTATTCCTGACCAGGGGAAGCATTGCCTTGAAATGACTTTTTGTACTTTCTCTGCCGTCTTGGATAATTGACGACTGGTGCACAAAAAAAGTCACCCATTTCCCCAAGCCCTGACTCCATAGGCCTACTCTCAGATGAGTATGAAAGAGTCACTTCTCTCAGTGGGCCATTTGGACACTGTGAGTCATTAAAGGAATGTGGAGGTCTTTGTGGAAACTATGAGAACTCCTGAGTGACCCTCCTTTCTGCTCATTTGCGCCATTGTAGTGGTTTAGGATTGTAGGCCCTCATTAATGCAAGTGGGATACTCTGAGCTGTCAGAACAAAACATTATGGGGAATAATCACACCTCTCTCTTTCCGTCTGTGCCTTTCACCTAATTCTTTGTTCTTAGCTGAAGACATTTTCACTAGACCCGTACAGAATATGCACTCAAAGATGAAAACTAAGCGGATTTGGGAGGAATCTGAACTTTTGCCATTAATAAAATTCTGCAAATTCCTGACCACTTGTAAGTGACATTTATTTGTTTTTCTTCATTACAACTGCAAAGAGTTTTGAACAAATGTTGTGTAAATTAAATATGCATTGTAATATTTGTAAGCCTGGTACTCTCAGCTCCATTTGATATATTTGAATCCCTTCAATTAAAAAAAACAAAAAAACTAAATTGTAATGACCACAAACTTTTGACCAGTAGCATTTGTCCGTGCGCACAACACACACACACACACACCCACACACACACACACACACACACACACACACACACTCCTATTGTAATGGGGACATTCCATTGGTGTAATGGTTCTTCAGCTTTACAAACTGTATTTTCTATCCCCTAACCCTTTTCCTAAACCTACCTCTCACAGGAAACGTTCTGCATTCAAAACATTTAATTCTGTATGATTTATAAGCTTGTTTCCTCATGCGGACCTAAGAAATGTCCCCACAAGATCAAAATTTACTGGTAGACCTATTATACTTGTTGGGACACTTGGTCCCCATAACGTAGTGAATACCAGCACACACACAATAAATATGACGAGTATTTATAGTCTGCTGTAATGTCCGCTTGGATATATAATGTAAGCACTAAATTGTTTTTTTATACGTTAGCTTTTCAAAATCACTACAAGACTAAAAGTAATAGTCTTAAGGTAGCACTTTTAAAAACAATATCATTATTGTGAAGATCCAGAAGCCTTTGGTGCTCAGCCCTATTCCCTAGCCGGTCCGTGCCCTGAGGTTAAAGGCTTATTGATTTGCCTCTCTAAGCAACTCCATCTCCACTGAGAGGTTCTTTAGGTGAGCCACAGCCTGAGCTCATGACCAAGGTACTTTGGTGTGATACAATTTTGTAGTACTCGTTCAACAGAGCTACACTTCATGTGTTTGTGCATTTACCAATTATATTGGTGTTATGCTGCCTGAAGTTGCAGCCTGGTATTTGTTGTCATATGATTTATTTCATTATAATCATAAACACACTGGTTTTGTAGCACAAATAGTTTTACCATTTACTGCAATTTGTTATTCTTCTAGTCATTTACCAGTTGCAGCAAATTAATTAAATTATTGCACATTCAAAGAAAATAGCTTTCTTCAGGGTTGCAAAATAAGATATTATAAAATATAGTGTAAATCATTGAATTGACGTTACAAAAAGTGACTCAAAATGCCCAAACTGCCCACTTAGGTTTTTGATTTGGGGACCTGATTATTTTTGTATTGTATAAAAACAAATAATAATAATAATTTCACTAAATTAACCTCCCTGATTAAAATGTAATGGTTTATTTTGTATCCTGATAATTTGCCATACTCTATAAATGTTTGACAGCATTTTTTTTTTTTATTTAGATTCTAAACAAGAAACCAAAAACAACTTCCCTTCAGAGAGAAGAGATCATTACGATGGAGCTTTGCTGAGGTCAACTGTTCATGTTTAGATTCGGAATTAAGAATTTTGAATTAGTTTATGGTAAATGATGAACTGATCGATAGAATGCAGTATGTGAAAAATAGGACTGCTTAATTCTGCATAATTGTGTAGCCCCTGACTTTTGGAACAGATCGAGATATGTGTGATTATTTAATATGTTGTTTTGTAATGACATGTTGGTGTCAGATTTTTCTAGATTAGATATTTTTTTGTTTTGGCATACAATCTTCCACCAGCCTGGGCATGTTTTTTTGGCTTTAAACAATTTTTTAATTAATCTCATCTCAATCCTTCTTGAATATCCTCGATGTACTGTACAAAAAAGACAAACATGTAGAGCCATTGAAACAGCCAGTCAGCTTATATATCCTGATATCATGTTGACTAGCACCTCTGTGATCAAAATATCATCAGTGACAATAAATATTGGACAGTCACCGTTAAACATGCAAAAAACGAACCACATCCCAAATGGATAATATGTAGACTTTGATATGTAGTCTCGTGAGTTCTCATAAGCTCAGTATTCAGACCAGCTATTTTGTCTGTCATTACCATCACAAAGCAATTTGTCATTACAAGTCAGTCACTGTCTTCATGGTTGCCCATAAATCCTGCTCATGAATCACTCGTTGACTCATTCAATGAATCATTTTTTGAAGCGTGATGTCCTAGTCTCTGTCTGCCGTTGTCAATATTGTTTTTTCCCCCCTCTGTCTTTAAATGACACTGTCACTAGGGCTTGTCACACAAGTTCATGCTAGTGGGCAGGTTTTCATGTCGCCTGACAATTAAAAGCATCTCCTATTAAAGATGTTCTATGGTAATATGTTATTGGAGCCCAGCGGTGGCTAAAGAGGGGTCTCTGAGTGTATATGGTGGTTAATGCCTATAATTGGCCCTCTGCTGAGATAATGTGGAGGGATGGCAATGAAGGGTCAGGCCGAACTGAGGCTTACCCTTCCTGTGAGGAGGGAGGGAGGGAGAGAGAGGACCATGGAGCTTACCGTGTGCTGCAGCTTTCACCAGAGTGCTGATCCCATTTTGTATAGCCAATGGAAGGGAGGGGAGACGAGTTGGTTAATGATGAGGGTTGCTAACCGGAAGGTTGCTGGTTTGATGCCCGTTTGGAGTGAATCATGGTTCATCGCCAATGTTCCCTTGTCCAATGCACCTTAATTCTATTCTGTTTGGACAGAAGAGACAGTAAAAGCACGGCTGGATAGATGGATAAAGAGACCTGCAATTATGTATTTTCATGTGTTGAAATTCTCATGTAAGTGTCAAGTTTTAAAAGCATGTTGTTTATGTATATTCATTTATTATAAATTGTAATAATAACAATAATAATAATAATAATAATGTATATAAACTTGCTACTGTTAAAATGTTAAAATATATAAAAACTCTAAATTATTGATCTATTTTTTATTTATTTAGTACGTTCTACATTATGAATATAGATAATTAATAATATAATAAATACATATAATAAGTTTATGTATTATAACATGAAAAAGTAATTGTTTGTGTATGTATGTGTGTGTGGTGACCTACAGTACTTTTAACCATATTTGGGACACATTTGTAGCCAAAAGTGAGCTAAAACTGACAAAATCTCCAAAAACCTCCCTTTGGGTACATCCTCATTTGTTAAACTGGTATAAAAATAAAGTAAACAAAGTTTTTTTTTAAATTGTAAAAATGCTGAAAGTTTTCTGTGAGGGGTAGGTTTGATAGAAAATACAGTTTGTACAGTATTAAAGCCGTTACGCCTATGGAATGTCCCCATTTAGATAGCTAAAAATGTGTGTGTGTGTGTGTGTGTGTGTGTGTGTGTGTGTGTGTAGCACTAATGACTAAATAAGAACCATTATCTGAATACTTACTTTGTAGTAATAGTGTTTTCTTTTTTCCGTATAAGTTATTACAATACAAATATTGCAATCATTATTACTATTAATACATGTAACAATTACATATTACAAATATTATTAAACATATTAAATTGTATTAGTTTGTTTATTTTTATTTTATTTATTCATTTTTGTAGTAACTTGCTATTAAAATGTTAATATCTATATTAAGAAAACTCCTAGTAAATCACTGCTCTTTTTCTTTCAAATATTCCATGAACTCCCAAGCACCCATTTTCAGCCCCCTGGGAGTCCCTGGACCCCATTTTGACCCTTGGGAGTTGGGACAGACAGACAGGTTGGACAGGATAGATGGACTGATTAGAGTGAGGTTGGAGGAGCGGCTGGATTAGAAAAGTAGAATGAAGGTAGTGATGACGGGACTGGTGTAGTAAAAATAGGTTGTTGGTGTAATGAGCTGTGAGAAAAGGTATTTCTTCAGTAACCTCTAATCAGTGCTGTGCACTCAAAAATACCCTCAGTAAACTACAGCTGGTGGTAGAAACAGAGCTGTCCTGTGACACCTGTCTAGACCTAATGAAAGGCAGACCTGTAACCACACACTCAAATCAACCGCAGCTAGCAGTGAACCAACACGCACGTGTCACCGGTTACCAGAACATGAGTGGACTCCATCGACACAGACATCACCTCCCTCAAGTGGTGTAAACCACTCGTTTTTGTGTGTATGTGTGTGGTAGAGAATTTAGCCAGATCCCTGGAGAATGTGCAGTGCTCTATGTGCTCTGATAAGCACCTACCAGTCTCCCAAATGGGAAAATCAATAAAACTTCATCTTTACAGTCTTGGATATTTGCCTGGTGGGAGAATGTGTCACATAGAGCTGTGTTTGAGTGCCCATTGGGACCACATGTATACATCAACACATTTGTTTGTGTCTGTCAGAATCATCATATTTCTCAAGTGAATAAACCGATTCAGCTCTCTAGCTGGGCCTGAATTAAAGTGAGTAGAAGTAGAATGATGGAAGTGTGTGTTTAGTTCATCCATTACTTTCCAAGCCAACAGCAGACACAGTAGGCTGTATTATGATGATGAATATTATATGATGCTGGGTCATGCTGAGGGTTCTGGGTAATGACTGCATCAGTGACGGTTTGAGGTTGGCTAGATAAGGTTCTTCAGCAGAAGACCGGAGTAGACAAGGACGAAGCGTGATCCTAGATTGGTGGTGTTTCGCTTACAGCTCATAGACGATGACACTTTTTCTTTACCACGCATACAAAGCACACTCTAAAAGATGCTGGGTTGATTCAGCTCAACTTTGTGTCAAATATGGACTAACTCAACCATTGAGTTAATTTTTAATTAAACAATTTAACCCAAAAGTTGTGTTAGTCCAAATTTGACCCAAAGTTGGGTTGAAACAACCCAGCATTTTTTAGAGTGCAGTTTCACTAGATTTGCACCACTTCACGTCTGCCCACACCCTCTCATTCAAAAAAATTAATGTTGCTCTAGTGCTTGTTCTAAGCTGTGCTGTACTGCATTCCTCATTGCTGGCCACCACATCCTGTTGCTCTCTGTCTGAATGTCTTCTCACCTGCTAGAAACCTAGAAACGTAATAACGTTATATAATTACACTAAACACAGCAACACAATTAAATCAGTCAAATCACAAATAAATGTAATTCAATGTGCCCATGCTACTTATTTATTGGAATACAAAAGTTGGCTAAACAAAGTTCAACATAGGTATGTATGTATGTTTTCATTCATTCATTCATTCATTAATTCATTGTTTATTTGTTTATTTATTTACTCATTCATCATCATTCATGCAGTTAATAAACACTCAACCACATACATTTAACAATAGCCATTTTTATCTATCTGTCTGCCTGTCGTTTTATTATTCTATTGTTCTATCTTTCCATCCAGCATTCCATCCAACTTCTAAATCATGATTATTTGCAATATACAGACTCGTGGTGTACATGTAAAGATATAGAATGTCTAGAATCTCAGCTTTTTTTTTTTTTACATGCATGCAGTGTTCTTTGTAACAGCCTTGCAAATAGAACTTAGTTTTGAAGTGAGTCAGGCTTTCTACTGCCAAAAACCTGGAATCTTTGAACTGCCTTGTTGTTCTGTGAGGTAGTGCAACACGGATGATAGGATAATAAGACACTGCCGTTTATGTGCTTATTTATAGTGCAAGGTTAACAAACAATGCAGCGCTCTAATAAGTTTAAATCCTTTTATACTTGCATATGTTGACATTCTTTATGGGCATTTGGGTGTTTTGTTGTTTGTTGTGGGAGGCTAACCAGCCACTTTAATTACTGCAAAGCGAACTCCCCCTCCTATTCCATGGCCAGCAACCCACAAGGCAAACACACACACAGTCTCTCTCTCACTCTTAACTAACCACATGCAGTCCTAGCATGTGACACTTTTTCTTGTCATCATCTCACCTGTTGTCATGGTTACCATCAGGGCTTTATTGTGAGTCAAATCCAGGCACCAGGCCCAGAGCACTCACACTCTGCTCAGGTTGAGTGGATCGTTCTCATGCCCTCACAACCCTTCCACCACACAGGCCAAAGCACCACACAGCGCATAACTTACTCCAACTCAGAGGTGTTTGGTTTGCAGTCACTGCCTCTGTCTTTTCATGTGACGTTGGGCACATGCATGTCAGTCAACATTTAAAAGCAACACTGACTCACAGGACATGAGTGGAAACAAGCAGAGGGAGAGATGCCTGTCACGATGCTGCTTTGTGAATGTGTGCTTGAGACAAAAGGGAAAAAAATACAGTGTTCATATCGCTTGTTTTACATGCAGTGGGCGTCTTTCATGAGACTGTTAGAAAATGTGACATACTTATCTGATATTAGTTAAGAGCTATGAAATCCGTCATAGCAGAGACTTACAAACACATTACGATTACAAAGCCTTCCTTCAGATATAAAAGAGTAAATCTCATATCCAAAGCATTATTTTGATGGGATTAGTTTTATAAGTGGTGTTTAAGTTACAATAATGCAATGTCACTTTTTTTTCTTAACTTATTGTTAGGTTACTTATGTTTCAGACATTTTTATTAGGTTTAATATAAATATTTTAGTTTGGAATTAGTATGATTTGTTTGATCAAAAATACAGTAAAAACGAATGTTGTGAAATATTAGAACGATTTAAAATAAGTGGTTTTATTAATGTGATACTTTTTCAGGATTCTTTGATGAATATAAAGTTAGTGATAAAAGATAAACTATAAAAAGGGATAGTAAATACTTATATTACTACATATGATTAACAATATAAGTCTTTATAACAATACAAGTCTTTAAAATATATTCTTTGCCACCACAGGAATTCTATAATATATTTATTTATTTATTGTTTCAGTATATTAAAATAGAAATCTGTTCTTTTAAATTGAATGATATTTCACAATTTTACTGTTTTACTGTTTTTATTTATTCATTCATTTTTTTTTTTTTTTTTCAATAAATGTGAATGCCTTGATGAGCTAAGATGAGCAGTTGATGACATACTTTTTCCAACTCTTGTACGATAGTGTCTATGTGTATATAGATTTTGTTCATGATCACACTTGATGTAGCCAGTTGCCATTCTGAGCAGTTTCTCTACTTATTGAATCACTTTTCTTTTTACTTTAGATGGGATGCCAGCAGCACAACTATCCATTATTGTATCCAGGCAAAACATTGGTGTAAAGGTTAAAATCTATAATGAAGTTGTGCCAGGCAGCATTACAACAACAAAAAATGTGCTTAAGGTATTCGACAAAGGTCAAAATAAATGAGAGGAAGTGTTGTAAATATATATATAATTTACCTGGATCATAGACATTCCTATCCAGCCTTGATTAGATTTCTCAGAGGATGCATGAGTAAGTCGAAAGCACTATGTAATTTGTTCTGTAATGTGTTGGTTGTGTTTGAAGAACACAGACATGTTCATATTGGATGGGATTAAAATCACGTAGGATGTCAATGAAACATAAATTCACTTGACACCCTTAGAGAAAACTTGTCCCGTACCAGTAGGGCTTAATTTGGTTCACTGGACTGGCTTCACAGGTCCCAAATAATAATTTTCATTCAATATGTAAAACTTTCTCATTCATGTCAACTCTTCAGTAGGCCACTTTTAATAAGTGCACATTTTACTGACAAAGGCTAAAATGGCCTGGATGCCTCTTACTGCAGTGCTGTGAAAAGTTACAGAGTCAGAGCGAAAGCCTTTCTCCTCTCTCAGATGATGAGAAGAAGAGCATTTTAATGAATATTTACGTTCCTCCTGTCTTTTTAGAATTTGTAATTAGACACTTGGCTTTCTCTTAAATCAAAGTCAATACTTGCTCTTCTTTTCGATGGCAACGTGACTCATTCCTTTTGAGTCTGCATTGCAATGAGAGATATAAGACTCTTGAAGTTCTTGTCAAGGCCTCTACCTTGAGCTCCACTTAGCAAACCTATTGAAACAAACAAATTGAGCTGTGGTGCTCATGTGGGAAATTTTAGTTTGAATCTGACCTCTACATTGTTTCCTGTCATGTAATGCAAAACTGACCACGTTTGGACATACTTAAAATATATACATTCTGAATATCTATCTCTATCTATCTATCTATCTAATCTATCTATCTATCTATCTATCTATCTATCTATCTATCTATCTATCTATCTATCTATCTATCTATCTATCCTACACCTTTTTTTCAGTGTAGTTGGTAAGTTGTCACAGATATACCACAGTATAAATGGTTGAAGATCTCTACCTATTTACCATCACATTATTACGCCCAGCCTGCCGGACTGATTGCTTCCGTTATTTCAAACTTTCCAGACTTTCTGTCTTTCCCTCATGTTTGTGCTCCGTTCAGATGGCAGCATGTGATGAGCTGTGCATTTTCAAGCGAGTCACCTATTAGCTGTTGTTAAAGGGTCCAGAGAGTGGTCTTTCTGAGGCTGTCCACACATGGCAGTTCTGACTGCTGTGAGCCTCTCCTCCAGCTGCTGCATTGGCACACAAATGATCCTGGTGCTCGTGCATTTCCATGGAGACACGTTTGGATCCTGTGTGAGCTCTGATTCTCTCCAGCTCAGTCTAGTCCTCTGGCCTGCAGTATTTGGCCTTTTTTGTACATCCTGTGTCTGCAGAACTTCACCGTACCAGCAGTGTAACTGCTAGATCGGTTGTATCGCTTAAGAAAATAAACTCTCCATTCACTACCGTTCATTTTTTTTTTAATATAAACAAAATTATTTTTGTTCAGCAAAGGTGATTTAAATATATCAAAAGTGACAGTAAAGACATCATATTACAAAGGTTTCTATTTCAAATAAAATATGTTCTTTTAAGCAGCAAGATTCCTGAAAAAATAATTCTCAAAGAATCCTGGAAAACATTTTTTATCACAGTTTCAAGTAAATTAATAAGCAGCACATTTTTTTTTATATTAATAAGGATAATAAATGTTTCTTGAGAAATAAATCTGCATATTAGAATTAATTCTGAACAATCATATGACACTGAAGACTGCAGTAATGGCTGCTGAAATCCATCTTTGTCATCACTGGAATAAATTGCATTTTAAAATGTAATTTGTATGAACACATTACATTACCATTACCAGTCATATATTTCATAATATTACTGTTGTACTGTATTTTTAATCAAGTAAATGTAACCGCTGTGAGTTATAAGATAATTATTGCCGACTCCAAACCGTTGAACAGTGGTGTACTTATTTATTTATTTATTTCCCTCCAAGAAATGAAAGTAAAAAGTTAATTCCGTTACATTGGTAAAAGCCTATATTAGAGAATATAGTGGTAGTGTAGTTGTAATGTATTGTGTTAAGACTAATGCCACAAATGCAAAATGCCATCCAGCCTCACGTTCTGGTGAGGTTAATAAAAAAGTTCTTCTTTGTATTGAATGTTGCCTTTGATGTGGACAAAAAATGGTAGGATTAATTGGACAAAAGTTAAATATTTAACCTGTTCCAGACAACAATACAAGTACAACAAAACAGAAGTAAAAAACTTTCGAACGATCTTTCCATTTCTTCTTGTATAAAAGTCTCCTCAGAATGCCGAGTGCACATCCTTTTGAGCGTAATGTATAAAACATGCTTGTAATGACTAATTCCCATTTTCAGAGTCTCCCCGGGACAACTCAACTGTGATATTCAGCTCTTCAAAAACTTTCACTCCCATATAGATGAAATATGAAAGACTCGTATATGAAATACTTAAAAAAAAAAATTGTCTGCACATCTTTTTGAGGTACAAGGATTTTTTTTTCATTCAGAGATGTCATATGCAATGAGTGAGCATCTTCAAGGTTTTGTACAGAACAAAATAGAACCATGAGACCTATATTACAACAAGATGTACAGTGTCAAAAGTGTCTGCTTTGTGCAAGTCTTCAGAGGTAGATGTCATGGCTCTTCATTTGCTAAGATGATTTGCTGTTCTGTCCTTTCTTCTTTCTTTGAACAGGTGCCTTAGTTTGTGTTTTTGAATCTTACCTGTGGATTGCAGATGCTAATTTTGTTTTCAGTTAAACCATTGTTTTTGAAACAGTATATGAATTTGTCTCACTTCTACTGAAACCTGGAACATTTTGCTGGCACCCACACATTCCTTTCATTGATGTTTCCTTCCTGTTCTTTAATATATTTGTCAGCTTGTATTTATTGTTAGTTAATATTAATGTTCTGAATGTATCCATAGAGTTGGAGTCAAGACCAGAAACCCAGATCAAGATCTGTCGATCCAATAATCAGGCTTTACCTTTTTGGTAAAGATTGGTGTTCCAGAGTAGTATTGTTCATTGGGTGTCTGGCAATCAGAACATTAGCGGCACGTAAAGAGCCTGTTTACACAGCAATCCTTCTTCCACCTCCCTCTTTTCTGTAGTATGAGGTTGTGCTCCATGCAATCCAGTTCTGTCTGGCGTCTTGGTGGGTGTCATCTATCACTAAAGCAAGTGTGATTTACACCATTGTGCTGACACAGGTTCATGAGATACGAGCATGAACTTGCCACAGCTGCAGTATAATGGCACTCTCACCTTCGCTTGCCAGCGGGAAACACTAGTAAAATACATTGTTTGTTTTGTGTACCTCTGACTGTAAGCACAGCTCAAACTATTTTATTGAATCCCATTACAATTACAGGACCAAAAACAATGTCAGTACAATCTCTCATCCTTGTCAGGGATATATAAATACAGAATATTTAGTTGTATATTAACTATTGTACATTAATTAACAAAATGTATTAGTAAAATATTTTATGGGGAGATAACTGATTAGTTGACTAGCATATTTGACACTATACTTATATATGAAAATGTTTATTTCACCAGTGTTCCAAGAGAAATGCACGCCATTGCATTTCCCATTGTTACTCCATGTACGATTTCAGAGCATCAATACAACAACAACAACAGCAATAATAATAATAATAATTGTCTTAATATTACTATTAGTCAGTTACTCCCAACACTGTTAAGTACAGAAGACTCTATGCAATGTGTGTTTTGTTTGTGGAAGGAAAGAAAAAGAAGGAGAGGAGAAATTAAGTTAGTGAGAGGAGAAAAAAGGTGAGCCGCAAGCTGTAAACTAATAGAAGGAGCCTGTCTGATTTGTCTGATGCGGTGGCGGGAATTGATATTTCCCGCAAGCCTCAGGGGCTCGAGTGGAAATTCCTCCTCTGAGCCGCATCGTTCCCACTCCATCACCCTGATCCATAACTCAGAAGGAAAAATGAAATGAGAGAGGAAGCGTCAGGGGAGAATGAACTGATGAAATGGGATTATGGTCCTGTATTAAGAGCAGCTCCCCTTGAGTCCTGGCGTCGGAGTCGGGCTTGTGTGTGTATAAATGCAAGGCTGCATTCAGCATCACAGTGCTGGAGCCGCCAGACATGAGAGAAGTGCAAATGTGTGGATAGTGGAGCCTATATATATAATATTATATATGATAATATAATTTTAAAAATAACACCATTTTTTGACATAAAATATGTTATATTTATTTCTGTTGTCATTGTTACTGAATTTAATCTTACCTGACCCCAAACTTTTAAACTATAATGGAATATATATATATATATATTCCAGGGTATGTCGGAATACTCGACTCTTATTGGCTTGCAGGTATGCATTAAAACCGTTTAATGCACAGGTAGTTCCAAGTCAGTTTATTCACCGCTTTAACAGACACACACACATGCACACACACACACACCACACACACACACCCCTCGCACAGAGAGAGAGAGATCAGAGATCCCACTGCGCACACAGAAACGTTCAGGAGTAGGCCAACATAAACTTGTCAACGTTGCCCTGTGACTTTTATTTATAAAATGGCTTAGATACTGGATCACTGCATTATATTCTTCAGCAACGAGGAGGCAAAATCTCTGTTTAAGTAACTAAACTCACAAGTTGTTTGTAGAGAGACGCAAAGATGCAGGTACTTCACACACACAACTGTCATCTCTCTCTCAAACGATCGATCGATAATTAATTCAAATAAATGCTATAATTAATTCAAATAAATGTGATCTAACTGCACTATTTCATCTCTGTGTCTGATTTAAAGTGGGTAGAATGCTAGAGCTAACGAACTGTAACTGACAAAAATAATCGTCATTTTTACCCATTCGGTCAAATATTGCGCTGCAAAGAGCAATACTAGTTTTAACTTGTCTATAACTTGGCAAATGACCATGGAATAAGTGGGATAATCAATGGTTTGCCATGCATTAAAGAATTTTAAAATGCACAGTGCGGAGGCAACAAACCTCCGCTTCGTGTCGGGTGGATCTTTGCCTCCACGTCGTGCATTTAAATCCTTTAATGCACGGCAAACCGTTGATTATCCCTTACATATATATGCATGTATGAATACGTGTACGTTACCCCCAAATATATATAATATATATATATAATAATATATTTATATATATATATATATATATTATTATATAGGCAAACCCAATATATACTGCCCAAAAAAAGGAAAGGATAGAGCGTTGTAAATATATAATCCATTAAATAAAATAGAGTGCTTCAAAAATACACTTGAAATATTGGACCTTTTTTGACAAACTGTTCAACGTATGATTGGGATAAATTAATCCTAATCCCACACACTAGGACAGATAGTATGTGAATTGGTTTCGCTGGAGTGTGTTATTCACAGCGAGAAAAGAGGAATTGTTGCCTTGTTTCTCTCAATGAGTTGCTTGTGTCACTGACCTGGTTCGTCGAGCCCTGTGTGCCAAAAATAGTCTCCAGTTGTTTCTGACAAATAGTTCTTTTCAGGCCTTCCACCACAACCTCCAAACAGAGCAGCTTTCCCAGACTACTTATTTCTCATCCCTCTTAACCTTTCTCATTCATTAGTGTAGGTCTTTGTTTCCCCGTACACTCATTCTCATTGACCTCCCTCACTTTCTTTCTCTCTCTCTAACTTTCCTAAGCACCCACTTGCCATTCAGTTCATGTTTCCTCAGACTGCATGACTGCTATGTGCTCAGCTCTGCACCAGGAATAGACAATCAGTTTTGTATTGGCCTAATAACTCTTCCTTCTCCTCCTCCTTTTCTCCGGCCTCAGATCTCGTAGTGCGGCCCCTCCCTGCCTCCGTGCATCAAGCCATGTCTATTTTTAAACGCCTGCATTACACCACATTATGATCCCCGGTAAGTCTCCTGTCTTTTTAGGGGACCATCAAAAATGAACACATCCATCAACCAGTCACATTTAATTTGTTTTGCGAACTCCTGGATGCTCAGGAGACTTCAGCTCAAAAGGACAGTTGTAAATGTATTTTCCAGGTACGCTGTCCTCTCGTATTTCTTGTACAGTCATAGTGGAATGACACTATTGTTTATTTGATCTATTATGAAAGCAATGATCTATTTCTGGTAAACATAATTTGTCGGACAGATGCTGACTCTACTGCATTTGTTTGAACATGAGCACAAAACTTTAAATAAAGGCTTTTTTTATATATATACCAAAGCTTCATTTTTTTGATAAAAATACAGTAAAACAGTATTATTGTATAATATAACAATATCTTAAAAAAATAATAATTTCATACAGTGTAAAGACTGAATTTTCAGCAGCCATTCCTCTAGTCTTCAGTGTCACATGATCCTTCAGAAATCATTCTAATATGCTGATTTGCACACATTTATTTGAAATATAAATATTTTGTAACATTACAGTATACAGTACATTTATTTACTGTCAGTTAAAAAAATAATAATGCGTCCTTTTTGAAAACAAAAAAAGTTACCCACCCTAAACCTTTGAACATTAACGTACTTGTCAATAAAAAAATGCAAAAGGTCCTAATAAAATAAAAAGACAAAGTTGCATCATCTTGTGCATCATCTACACAATTTGTACTCACTTTATAAATATTTTCTCAAACTAACTGATGTCAAAATCAGCATATGTAGTGATTGACATTTAGCCATTACAGATTTTGATATAACTGCATCTCACTCAAATGGAGCCAAGTGTTGAACTATCTTGAAGAAAGGAAAGCTCTTCTCTTCAGTTGTGGTGATGGGAAGAATTCATGGTGTGATTTGTCTTACAAATCCACACACACTCTGCACGGTTGTCCCTTACCCACTCACCCTCATCAAGTCTGAGCTGGGTACCTAAATACCCTTATTAAAATCATCTTTTCATCTCAGGACTCTAACTCACTCACTGGGTGACTCTCTCTTGTGAAATCAGTGATTACTTCCGATAAAACACACAAGACAATGGAGTTGTGCTTTACCTCCTGAAACAGCCAGTGTGTGACAGCAGTGCTTTTCGACGCAGAAGGGTGAAAATATCCTCACCTCCCATGATTCTTTTCTCAATCTTGTAATCACAATATTCTCACTATTCTGCACCTCACGGCAATGCTTAACACGGTCCCATCAAAGCAGCACTTCCTGTGAATTACAGCTTTGCAGCTGAATGGATCTTAATTATGATCTGACTTCCTATTATGTAGAGTATACTTAACAAATTGTTCTCTCTCTCTCTCTCTCTCTCTCTCTCTCTCTCTCTCTCTCTCTCTCTCTGTCTCTCTCTCTCTGTCTGTCTCGCACTCTCTCCCCTCTTTGCTTTTGTTTTTTTTATTTTTGGTGTTTGAGTGGATTATTCAGATGGCCTGTGCTATAATACATGCCATCAGAATCTTGATGTTGGCTAGCGATTGTTTCACATTTAACAAGAGGCACATTCATCTGACAGTAAAATGAAGAAGAAAAAGTAGAAGAAGAAAACTGCTGTAGTCGTGTCAACACAGATCTGGGTGTTTCTGTGTTCTTAAAGGAATGAAACCTTCATGATTCTGTTCTCCAGCATGATCTAAGATGTTCCAGAAAACATATTGTGCTTCAATAAAAGCATGAAAATCTTGTACAAATGATGTCACATAATCAATGTCTCAAATTTTATTTGATTAGTGACCTAGAGTTATCCATTGGTTATTTTCATGAAAAAATATTTTCATTTTGATTTTTTTTTCTGAAAATAAATATGATGCTGTACAGGTTACTTTATATCACTGGTTAGTATGCGAGGGAAGTCTTTAAATTTAATCCTAAAACAATATTCAGAGGCATTTTTTATCTGGATTCTTTGATGAATTAAAAAGTTCAATAATAATAATAATAATAATAACAAAGAACTACACACACCAGCAGGAATTGTAGATGGGGGGATTGAATGACCAGCTCTCTCTTTTTCCCTCAATACCACGACTGAGGTGAGACCCTTGAGCAAAGCACCGAACCCCCAACTGTTCACTGGCTGCCCACTGCTCCGGGTGTGTGTTCACGGTGTGTGTGTGTGTGTGCGTGTGTGTGTTGTTCACTACTCACTGCTGTGTGTGTGCACTTGGATGGATTAAATGCAGAGCACAAACTCCGAGTATGGGACACCATACATGGTCTCACGTCACATTTTTTCACTTTCATAATAGGGAATACCAGGACCACACACACACACACACTTTTTTTCCCAATATATGCTTACTATTCACTTACAACTTGGAATTGCGTTTTATCTTGTAAGACTTAAATGAGTTTAATTAGAAGAAAATGTAATTAGAAGAAAGAAAAAGTTAATGTATTTTTGAGTAAGAGAAGTTTTGCACTGTTGAGGTGCTCTCAGGGGCAGCATATGAAATAGCCATAAATTGCATTACACTCATTGCATTACATTCAGAATTGTGTTCATTCAGATTCTTCAAAAGTCAGAACAGCAACAAAAATGGCTTGCTATTTGATTTTGTGTTTCCTATTGAAAATTAAATTGGGGTGAAGCTTTAAGGTCACGTCACAGCCTTTAAAAACCGTGGTCGTCTTATGGTATTCTAAAGAGTGTTTTACTAGAGTGTTTTACTAGACAAACAGTTCTATATGCCTGTAAGTCATGTTAAATATATACCACAACGTTTAAATTGTCAGTTACACTTGCATATACAAGGCTTTAAAGCTGTTAGACATGGACTGAAAGCTAAACTTTGATTTGGTTCCTTGAGTGTAAGGTTCTATGTAAAAAAAAAAAAAAACACGGCAGAGCACATTGGCCACCAGGAGCCAAGAACGTGTAACTGAAGTGCTCTCTATAATAAGATACAACACTAGTAGAATGCTACAGGCTTGCATGCCAGTATTTTCATGAGCTTTTGGTCTCCATTGGGTGTACACTGCTCCTGTCCAATTAAATATATTTTGAAGAATGTTTCAGCTGTGTTTGTCCAAACACTTTGAAAGTCAATGGGGTCCAAAACAACATTGTATACAATCTGTCAATCAATCAACCAATCAATCAAGCAATCAATCAATCAATCCTTTATCAAAATATCTTCTTTTGTGTTCCACAAAATACATTAAGTTATACAGGTTTGAAATTACATGATGGTGAGTTAATTGAATTAATCCAGTCCATAGTATTGCATTTTCGTTGTTGGGTGCATTTAAGAAAATATTTGTACAGTATAATTACAAATGTTAATAAGGCAAGCCATTAAATACAATGGCACATCAAATTTGAGCTGTATTGCTTTACTAGCAATATGTTAAAATAATATATTCCCATCCACCAGGCACCTGGTGAAGTCAAATAGTTAAGTAGCTAATCAGCTAATCAGGTCAAGTTAGCTGTTCCTCTGCTATGTTTATGGTTGCAGTCTTTCCAAGGTATCATGTATTTCACAGGAGTCCAACTGTAATTTGTTTTATCTACAAGGTATGAATTGCACTTCCCTCTGAGATGCCTTGGGATTGGCCAGGTGAGAGGTAGATTGGATGCAAGCTTGTTCAATTTTGAGAAGGAAAATCGATAAGGCATCGAGAACTTATCTAAATTCATCTGACTGAATTTGATATGAAAATCTGTGGATACTTTTCCATTCTGAATGTAAGCTACCTTTTTCTTTAACTATTATAAATTTATAAAACAGAATCATTTTGATTGATTTTGGAGTAGACGGTGTACAGTAAATATCAGTCGAACAGTATACAGTCAAATACAGTTAAATAGCAAAGATTCAGAGTGAAAATATTCAATAGCATGAAATTGCATTACATTTCAAGCATCGAGAATTTGATGGCTTTTCAAAGTCAGTTTCTGTAGACTCTGATCTGATGCTGTAGTTTCAGTTTCCTCTCATCTCATTCTCCAAAGTAAATACAGTGTAAGAGGCATATATGGGGAGAATATGTGTACAAACCAATGCCAATTATACTGTATGTACAGCGGCATCTGAAAATCTGAGAAAATGGATTTGAGACAGTTGTATCTTCATTCTCTCTGTCTGTCTTCCATCCAGTAAAATGTTTTGAGAGTTTTGTGAAGAGTATATGTATATGTTCATGGGTGAGTCCTCTGTGTGGCCGGGATATGTGTGTGTGTGTGTGTGTGTCTCTCTTTTATTGTTATATATAGGGTCTGGTTTGCAGTGAATAATTGGTTGATTGAGCCTTACATGGGTACATAACACAAAAATAGTTGGGAAGCATTGCATTAGTGATTGTTATTGACCATATCAGTTTATTCCCTTAAGTAGGGGTCACTTTGTCTCCTTCATATCTGTCTATTGTTCTTCAGTGTTCTCAATCTCCTGGAAGACCATTGCAATGTGGTCTGTAATACTATTTAAATTGGCATTTAAGTGATGTGGGGTCGGTAGCTGCATCCAGTGTGGAAAATGGTCTTTAAAGCATTCCTCTGGGGCATCCTTGTCTCCTGCTCTTGATTGAAGCAATTTCTCCCCTTAATGTGAAATAATACTGTTTAAAACGGGAGACTGACGAACCCATATGAAGTGACAGAACATGTTACCCTTAATGTCCAAACAGGGAGCAAGAAGGCAAATCAGTAACAATTAAACAGTTCTGTGTTTAAGTATATGCATAATATATTACGCTATATGAATAAATTGATACAAATTATTAAAGAAAATACAAAATCCAAGCATTTTAGTGGTCTCAGATGTTTGGGGCCTGCTATATATTGGTCTAGATTATGATTATCCAGCCAATTTTATTTGAAAGCCCATAGTCTATTAATGTAATTTAATGTGGACTAAATGTTATTGTTAAACAATTGCACACTTAAAGGTCCCCTTGAAATGCTTAGAAACATGCGGCGTTACTCTATGTGTTGATGTCATTTTAACTGAAACAGGAAGACAGGGCGGGACATATCAAGCAGCCCCGCCCCTTTTTAAAATAGCCAATAGCATTTATTTATATCACAGCTTGGGCTAGAGCCGTTCAGAGCCATTGAGCTCCGTAAAGCCACATTTGACAGGGTATGCCAGCCACAATCTCATCCATATTGCTATAAAATATAGCATTCTGTGTAGAATTCAAATAGCTCCGATACATTTTGTGGTCTGCGCCGACTCGCGCATGTGATCCGCTCCGTGCTATCGTGTCTCTGGACCAGAGCAGAGTGTGTGTGCGGTGCGGTGGTTAGCGTGACAGCGCGAAACCAGACTTATTTTTTCCTCAATGGAAAGCATATTTACACTGTTTGAATCGTTCCCTGTCCCCTATTTTGTGCACTACGTGCCATTCACTGTACAGAAAATACTAATTCTGTGGACAAGTGACCGATTTCAGCCGCGGCTTCAGCGTCTATTTTATAGTGTAGGGGGCGGGCGCTTCGGATTCTAGAGAGCATTTGATTGGACAGAAAGTTTGATGAGAAGCTGAAGTACGATGTGACGTCAAAAAAATCGTTGAGCCATTTTGGCGGAAGTGACGAACTGTAGGTTTTGAATGCTTATATCTTCTAAATGCAAATTGTGTCACTGTTTTGGAGCACACTGCCTTATAGATAACCTTAAGACTAACATATTGATACTAACACCCAAAAAACTTTAATTTTGATTTCATGGGGACTTTAAACGCATCATGGTAATAAGCTGCTATAACTTTTTTTGGAACAGTTTTGTCTGTCATCATCTGTGTTGGCCAACAAATAATCATAACACTCCTTGCAAGCTTCAGACACAGCTGTGTCTTAACATTGAATAATAATAAAGCTTATGTAAAGCCAATGTTTGTATCTACATAACTCAGGAAATTCACCCTCACAGCTGAAAATGTATCAAAGTGGAGTTGGAAACGTCATTTGGAGTTCCTCGTGTACATCGCAAACTCTGACAGGAAGCAAAAGAGTGAGAATTCTTGTGAAAACTTGGAAACAATTCTGAAACGCACTTGTGTGTTTTTCCCTTGTACCCATCCATGTCATCATTTCCATGAGAAACATACTTCAAAGAGGGGAAATCTGTTGAGTTGCCTCTGGGTACTTCTGTTTCCTTCAGATTTCAGCTGAAAGACGCAAATTCCATGATATTCTGTAACAGCTTTGTTGTGGCCTTACCTTGGACAAAATTTGGATAGTTAAAACTTGGCACCCTTTCTCTTAAGAACTTTCTCTTGTAACTACGCAACACCTGCCATTTTCCTGACTATGAATGTTGTGCCATCTGTTGCAAATCTAGGCAACACTGCAATAGTTTATTTATTTATTTATTTGGTAGTTATTTTTTAGTTTTTTACAATTCTGAAAGCCGTATTTGTGAGACACCCTTGTCTTAGAGTGCCATACAGATGATTAGCCTGTCATGGCGCACTAGTAGAACAAAGGGAAATGTCTTTAGATTGTGTCTTGTTCTCTTGGGTTTGCTGATTCTGAATTCCATGGAGATTTGCATGTCTCTTCATCCAGTTTAAGAATATTGACTGAACTAGACAATTTAACATGAGCCAGCTTTTGCACAGCCTGTGTATTAATAACATCTAGGCGGAACTGGAGGACGGTTGCTTGGCAACATGATCATTAATTTTGAGCAATCTCATAACACTCAGGCTGAATACAACTGTTTCTGCTATTTCAACTGTTGCCTCTGATTTGCAATTCTCTGGTCAGATGCCTCGCCTTTACTCAGCACTGATGAAAGATTTCATTTTGGTACAAATGAAGGAAAAGGTAATTGATTTGTTAATTAATTCAGTGAATCCAATTTTGGAATCAGGTATCCATGTTGAATTTTATGTTGAATTAGCTCTCTTTCACTCTCACTCTTTCTTCCAATTTCAAATTTCAAAGCACTTTATCAGCATGATTATTTAACATACAATATTATCAAAGCATCAGTACACACAATATAAGAAGAGGGATTCAAATGAAATAAATAAAATAAAAAATGACAATGGTACTAAAATAAAATAAACCTATTTATATATACATATACATCTCAGATGATTTTTCTTAAAGCAATGACTGGTTTGTGAAGCTGTTCACTTCAAAAATGTATTTTTCTGCAGTAGATGCATGAGTGCCCGGGTTTGAAACTGATGTTTGTTGGACATTTGAGAGTTTCAGACAGGGCTGATTTAGGGCCCTGCTCTAAGTTGTAAGAACTCCATGCTGCCATGTGTTAGGAGAGCTTGATTTCAGATATGTTCATGGCTGTCTTTCTCTTTCTCTCTGTCTCTCTTTGCTGAAAGGTAAAGGGGGGTTAGTGCTTGGCCTCCTAATTGCACTCCATGGTGCCAAAAAAATCATATGCTGTTTTTATGGATACTATTTGAAATGGCGGCTCTGGTAAAGGTTATGATGGCTTCAGTATCCAGTACTTATTCTGAGGGTCATCTTCCAAATTAAAGCGCATATCCCAATTAACAGTTTGCTTTGAATATAAATTAATGCCTGGCCAAAAACCTTTGCACATGGATCATTATGTAGCTAAAATAATCTTCATTCAGACTGATTCTGACCTTTCACCATTGTTAAAAAAGTGACATTCTGCATGTTTATGCAACATTTGATAAAATGGTTAAATGTATCATTAGTTCAGTTATGCATGGTGAATTTCATACATTACCATTAGTAAGTTCCACGGTATCAAAACAAAAAAAATTGTTTGTTTGTCTGTTATTTTTCTAGCATGCATTTTCATTGGAAGAAGCTATTCCACTGGAAAATAAGTGAGATTCTGAGCAATTATTTCAATTATTTTGAGACAGTGTTCCTAATAAAACACTTTAAATAGATTGCAAATGGCCTCTTAAACATCCCTGCATTGCACCATCATTATGTTCTCATACACTCTGACCACTGTATCATTTTCTGACAAATTCTTGCAGGCATTTAGTTGTTTCAGCCCTGCTGTCCATATTTAATAGGATACTGTTTGTGTTTGTACGGAGCAATAGCCTGCAGTCTCGCTGCTGAGAGAGAAAGAGAGAGAGATGGAACGCGTGTTGTCATCTACGTGAGAGTTTCCTCTGACACTGACATACAGGAGCCAGCTGTGAGCTGTCTGGCAGATCAGACCTAAGGGAGACGGCCGTCACCACTGCAAAATCTTTAATTACTCGCTAACAAGTGGAACCATCCTCATTTCAACCCGAGCACATTTTACCAGCTCACTCTGACAGGGGAAAGAGATTCCATTTTTGAGGGCAACATCCCATAGGAAAAATGTATTGCTCAGTGGTTGTTTTTCCTAAGCTCAGGAGACTTAGTTGTGATTCTCATGTATTTCTAATTTTAGTCTCAACAGTGTCTCCCAGATGTTTCTCCTAAAAAATCCTTAGGAGAAATAAAAGTAGACAACTGAGACATGAGAAAGTTCTGAAAGAAAGGAATCCAAAATTACAATGGGAGAGAAACGTTTGAGAAACATGGGAGATCTCTTTATTGTCTTGCTGTAATCTCTTGCAAGACTCCATTATAAAAGTATTTTACTACTTAGAGGTAGCTGTTGCTTTTTTATTGTAATGGGGCTTTTCACCTTTAATGGTCAGGACAGTAGGAGTAGAGAGGGGAAACAATTAGACAGGTGAGAATTGAACGGAGGAAAGTACCTTTAGCTGGGATTCAAACCTGTGTTGTCTGAGGTGCAGTTGTGCAGATGTGTTGCCCACAAGGCTATGGCTCTGACAGAGCTTACTCTTCGCTCAGGATACTAAGGGGTGATTCTCTTATATGTCTCATTGAGATATCAGCTTTGTCTTAAGATGTCTTCAGTTTTATTTTAGGAGAAACGTTAAGGGGTGATTCTCTTATATGTCTCATTGAGATATCAGCTTTGTCTTAAGATGTCTTCAGTTTTATTTTAGGAGAAACGTTACACTTTTACTAATATTGTAAATACTAAAACTGTCATTTAAATAGTTATTTATTAATATCATTTAAATAGTAGTTTAAATAGCATTAAACATCTCAGAATAGCAAGGGTTACTAGTTTAAATGTTTACATTTATCTTCAATGTCCAGCATTGTATACACCACATTTTCCAAACACACTAGAAAGGACTTACAAGTGCAAGATGTTTAGTATACGAGCAATACCTTTTTTTAACAAATGTAACACTAGTGTACCAGTGTTTTTTTTTTTTTTTGCTTTGTTTACTATTAAATTTTGTCTTGTACAGCCCATTTTTGCATGTAATATCACTATGCAATAAAACACTATCTACATAAAACAACTTTAAATATGACAATTCATGTATTGTCTTTGATTGAAATGTTGTGGATAAATGACATTGAAGCTAACCAGAGTGAAGAAAAATACATAAATATCTCTTTACCATTTCAAATATTTATCCTAGACAGAAATTATTTTACTTTAAGATCGAATGGAGATTTTTTGCTTGAGTCTCCTGCTTCTCAAAATTGTCTCCTGAGACAAAAACTCTAACACTGTCACAATGGTCTCCTTTAAAGCTTTAAAAGCGATCTCGACCACATCACACACTTTGCTCAGATTTTTCTCCTACACTAAATACTCGAGAGCTTTCACATTTGTCTCCTCTAAATTTCAGATGTGATCTTAATAGCTTTACAAAGTGTGCACCAATTCAAATGCCTCAATATGAGCTCAAACTTTTATTCCATATTATATGTATTAATAATCAAATTAGTCATTTAATAATCAAGACTGAGTCATAAGCCTTTTATGTGCCTTTCAGCAAAGAAAGCTCTAGGGTTAAATTTTTTGTAGATCAGTTTTGATTAAGGCATCCGTTACATTACTATTTCCAACAACAAATTATGTGCCTAAGTACATAAACATTGTCCCATTAACATTATCCTTATTTCTGCATAATTTCTCTCTCAATATAGCATTTAACTCTGAATTTATGATCCCCCCCTATTTAGTGCCTTTCAAGTACTTCGCTTGATGCACACTTTGTAAAGTTGTTGAGATCTCTGTTCTTATCTTGTTGCTTTGGGGTATCTTTTTTATCAGGGACAATATAGAACCCAGATTATTTAGCTAAAGAGCAAAGCTAAGCACACAGTGGGATGTTGTTGACGGAGTTCTCTCTCGTGTTGTAGTGCTGGGTTGGTTTGGGAACCGTACTTTCTCCACTATTTTCTTTTACCATATATCTGCGAGTATCTCAGTGTTTTTTCTTCTGTTGCGAGTGGCGGTTGATATCTTGTGTTTTGAATGGAAACATTCATATGGGTAGGAACAATGTTGAGACCACCCGAGGCTTTAGCTAGAGAAAGAATCAGTGGATATGCGGGGGTATATGTCTTTGGTGTTTGTGTTTTGTTGTTTGAAACGTTGTGTGGGTAGTGGTTTGCTGGGCATAGGGGGTGTCGGTGTTGTTGTACACGGTGTGGGCCGGTTGCCGGCCGCGCGAAGGAGAAAAAGCGGACACAGTGGTGGGGTTAGGGGGTGGAGAGCGCGGGGAAGCGTTAAAGGAGAAACCGGGGGAATTGGTGCGTGGGGGGGCTCAGAAGACAAGTGTGGAGAAGGAGGAAGCAAAAAAGCGCCAGTCGCGTTAGTAAAACGCATGTCTGGCGAGGAGACAGATGGGAGATTTGAAAGAGAGCACACGTTGATTTTTCTTTCCTATGGGCAGCCACTGGAACAATCAGACAGGAAGCAAACAGGGGCATTCAGACTATATGGTGCATGACACTTCTAAACTAGCCAGACTTTTCCCTCACGGTATCAAGCCTAGTCCACAATGCAGTTTATTTTGGCTAAGAAAATGCCTGTTTAAACAGCAAGAGATGGTCTGACCAAAATTGACCTTTTATGTGGCCACTGAGGGTGAGGTTTATCTGAAAGGGATTTTTCTTGTACATACAGACCTTGTGATAAAGATAGTTGTCCACCCAAACTAACATACAATTTATTTCCGAGACTTACAAACAAAGCAAAATATGCAGTTCTGCTTGTTTACTTGCTATTAAGTGCTTCAAACATTTTTTTTTTCATCGATTTGATTCCACTAACCTGATAGATTCAAGATAAATTCAGTCATTAGTTCTTTCTGATCGACCCAGTACCTTTTAGGCGGATTGATAAAACAATAAATAATGGAATGTGTTCCTTTATTTTAGAATGTTTCATAAAGCCAGCCAGTCGCATTAGTCAGTAAATTTATAATATGAAGAGTTTGGTTCCAAAACACGACAAACGTCATTTAAAAAAAAATTCACGCCAAAAATCAGTATTGTATCTGGTCGGTATTGAAAAATCAGTTTTTAATTTTACGCAAAATGCGATATCCGCCAAGTTCCCCTTCAGTCGGTCACTCCTGACGTCACGTCGGAGGACCGACGAATTGGGATCTCACTTAGAGGGACCAATCTACTTCGAGTGTAAACTAAACGAGCCAATGCACATTGGCATGCGATTATTGCATCCAGCTGCTGCTGATCACAGCGTGAGTATAAGTAGGCAGCAGGTGCAGCGCATATTCAGCTTTTCACTTTGGAGCCGAGCGATCACATCGTTCTGCTCCTGACTACTCTACTGAGAGAAGAAGACTGACGAGTTCAGCGTGCTCTTGGAGAGCTCTTTGTGTTGGCGGTACAGCGCTTCAGCGGTGGTGTTTTCCTGTGTCGAGTGGGTTGCACATATCAGGCTGCTCTACCCCCTGTTTGTGTTGCAGATGAATTCATCCCCCCTGTGCGCCGCAGCACGCAAAGAGCTTTTTTTCCCCTACAAGAGCATTTCTTTTTAAAGACGACTTTGCTTGGCAAACTTGACGTTACGTCTTTATAAAGACGATGTGGGTCTTGCTATAGACAACGTATCACCCGGCGTTCTGGATGCGGTCGTTACCTGGCGCTGGGTGATGGTCACGATCGCTGCCTCTCGTGCCTGGGCATGAAGCACGCTGAGGTGGCTTTCGTGGATGGCTCATGCTCCCATTGGGGGGGTATGACCATCTCGGAGTTGCGGACCGTACTCCGTTACCTGCAAGGGGGCGGAGTGCACCGTGCCACTGCTTAGATCTGGGGTTCCCTCTGGTGGCATCCGGGGGCGTCCTTTTTCTGGCGGTGTGCGGACTGGTCTTACGGTCACGGTGATGAATTCCCCTCCGGGGATGCCCAAGCCCGCCGGCACTTCGAAACCAGCGGAGCTCTCAAGAAGAGCAGGCTGGACCCTCCCGGGGGATACCACCTGTTTCTTCCGAGGCTCCCCGCGACGATTTCGATTGCAGCATTGGAGGGTTACCAGAGCTTTCTGGAGAGGCATAGGATGGTTTTTTCAAGGGAACGTGCCAATGCATGGATAGGATTCAGAAAGGTAGGGATTTGAGCTTTTCGACACGGCCCGGTCCGTAGGGGTAGGACCCTTATTCTCCATCTAGTGAAGACTTTTCACTGTGTCCCGAGCCCTCAAGGTTGCACGTTTGGTTCTCGGGGTGGTCCGCGCTGGTTCTCTGCGCCCCGCCTCGGTGCCTTTCTTCCGGAGGTGCATGAGGAGCTCAACAGGTCGTGGACGGCACCTTTTTACTGCCGGAAACCAATCTGCTGGTTTTTCCTCCCTCACCACCCTCGATGGTGGGTAGCTAGGGGGTTACAAGGGTCCCCCCTGTGGAGCGGTCGTTTGCGATGCAGTTGTGTCCTAATACCGCCTCCAACCGGCAGGGAGTACCGTGCCTCCCCTCCCGGGTCTGTATGTACTCGACTGGCCAGCGATGCCTATACGACCTTTGGAGAAGCTGCCTTACACGCTACGGCGTGTTTGCAAGTGCACCAGGCCAAGGCACTGAGGGACTTGCACGAGGGTGGTCACGACCCAGAAGTTCGCAGAGAAATCCGCACCGCAGAGGACCTCGCGCCACGAGCGACGAAGGTTACGGCGCGGTCTCTGGGTCATGCGATGTCCACTATGGTGGTCCGGGAGCGCCAATTCTGGCTGTGACTGGCTGACATGCGCGAGACGGCAAGACACGATTCTTGAACGCCCCCTGTGTCCCAGGCCGGCCTGTCGCGACACGGTGTAGAACTTGCCCAGCGGTTCTCCGCTGACCAATGCAGACTGAGGCCATCAGGTACATCCTGCCCCAGCGTGCAGCTGCTGTCGTTGCTGAGGGCGGCCCCCTGCCACCGCCAAACAAGAGCAGCGCTCCTGCGGCCTACAGCAAAGCTGTGCCGTGGAGCCAGTTGCAGGGCAGCCGCCCCGCCCGTCCAGGCCCCTGCAAAAACTGGTGGCAAGCGAAAGAGCAAGAGGCCCGGAGACGGGCGACCCAGAGGTGGAGGGACGTGCTCTTCAGGAGATGGTAAGCACACCACTCCCTCCCCCGGAGGATGGACAGGCGGAGAATCTTTTTTCACCAGTGACCTCTCGGTCGGTGGTACCAAAATTCTCGACAAGAGCAATTCCTCTATTTCTGGGTCCCCCAGAGGGGACGGGGGGTTGTGGACGATAGGGCCACCTCTCATACTACACACACAACCCCACACTCACCCCTACACCCTCCTCTCTCGCCAGTGAGCAGCAGTGGGCGGATCGTGAGGACGAACCAACGGACTACCCACTCACCCTCTGCTCGAACGCAGGTCAGTGTTAAACACACCAGACCCCGCCTCGGACCGGCTATGAGACGCCCGGGCCTGGTCCCTGCGTTTTTCCACGCTGACCCTCTGCGGGTACGCCTGTAGTTCCGTTGTTGCCACTTGCGCGGTGTCTGGGAGCCTACCCAGCCCGTTTTGATGGCTCCTTCGAACCGTCAGGCTCTGCTATGTGATTCAGTCGCCCGGCGTCCCCCCCATGTTCAGTGGCATCCGCTTCACAACAGGGAAGGCGGCCGATGGTCCTGTCTTGCAGGCGGAGGTCGCAGTCCTACTGGCGAAGAATGCGATAGAGCCGGTTCCTCCAGCCGATATGAAGACGGGGTTTTACAGCTCCTACTTCATTGTACCCAAGAAAGGCGGTGGGTTACGACCAATCTTGGACCTGCGTGTCTTGAACCGGGCCCTTCACCGGTGCATCCGTCCCCGAGATTGGTTTGCAGCGGTCGACCTGAAGGACGCGTACTTCATGTGTCGACCCTTCCGCACCACAGACCATTGCTGTGGTTCGCATCCGAAGGATGAGCATATCAGTGTGAGGTCCTGCCCTCCGGGCTGTCCCTGTTGCCCCGTGTCTTCACGTAAGTTGCGGAGGTACCCTTGTTCCCTTGAGAGAACAGAGCCTTCGCAGTCTCAACTACCTCGACGAAGCAGTCTCAGGATCATTTGTGCGAACACAGGGATTTGGTGCTCGCACACCTCAGCCTGTTGGGCCTTCGGGTCAACTGGGAAAGAAGCAAACTCTCCCTGTACCAGAGGATCTCATTCCCCGGTATGGAGGGGACTCGGTAAGAGCAGGATGGCGGTCCCACTGAAACAGTTTCAGAGGCTCCTGGGGGAAGTCGTGGCCTAATGGTTCGAGAGTGTGACTCGTAACCCAAAGGTTGGGGTTCGAGTCTCAAAGCGGCAGGGATTGTAGGTGGGGGGAGTGAATGTACAGCACTCTCTCCCACCTTCGATACCACTACTGAGGTGCCCTTGAGCAAGGCACCGAACCCCAACTGCTCCCCGGTCGCCGCAGCACATGGCTGCCCACTGCTCCGGGTGTGTGTCACGTGTGTGTGTGTGTTCATGCTTTGTGTGTGCACTTTGGATGGTGCAATGCAGAGCACTATTTCCTAGTATGGGTAACCATACTTGGTCACATGTCACGTCACTTTCACTTTTTTTTTTTTTATATGGCAGCTACGGTGGCAGTCACGCCGCTGGGGCTGCTTCATATGAGACCGTTTCAGCACTGGCTTCATGGCCGAGTCTCGAAGTGGGCGTGGCAATGCTGCACTCACTGGGTCCAAGTTACACTGGCCTGCCGCTAAACCTTCACTCCGTGGTCAGACCTTGTGTTCCCCCGGGCAGGAGTGCCCCTGGAGCAGGTCTCCAGGCATTCTGTGGTTTGCACAGATGCCTCAACCTCCGGCTGGGGGGCCACGTACAACGGGTTTGCAGTGTCAGGGGTTTGGACGGTGCCCCAACTGCACTGGCTGCCTCGAGCTGCTGGCAGTGCACCTTGCCCGGGGCCGTCTCAAAGGGTGCTTACGAGGCAAGCACGTACTGGTCCGAACGGACAACACAGCGACCGTTGCGTACATCAACCGACAAGGTGGTCTGCGCTCCCGTCGTTTATCGCAACTCGCCCGCCACCTCCTCCTCTGGAGTCAGAAGCATCTGAGGTCGCTTCGTGCCATTCACATTCTGGGTCTGCTCAACCGTATGGCCGACGAGCTGTCACAAGCTACGCTCCCGGGAGATTGGAGACTCCATCTCCAGACGGTCCAGCTGGTTTGGGGACTTTTCAGAGCCGCTCAGGTAGACCTGTTTGCCTCTCCATAAACCTCTCACTGCCAGTTGTTCTCCCTGACTGAGGGGACACTCGGCACGGACGCACTGGCACAAAGCTGGCCGCGGGCCTTCGCAAGTATGCATTTCCCCCAGTGAGCCTTCTGGCACAGTTGCTGTGCAAGGTCAGGGAGGATGAGGATTAGGTCCTGCTGGTGGCCTATTGGCCTTCCCGGACCTGGTTCCCAGAACTAATGCTCCTTGCGACAGCTCCTCCTTGGCCGATTCCTCTGAGGAATGATTTACTGACTCAGAGACGGGGCACCCTTTGGCACCCGCTTCCAGACCTCTGGAAACTTCATGTCCGTCCCTGGACGGGACTCAGAGGTTCTGATTGGCCTACCCCAAGAGGTAGTTGACACCATCACTTCAGCGAGTAAGAGACACGCTTATGCTTTGAAGTGGAACCTGTTTGTTGAGTGGTGTCCTTCTCGCCGAGAAGACCCCCGAAGATGCCCGATCGGAGTTGTGCTGTCCTTTTTGCAGCAAGGGTTGGAGCGAAGGCTGTCTCCCTCCACCCTTAAAGTTTGTCACTGCAATCGCTGCTAACCACGCCCCATAGAAGGGTCGTTGGGGAAGCATGACCTTGTCGTCAGGTCCCTTAAGGGGGCGAGAAGGTTAAATCATCCACGGCCACCCTCTATTCCCTCGTGGGACCTGACTCTAGTGCTCACGGCACTACTACGGGTCCCATTTGAGCCTTTGCAGTCAGTTGAGCTGAAGTTTTTTTCAATGAAAACTCTGCTCCTGCTTGCAATGGCCTCCATCAAGAGGGTAGGGGACCTGCATGCATTTTTCGGTCAACGATTCGTGCCTAGAGTTCGGGCCGGTTGATTCCCAGGTAACCCTGAGGCCCCGGCCCCGGCTACGTGCCCAAGGTTCCCGCTACTCCCTTCAGGGATCAGTTGGTGAACCTCCAAGCGCTGCCCTCGGAGGTGGCAGACCCAGCCCTAGTTTTGCTCTTTCCTGTCCGAGCCTTAAGGTGCTACGTTGACTGTACGCAAAGCTTCAGGACCTCAGACCAGCTCTTTGTCTGTCACGGAGGCGGCAGAAGGGGAATGCCTCTCAAAGCAGAGGATGGCCCACTGGATTGTGGATGCCATCACCTTGGCTTATCAGTCACAGGGTGTGCCCTGTCCGCTCAGGTTGCGAGCTCACTCAACTAGAGTGTTGCATCCTCCTGGGCTCTGGCTCGTGGCGCCTCGCTGACAGATATTTTTAGGGTTGCGGGCTGGGCGACCCCTAACACGTAGCCTTCGTGTGGAGCCAGTATCCTGTGTTCTCACCTCAAAAGGGTAGAAGCACTGAGAGGCCCTGGCTTCGGGTCGGCTTGCAAAAACCACTCCAGAGAGTCCATACAGTAGACCTGTTGAGTTCCTCCGTCCCCTCGGCAGCCAGACGTGGCGTAGCGTCCGGCGCCAGGCCTTCACTCGCTGAATCCTCGAGAACCGGTAAAAGGCAGGTCCCATATGTAGAGACCTAATTGGATCCCATATGTGTAAAGTCCACGGTATAGCCTTGAGCCCGTGTTTCCCCGGCAGACTTCTGCCATTTCCAAGAGGGTTCAATCACCTCCATTTTTTCCATATGCACCTAAGGGATGTCCATCTGTGTATTGCTTCCGAAACCTCCTTCGTGAAGGTTCGAGCTTCCGTAACGTCTTTTTGTTTGGGGGTATTTTTTTTTTGGTTTTGTTTTTTGTTCCCCTAGAACTGGTACGTTTTCCCAGTGTTATCCAGTATTACTCAGTGGGTAGTGCATAGTAGCAGTAGCTGGTCCTCTTGCGCAGGCCCTGGCCTACGCCATAGGGGCGTAGATGGCTTCCACAGGACACTGGAAAGGGCGGTAGCTGTGGCCTTTTGGTAGAATCCCAATTCCTCTGTCCCCGGGACCCTCGTTTCCCTGAGGGGGCACGTATACGCAGACGTGACTCGGAGTGACCGACTGAAAGGAACGTCTCGGTTACGTAGGTAACCCTCGTTCCCTGAAGGAGGGAAAAGAGACGTTACGTTCCGTTGCCACAGTTTCTGTACCACCGCTGAGCGGCCGGGTCACTGGCTCGGCTCCGAAGCGAAAAGCTGAATATGTGCTGCATCTGTTGCCTACTTATACTCACACTGTGATCAGCAGCAGCTGGATGCAATAATTGCATGCCAATTTGCATTGGCTCGTTTAGTTTACATTCGAAGTAGATTGGTCCCTCTAAACGAGATCCCAATTTCGTTGGTCTTCCGACGTGACGTCTCCGTTCCCTCCTCAGGGAACGGGTTACATACATAACCGAGACGTTATTCTGTCATGTTTTCTCCAAACCACGACAAATGCCAGTCTCCCATCTCTGCAGAATCAATATATCCGCTCAACCAATCACAGCACACCATTCCACGCACTGTAGACATTAATGGCGGCGCTTTGAATACACCCGCATCCTAGTTTTCCTCATCTACTTTCCACTTTGTGATCAACAAACAAACTTAGTAATGTACGATACCAATCTGCCACTAAATCGCATGCAATTGTCAAGCGCATCTAGTCAGTAAAGCCGGTTCTGTGATTAATAGTAAATCTCCATCACGTGCTTTCAGATGGATACACAGAGCCATAGATCATTGACAAGCTATACAATATCGCATTCATAATCGCAGATGAGTCGCATTCGATTATGAACGCGATATTGCGTAGCTTGTCAGTGTGTTTTTATTAATGCCATTTATGTTTTTGTTAGTGCTTATAGCACTAGTCAACTAAATGAATGTAACATGGCAAAGATGAATGCACTTTTGGAAGTTGAATGTAAGGGAAATGTCATTTTGGAATTTCTGTGGTCTAATGTGATATTGTTGTTCATGATGAAATTATTTTATTGTTGTAATTAATTTATAGTATTAACAAGATGACCCGTTGAATTCATTTTGGGAGCGATGACTGATTGAATGTATTTTTAGTCCAGTGCCTGCATATAAGATTAGTATTGACCAAGTTAATATGTGGATTAACTATGTTGTGTATTTTCAACAGTTTCAATATGAAAAATAATTTTTATATTGATTCGATGGATTTATTGCATTTTGGAAGAAAAAAAACGTGTCTTGGATTTATTGCATTTTGGGGAAAAAAATATAAAATTTTATAATATATCTTTGAAAATCAAAATCTGGATTTATATTTTTAATGTTATTATAACCTAAAGATGCTATGTTAAAGTTTGAAACAGAAAATAGTGGTTTTCATCTCGCCACTTTTTTGGTAAAGAAAACACATTTTTACTCAATTAATCAAAATGGATTTATAGCGTTTTGGAACAAAACTCTTCATATATATATATATATACACACACAAATATATATATATATATATATATATATATATATATCTTATATATATAGGCTTTAAACTGCTGTAAAGATTTATCCCTGACGTTTTAGGGTCTGCCTGTGGCCAGCCGTTTATGTGGAGGAGAAATGTAGCACAGAAGATTCCTTCATGTCAGTCTGTCTCCAAAATCTGCTACTGTGCTCTATAATGCTCTGTCTTTTTTATCGTTGGTTATATCCACACCCTATTGTTGCTCTATGCGGCACTTGCGTTATTCCATCCCTGCTGTGTCTACATTTAGCGGCACTTAAAGGCTTCAAGTGTCAAGAGGTTCTTAAAAATCTATACCAAACCCCACCCAAGGCAGACAACAGCATTTTTAACTAAACCTTTCTCTCTTGATTTGTTTGTTACTCTTTCATGTTTTTTTCTGCTGTGAGCTTGCAGGGCATGAAATGGCAATATTACATTTCTCCACCTTTCTTTCTTATTGCAGACCGGAAGAAAGGAAAAAGGAGACCCATTAAATTCAGCTATTGACAAGATGACCAAGAAGACCCGTGATCTTCGCAGACAGGTGAGTCAGTCCTCTGTCTGCTGTCTTTCTAGAAAATAAGAAAATAAAAAGACTATGACCACTACATTGAAAGAAAGTAATATATTATCTCTTGTCATTCAAAATCTGTTTTTTTTTTATGAAACATTGTGTTACATGGAAACACAAAAGGACATAAATAAGGGATGAGAGGATGGTGATTGTAACTGTCAAGCTCCAAAAAGCACATAAAAGTATCATAAAAGTTGTATATATGACTTGTGCACTATATTATGATAGCTTTGTGTAAGGAAGAGACTGACATTTAAGTCATTTTTCACTGAAGCTCTTCCGCTCTGCCATTTGAGTCCCTTTACAATAGCATCGCACTTTAAGAACCACTGGTTTACTGAATCATCTTTTCTGAAAGCATCAGGTATTAACATTTGCACAAGGAAACATAAATATGTTTCCTTTGAGTCTGGAGATGATTCAAACCTTCAAATAAAAACAGACAAATGCTAAAAAGGGAACTGTAATGCACACCACTGAACTCTTTGTTGTATTTTTACTCAATGTTCAAGAAGACAAGTCTTTTGAGAACAGTTTAGGCTTAAATAACACCTCCTCACATTTCGGAACATCTGACTGTCGTGCATAAGAGCATCAAACACCAGTATGTCTCTAACTCAAGAAGCCGAGGTCCACACTCTTGACTTCAGCAATCAGCACAGCTTAAAAGCTCTTTTGATGCATTTTCTCTCTCCATCACCATGACAATGGAACAAAGTGTCAGATCGGTCAGCACTGATATAAACTAAAAACAGAGCCTAGACATAAAACTGCAAGGCATTCGACAGAAGCCCACTCCTATCAGACTGGCATTCCCATCAGGAGAGTTTTTGCTGTAAACGTAATAGCGAATCAACATTACATTACACTATTATGCGATACTATTACCTGACATTTGCATCAAGGAAATGAAGTATTCTGTCTGCTCTTCAGTTTAAAGAACAAGGCTAGATAAATATTTCACTGGTTAAGAGAAACATAGGCACTCCTGTCAGCCCAGTTAGGGCAAGATTTTCGATATATAGCATCATAAATTTGACACATTGTTGTTGAATGACTTTAGAAGACTTGACATACTTTTATGATACTTTTATGGTGCTTTTTGTCATTCTGGAGTTTGATAGCACCAACACCCATTTACTACTTTTATTATAAGGAAAAGAGCAGGTAGGATATTGTTTACCAAAAAAAAAAACAATCTTGTGTGTTCCTTGTAAGAAAGAAAATCATATTCTAGGTTTGAAATAGCACGAGGGTGAGTAAATGGTGGCAGAATTTTCATTTTGGGTGAACTATTCCTTTCATAAACTCACCATACAACACATTCAGGTAGGGAAAAATTGTCCCTACACTCTAAGCATCAAGATGTCAGCTGTCAGAGAGCATACAATCACCATAGTCACCCTCAAGATTTCTTCACATGCTCTAGAAGATTGTTGTGTTCGACCATTCAAAACGTGTTTTGTGTTCTGGCAAAATAACTTTTTTTTTTTTGCACTATTTTATTATAGTAGATGTTTTAACAGTGCCTGGTTATTTTTTTGTACTGCTATTACAAGTTTGAAATGGACTCTTCCCTGTCTGCCTGTTTCCCTGTTGCTCATGCCATAACTCAGGATAGTCACTAGTAAAAGGTTTAAGACGGTGTGCGTTGTTGTGGTGCCATCGGCCAATCAACAGCATCATTGGGGCATTTTCACACCTGGCTTGTTTGGTAAGTTTGTTTCAGAACCTGGCACATAGTCTTCCTTAATTTGGTTTGTTTAGGCTTATATTAACACAACAGTCTTGTTTGTATCTGCACCAATATAATCAGTCCAAGATTGTCTGAACAAACCCTTTCAAGGAAAGTCTGTTCACTCAGTGTCCATATGTGCAACGTCTCCTGGCAGCTATTTCGGGCATCCAAGACCAAGTCCTATCTAAATGAATGGGAGAATCCTGAAATCTCAAAAACTGCTTGCCAAACTCACAATTGAATTGCATATATCAAATCAGCAACAAAATCTGAAATTGTCTGCCCCATAAATGTTGTTCCTTATGCTCAAATATCATTAAAAAGGCTTATTTTTCAGGCTAGACTAGCCAATGCGCGAGTCTCAGGTTTATATGGGAACCGGAGCTTCTAAGGGCCGCTGCAGTGACACAATGACTTTTCCAATCAGCGATTGGCTCTTTCACTTAGAAGGCGGGCATATTCTACTGTATTGCACGTTGCAGTTTCTCTCATTCATAAGTAATAGAAGTGAACCGTCTTTGTATATCTATAGTCTTTGGAACAAGCTGGTCTCTGCCCAATTAAAATTAAACTCTCTAGCAGTCCAGTTGTGGTGAGAAAGCAATCTATTCCAAAAGTGAACCGATGCCAGATTGCAACAATTTAAGGCACTGTTTCCGAACAAAGCATACAGTCTAAGGGTCTGATAATGCACTTAGTCAGATGGCATTCTGAAGTGATTGGCTCAAAAAGTTCTGTGGGGCCATGAGCAAGTGTAGCAGATTTTAAATCTCACACTTCCGGGTGGTCCTGGGACAGTTAAGATGAATATTAAAGCTAACAGATTGCCTTCTCCAGGTATTATAGACCTTCTTGGCCTGCCCCCACTGAGAGAAGACCCTCTTTACCCCACATCACAGTAAATCCACAGAGAGAGCAACTAACGTGGAATGGATGTTCGTTTTGAGCAGCCTGCTATAATTACACTCTTGGACTTCAGGAGTGTGTTAGTGGGTGTATAAATCAGTCGGCGCAGAGGTTAAGAAGCAGTACACACACACACAGCTGGAGATAGCACATGAACATTCACCATTTACCCTCCCCCCGGTTTGTACAGTCTTTTATAATTGGAAAACATCTTTTAAAATCTTCCCACTCCCACCCCTTTCACCAAGACTGTAAATTTGACGGGCGCATTTTCAGACTCATCGTCGTACTCATCCCTCGTTTTTGGGGGGGGCGCAGCTGCGCTCCTTCCCCCCCCTAGCTGAACCACACGGCCGTCGGTCGCATTCCCGCATCTTCTGTCACCCGCTTCGCTGGACCAATATTTAGAAAGCTGTAAACTTCCTACACATGATTTGTAAGTTAACTTCAGCTGAGCACCGCTGTTTACAGATTTGCCAGGCCACGCATTGTTAATGTCCTCTTAAAAGACCTGTTTTTCCTTATCGTTTCATGGTCTGGGGGGGGGGGGGGGGGGGGGGGCAAGATGTTTCCCTCACGGATGCATGGAGATTTTATGGTACAGTAAAGTGGTTTAAAGGAAATGAAAAGTGTTTGATAGCCCTTATTTACCCCGGCTTACTCCACTCCGGTGTCATCTCCCGGTAATTCTGGCTGATCACTTCCTGTTTCCTCTGCTGGTGAGCTCCATATGCTCTTGCATCTGATAAACCACCTCTCACCTTTACAACATGTCGCTAGAATCTCATCACAAAACAAATTACATTGTAATCACTTTAATGGGGTTTAAGATCCCGTAAAAAAAAAAAAAAAAACTTGCCAAGGGATCAAGGAGGATTCTAAGCAAGTTGCGGACCAAGCTGTTGATGTTTTTGATGTGAAATCCTTGCACATATGTTTGATGTTCTCATTATGTATTTTAATTTCAGAGAGTGATCTGTGAGCAGCACTCACTTGCTGTGATTGTTCTGTTGTTTACTGACCTTACAGAACATCTGTCACAGACTTTATTAAAGCAAAACAGCCCAAATCAGCTCTAAAATTAATTACAAATTGTTATTGGGTTTTATTAGTTGATTGTGGGAAAATGGTGCATTTCCTTCACTAGCACAGGAGTTAACTGATGCACAACTCACCCATCTAGAACGCAATACAACCTGTACGGCACGCTGTGGAACATGTGATATTTGCGTACATTTGCATTTATAGATCTGGGTAGACATATGTGCTAGTAATGGCATGGTTTGTGTGTGTGTACACGAGTAATTGCATTTCCTTCTCAAGGCTCAGCCACTGAAGATATAAGATCGAACTCTGCTCCCCGTCTCAGGATTTTCAGACCCTAGTCAATGATGGAGGCATCGCATCTCATAAATCAATCTCACCAGGGGGAAACATCCCCAAAAAAAAAAAAAAAGAAAAAAAGACCGAGTCTGTGGCAGCCCGGCTTTGATTTTATTCTGGTCCCACTACCTGGCACGAGCAAATACCACCCCGAGCCCATGGCAAATCATCATAACATGAGCCCTGTTCACGATTGCAGACATTGCAGAGGACCTCGCCGGATGATTTTTGTATCGCCCTTGCTGCTTATCTTGTTGTATTACATTTGCACTGTTTAGGTTCGGCATGGATTTATGAATGGTTTCTTTTTTTTTGGACAGACAGACAGACAGATATATAATAGTAGATAGATGCATAGAGAGATACTGTACAAAGCTAGTTGTTTAGTTAGAGTTTTATTTAATTAGAGTATGCATCACGAAAGGTTACCTATCAACAGTAATGGTAAAGTTTAGAACAGCACCAACGAAAGCGCATCACAAAAAGAAACTGAATCCCCCATCAATAACTCAACACAGGTGACCTCGGATGACCTGTCCAAGATTACTAAAGGCAGGCAAAAAAATGGGGGTTTTAGTAGTCTAACCAATGGGAACACACCATCAACCAAATACCATGTATCGAACCAGGCTTATACAATCTTTGCAAAAGGTGCTTAATGTTACTTATTATGAAGTTTGCTACGGTTGTGGGTGGTAGATGAAAAAAAAAAAAAATAGCCTGTGTAATAATATTCAGATCGAAAATAGGTGGGGAAGATCAATTCGATTTAAAATGAAATCATTTCACATAGTAATTGTATTTTTATTAAAAAAATAAATACATATATAAAAATGCTTCACAGTTCATAGGTAGACAGATATGGAAATTGTGGTTAACTCTTTCTTTGTTCTAATTTGAGTGTTTAGAGAAAGACAAACCAAGAGAGAGAGAGAGAGTACCGTCCACCATGCTGCTTTGTATAAATGCATAAGCAGGTCTTTATACTACACAGGCATGCATAGAATATCTATGCAACTTCAGCCCTGCAGTAAGATCTCTGACTAATGCATTAGCATCACTATCAGATCCATCAATAGTGCCGCAGAACAGATTAAACTAGTTCATATATACAGTAGAGATTAACCTCAAAAGAGTCTTCCATTGCCTTTAGCCTCCTGAGCACTTGAATCTCCTACCGATTCCCACACTCACTAACATTTCCCTTTTTTCTTTTTTATTAATGGGATGACGTAGTGGTTCTGGGCTTGTAATCAAAAAGTTACTAGTTTGAGCAGCGCAACAGGCGATCCATGAACTATCACCACTGTGCCCTTTAGCGAGACACTTAGGTTGCTCCAAGGGAACGGTCTCCGTAATGAGTGTACTTCAAGCACTTTGGATAAAAGCATCCATTTTCCTACTATGGTGGTACCATGGTTCTGCGATGGTACCCATTTAACAGAAGCTTTTATCCAAAGTGATTTACAGCAATCTTATTGAAGAGACAGGCTCCCAGGAGCAACCTAGTGTTAGGAGCCTTACTCAAGGGTACATGGGTGAACTTTTGGCTCATTCCCTAAGGACCCGGAACCTCCAAATGTGCACTTTCTGCAGGGGAATGAGTTTTAGAGTGGGGAAGGACGCAAAAAAGGGATGGCTTGTGATGTCACTACAGAGAAGGTAGAGATTGTGAATATTAATTATTCTGTGCTGATGTTGAAAGACAGTCTTCACAAATGTTATACTTGCATTACTTAATAATTACCCATGAGTCAAACCACTTACGTAGGAATTCTCTTAAGCTGTGTCCGATAGATAGACAAATATATAGTGATGTAGATAGCAGTGATATGCTGCTGCTCTGAGAAATGAATAGTTCAGAGGCCAAAAAAAAAACCTACCTGTTTGAAATCATATCAAATACTGAAACTATGGCAAATTATAGTCTGAATGAAGTCAACAGAGTTTGGATACATATTTAAAGGGGTCCTATTATGCTCTTTTACAAAGTCTTGATTTTGTTTTGGGGGTGTACTAGAACATGCTCTCATGATTGGTGGTTCGAAAAACACATTCTTTTTTTACATATTTTACATTATTAAAATACCTCTCTCCCCAGGCTGGCACTAACGGCTCGATTAGTTCCGGCTTTGATAAAGGTCTGCTTTCCGAAAAACAAAATGTGTTGTGATTGGTTAGCTGTCCCAGTGCGTTGTGACTGTCGAACAGCTTAGACAGTGTTTCAGTACTGCCACGCCCCTTGCTCCGTCCTTCAACAAAAGCTTTTAGCGAATCCGGCACTGTACTCCCTCGTGTTGTGGAAGCTGTCCTCAGTAAAATGCGCAGCACAAAATATCAAATTGGGGTTATAATGCTCAAGAACAGAGTTAAAAAATAAATTGCAAACACTGTTTCCTGACATCATCCCTTTCGGAATCCAAACAAAGATGGTTGGGCATGGAGGTGAAAAAAACAGCGTTTCAGGCAGTCGCACACTGTACTCGAAACCACTGTCAGCTTCGCGCTAAAAAAAACCCGTCTTAAAACTTCGAATTATTAGTTTTCTATGGGTAGCCCACCGGCGCACCGCTTTCGCTCTGTCCGCTGTGCCCAGCTACGTCTGTTCTATTGTAAGTATTGTTCTAGACAGCCAAAAATTTTACGCACAATACTCTGCATCAGACTTCTCCTCCATCGTACTCGTCTGATGCACTCACACTCACAAAAAAGCCTTCTAACGGACACTAACCACTCTGCCCCTCCCCAGCCCCCCACCATTAGAATTTCTGTCGCCTGACAATTATTTTTAATAATGATATTCTAATGACCGCTTTGTGATATCACGAAAGCCCGGAAACCAACGCGATAGTCCCAAACTGAGAGCCGTTCTGACATGCTATTAATTCTGAAAAGGATTTTTGTAGTTAAAACGAAATATCTCCCTTGGGTGGAGCTTTTAGATTTGTACTTTCAGATCTTTTTAATGCCGAACATACACACTACACGCTGACTAAAATTAAAAAAGTGAAAAATCATAATAGAAACACTTTACAGATCAGCCAACGGCAATGAGTGCTGTAAGTGGTGGGGGCTCTGGTGCTCCTGCATAGGTGAAGCGTAACAAACTGCAAGATAAGGCTCACATGCTAGATTTTTTTGTTTCCACCTGCTTAGACTGCTGGGGCATGTTGGGTAGGAGAATAGTCCTATAGGGGAGACGTCTTGAGCCAAGGGTCCGACATGGGATATGTTTTGGGTTATTTTACTTTAATTTAGTTTTTTACTATATAATTATCTGTGGGCGACGAATTTTGCGAGTGATATATTAGAATGTGGTGCACATAACTTAAATTGCATGTAGTTATTTTTAAAATAAATTTTTTTTATTTTTTTTTTTATACTTGGTTAAACACATATCAATGGAACTCAGGTTGATATAAGATAGAAATATCTATATTCACAATCCACAAATGACACTATTTTTATTCATGAAATATATCCATATTCTAACACAAAATCAAAAAATATCCATCTGCAAATAATAACACAAACATTCTCAGTGAGACTACTAGACTTAAGTGACTCGTACAACATCACCTGTTTTGACTACCGTGATTTATTTCTTCTGTGCTATTCGATTCGACTGACCAGATGGCAACAGAAAAAAAGAAAGATATCATATCACATCACTGTTGGCTACTTCACTTTTTTCTTTGCTATTATTCTGCATGAGCAGAAAGAAAGAATGAAATCGTATCACGTCACTGTTTGGTTATCCACAGTCACAGGGTGCTCTCTGAGCTAGTGGACCTCCTAGCAGAGTAATTCAGCAGTCATGGGGCCAGTCACGGAACTAAACCCAGCATTTGTCAGACCTCTCCCCCAGAGGCATGCCTCTCAGATGCCACTGAGTGCTTGAACTCCCATAATGCTCTGCCACCGAGCACTACAGACAGAGAATGGAAATAAAAATAAGAATAACAGCATAAGCAGAACACAAAGAGGAAAATATCTGACGTACAGCCTTTTAGCTGTTTAGAAACTGGATGAATAATACTGGAGGTGTGTGAACGTACCACGCTGAACTAATACTCTTAAATATCTGTTCTTATGCAATTAGCAGTCCCCCCACACATATCCCTTTACACCAGTTTAAGCTAGGTGTCATCTGTCATCCCATTCCTAATAAATGTATCTGTCAAGTCTTCCCTTCCAGCTCTCTGTTGATGGATAGCTTACTCCAGGATGCTCCTCTAGTGAACAACACTTCTCTGAACATATGCTTAAGCAAGCTCTCTCTTTCTCTTTCAGTTTCTCTCAATGGGGATCCATTTTGTGAATCGCAATCAGAAACAGTTCGAATTCCTGCAGTGTATGTGCTTTGATGAAATTGCTAATACTATAAAAAGATGACAAAATAATTTGTTATTCTGAAAATACACTAATCTTTTGTAGTTTTCTCATTTACCGTGTGTGTATATGTGTAATTATCGCTATTGGCATATGGCTTGTTTTTGTGACCTTGTGAAAGTATAGGCATCTGACTGCTGTTGTGACAGTGTCTTGTTACCGCAGCCACTTTGACTTCTTTGGAACTGTTTAGCTGACAGCTACTCTTAATCTACATCTAAGAAATTCTTCAAGAGACAGGCACACAGAGAGAGGCTCATAAATCTTGCTGCTCTCAAAGTAAAATCACTTTTTCAAAGTAGAGCTCAGTTTTAACACTTCTAAATCAGTTTCACTCTGTACATTTACCACATTTATGAAATTCTCGAGCAGAAATTGTTTCAACTTTAAACAATCGCTCTGATGATGTCTGCAGTCTGGAGAGTTTTGGTTCCCTCAGTGCTCTGAACTTTCAGGCTACTACTGTACAGTATATGGCAGCCATTTCTTAAAACCTAAAGGGGATTGCTTGTGCGCAGCATGTACTGTAGTATGCATGCTTCGACATTTTTACATGACATCCTGTGCAATTCCCAGGCACCTACATAAGCATCTTTAACACGGTTTGTGTACTTTTTTTTCTTTTGTGCTGTGTACAATTTGAGCATAACAGAATGCAGTGATTTGCAACTTTTCTACTGAGCCTTGTTACAAAACCGGCATTGAACCTTTGTTTTGTATTCAGAAGCAGTTCCAGTGAAATGTTTTGAATGGCTGTTTCAGAATCCCTCAACATTTGTTACACTATACCTTCCGAAAGTTTAGGGTCGAGAAGATTTTTTGGGAAAGACAAAGAACCATTTAACTGAACATTAGCTTCAGCTGAAGTTAACTTAATTTAGTATTTTTGGTTACTGCATTTTTTTTTCTCACACAATAATTGTCAGACCCCCCGCAGTACTACCAATGACCCCCTGTCGAAGACCCCTGAGGGTAATGTTTACACAAGGGAATAAAAAGGAATCTTTTGTAAAGAAATAGTTAAAACACAAATTTAAATAATATATTATATATATATTAGATTATATATAAAATATATAGTATATATATATATATATATATTATCTATATATAATATATACACTGCTGATATATTTTGGGAGCAGTAAGACGTGTAATTGTTTTTAAAGAGGTCTCTTATGCCATCAAGGCTGCATTTATTTGATCAAAATACAGAAAAAAAACCCTTAATCTTGCAAAATGTTATTATAATATGAAATAATGGTTTCTATTTTAATATCCTTTAAAAAATAATATATTTCTGTGATGCAAAGCTGAACTTTCCCTCACTATTCTCCAGTATAAAATGTCACCTGATCCTTACGAAACTTCTAATATGCTAGCTTTGTAATTATTCGAAATGAACAATGATTGGCAACAGTTGTGCTGCCAAAAATTTTTTTGGAAACTGCGATACTGTCACACCCCTGGAGTCAAATAGACTGCTGAAAATTCAGCTTGTGCATGCACAGATGAAATTAGATTTTACTGTATATTAGAATAATGAAAGACGTTATTTTATATAATAATATTTCACATTATCATTTTTATTTTTTATTTTTTAATTTTTTTTGCATTGCAGAATTTAAGATACAGAACAGCAGTCGGATTGCACTGATTCATACTGACACAAATGTTGTCAATGTTACAAAGACACAGAAAGCGAGAGCCCCAGAGAGGCACCACTCTCTGTTCTTCCTTATAAAAAAAGTCCTGCATTGCAGTGCAGTCGAGGCTGAAGTCAGTGGGCAATACATTAATGCAGGCAGGGGGACTCAGGCTGGAAGTACAGTGCTCCTACTCGCTGATAAAGTCCTCAGTAGGCCCTCACGATCAGGGATCAGGGTACAGTGGTACCTCAGTCTGTCATAGTGGAGTATGATAACAGAAGCAGTTGATAAAACAATGTGCACACCGGCTGTTCTGCCACTCTCATCAACAGTCTAGAAATACCTTCCCACAGCCTGTCTTCTCTGCTTTCTTATTTCTATTTCAAGAAATTGTCAATTGTCACACTGCCACAGTGTCTGCAGCATCCGCTCATAGATGTGTGCATTGACTCAAGTGTTATGTGATTCTCTATGAGAGATGGAGTTGGAGATGGAGGTGGAGAGATGGAGTTATGTGAGTACTGTTATTTGGAATGTGTTATGTAAGGAACTGATTTTTATTTAGAGTCAGTGCTCCCATTAGAGCTGCCTTTCTTATAATACGTTGTAACTTGTATTGCATATACAATTTCAATGAGCTATAGAAATTTAAAACCTTCAGTTGATGTCAAGCATCTATTATTGTTTTGGATAAAGTGTTGTGCTTTGTTTCATAGCTGAATTGTGTCAATGCTTGCTCTACAGTCTGTTGAAGTTTAGTGGTGATACTATATTTCAAGTCAATTTTAAAAAAGTAGAAAAAATTCAATAAACAAATAAATAATGAACTAAATAAATGATTTATTTGGTTATGTAACGGAGGGAACACAGGAAGCGTGCGGATCCATCTGCAAGGCTTTATTCGCAAGAGACGTGGTCAAAAACAGGCATAGGTAAGACAATGGCAAACAGGTATATCGATGGCAAGGCAAGAGGGATAATCCAGGTACAAAGCAAATGTCCAGGCAGGCGACATAGCCCAATTTCGGCGAGACTCGAGGGCATATCCAGGTACCGATGCATGACAGAAACATTGGTAAACGACAGTTCAATATTATAAAACATGAAAACAAGACACTAGTCTGCTGTAGTCAGCTAAAACTAGGGATTGGGAAAATTCAGAAACAATACCCAAGACGAAAACAGAAAACCCGGAATGGCTTCTTAAGGCAGCTAACACTAGGGTGAAAAACGACATAGACAATACTCGGCCATCGAACAGGAACTGAGTGGGTGTAAATAGAGTGAGTAATTGGCTCTCAGTGAGCGTGTAATTATTGAAGTCTGTGTGTCAGTGAATTCAGCTGGGTAATGCAATGGATGATGGAACTGTATTCCATGTGACATGTAACCATATGCTGTGTAGTGTAAGAGTCAATGTAATGGTAGAGTGACCTCTACTGGTAATCAGCCCGGAAGGCCACGGGCCGGATTCGTGACAGGTTATTTGGTTCCACTTTATATTAAGTGGCCCTAATACCTGTGTACTTATAGTAACTAGATGTGTACATAGTATTTAACCACAGTGTACACATTGGTGCATAGTATCTACAGCTCTAATGTTTGGAACTACACATATGTAACAACCCACTGAATGGTATGTGTAAGTACAATGCGGAACAGGACATTGGTAACAACACTTTTAGGTAATGAAAGTACAAATGTGTAACAGGACAAACAGCACTTTTTGGTAAAGAAAGTGTACACTTTATATTTGTAGCGTCTGGACCACTCAAACACACCATATATATTTTGTTAGCTAGATTTAACAAATACTCTGTAACACCCCAGGAAGCCGAACAGGCCCCTGGTTCCATGGCAACCCTGACACCCGATACATTTACGACCTCCTGGAATTTAGGTGAAGAAAATCGCTTCCTTGACCATAAGGAAAATCCACAAGGGAAGGACTTTCTTTGCTAATTACTAGGAAAACACAGGGTTTTCTTTGAATGAACAGTGTATCTTTCAGGTCATTGGGTATATTATTGTCTTCGTGTATTTTGTCTTTGAAATTGTAAACTGTTATGCAGACTTATAATCGAAAAACACACTCCTGTCAGCTTACATACATATAACTCTACCATGTTTAGTATCTATGAATTCGTATTCAGATGATTTCGGATGACCACATATTAGTGTTCTAAGAGTCTTTAGTAATTTTTATCCAAGTTTCATATGCAAATTACCATGCTTTCAAACAAAGGGCCATAAAAATGCCCCAGTATCGCAGAACTCCCACTTGAGATTCCGGAATTCCTCATTGGACAAGCCCATCTTGAAAGACGGGGATCTTCTCCGACCTTAAAGGCCGCACTTCATGTTACAAGGACCCTCCCAGTCGGTGGTTTGTTTTAATTCTGAGAGGATGTGAGAAAAACGCACCCGGAAACCATAAGCTTGTGCCAGGCTTCGGCCTCGACCTTTCCATTTCACCAAGATTCTCTGACTCAAACTGGTTCTTTCTCATCAACTAACTTCAGCAAAGATCAACCGGAAACCTTAAGATTGCATCAGGAATCTATTTCAAACAGACGAAACTTGCAAGTATCAAACTTAGTCTTATTAATTGATATATTAGGTATCATTTTCACCTTTTTACCAAGTTGTGTTTGAACTAAGAATCTGACGTTTCCCTCAGGTGTAGATCTGCTGAATATGCAAATGGTTCCATAAATTTCATTCCTTATGTCTCTTCTCTGTACTGAGTTAAGCTTTAACCCTTTACAATACCAACTGTATGCGTGTGTGTGTACGTGTGTATGTTAGACCAGTTTATGTTTTTATGTAGTATGTTAGACTAGTTTAAGTGTTTTGTAGTTAATAAAACCTTACTTGTATCACACCTGACGTTGTTCATGGTTTTCCCATAACTGGAGTCACTATTAACCTACAGCTTTGTAGAATTGTACAGTAAGGCAGTTATTTCCCTTAACCAGGAAATTAAAGTTCTTAGAATTGACAAGACAGTTGACTCTGAGTGGTCAGCTAAATATCTACAGCGGATCTAAATATTCATAATTAATTATAACTAGTTATACTTAATTATTCATATTTCCTCATGAGCTGATTCATTACATAGATCTATCATGTAATTACTCTGATGTTACACAGCAGCGGCCAGTAAGTTAGGCTTTACATATAAATTGCGGTTGGTGTCCAGAATGTTACACTTTATGTTAAGTAGACAGTTCCTGAGGAGTTACCATGTAAGTACACTGGTATTACAGTGGTGCACCAACTCCAACTCGAGATCCAATTCCTCCCACTTTACATATCCCTAAACCTACCCATCTCCATCCCCTGGATCCCATTTCCACCCCTAAACCTACCAATCTCCACCCCCTAGATCTCATTTTCACCCCTAAACCTACCCATCTGTGCACCCCCTGGATCAAATGGTTCCAATTACTCTTATACATAGTGTTGTTACAAAATGTAGTTATATAATTCATGTTACACGAGTACTGTGAAAGTGAAGTGAACAAAAGTGTTGTTACCAATGTCCTGTTACACATTTGTACTTACACAAACAATCCTGAGGGTTGTTACATGTGTGTAGTTACAGAAAAATTACAGCTGTAGCTACTATGTACCAATGTGTACTTACACTGTGGTTACATACTACGTACACATTTAGTCACTGTGTAAGTACACATGTATTAGGGACACTTAATATAAAGTGGGACCTATTATTATTATTTTATTTATTAAATAAAGTGGCCCATTTTTAGTCTCCCCAAATCCTGAAATGGCAAGAAACAATCACATTAGGTTCCTAAATTCATCATATTTTTTATAAAATTATTCATCAAAAAGGCTTCCAGAGAGGGCACGCAGAGATGTACCTTTTAGTTTGGCCAGGAGCAAAAACATTCAAATCAATGCTAAAGCTTTAACCTAAATGCCAACTCTCCAGAGTAAGAAAATTATTTCTCTGGCTTCTTCTATCCTACCCTAAGACCTCTGCAGTGATCATTGAAAGGGAGGGAGCTTTGCTATCAGACTCATTTACAGACATGACAGGAAGATCAAACAGCACATCTCCACTCACTCTGTTTCTGTCCCTCCACCTCCTTTCCTCTCCAGATGTCATTGTTAATTCTAAATCAGTGCTGTTACTTAATTCTGTTTTGTATTGACTGCCTTTTGTGCTAACCAGGTACAGAAGCGTGCTTATCCTGTGATTGCCCTTGACATTTTAATAAGAAACATCAAGTTATTGACCCAAAGCATCTGCCGCTATCTGCAGAGAATCCAAATCCTAAGACTGACAAAGTTGAAGCCACTGATAGTTGTATTTTGCCATGTTCATTTGTTTTCCATGATTGTTAAAAAATGTAAATGCTACAGTCTCTCAGTTGTAAAATAGGAATAAAACCAATACCAAGTTTGTTTTCCAGAAATTCATTTTAAAAAAGTAAATTGGTGGAGAATATGGGAGTAAATCAGCCTCATGTACTGCTCTTGTTTTCTCAGATTAAGAAATAAAACATCTGACAGCTTTGTTCTGAGCCTTAGACTTGAGTAAATTACAGAAGATCACTGAATTTCACTGCCGATTTGACTTTCTTGCTCGGTGGCATTTGTTTTTCACGTTTTAGCAGTTGATTAATCCTTAAAAATACACTGTCTTATTTGTAAGCGAAGTTAGCAAACACAAGCTAATCTCATCTCTTAAGATCCCCCCCCCATTTGCAACATTAAAATATTTATCTTCTGGCTTGACTAAGTGCACGATCTTCCTTATTTTGTCTTTGTTTCTGTCTGAATTTGACTTGATTGAGTTTGCTATGCTGATTTTATATGGGCGCTTCAGTGCCATATGGATGAAGAGAACAAAGAATTAGGGAGAAATTGGGAAAAGAGGCAGAAAGACAGAAAGGGGAACATGACAGGTAGGATCACAAGATTTCCATTTTTCAGTCCCTCAGAGCAATTTAAAGCAAAGCACTTCCTCTCCTCAGTGTTTCCAATTTTTGGCTTGCTGTTTTTGTAGTCTGCGAGGAGTCGGCGGAGCACTCCATTCGTCAAGCTATTTTTTTCCAATTTAGTCCTGAGATTACATGACTATAACTTCAATTCCCTCTTTGAAAAAGACATTAGACATGAGGGGCCTCACTGTGGGCTATACTTGTTGTCTCGCCAGTGCTAGCTATGCTATTGGAACATTTAACAAGCTTTTCAAGCGAGGGAATAACATGTTTGATTTAACATGTTGACACATTTGTAGCATCCAGTATATTAAATAAAGGTTTAAAGGTCTGCAACCTGAAACTTATATTTCTGCCTGTTTTGCCCCCAGTAAAGCATAAATTAAATCCTCACCTGGCGTATTATTATAAGATGCAAACTAAATTGCGCTGACCCTAAAATGCCATGGTTGATGTCGAAGAAAAATAATTATGGCTTAAATAATCTTAATAAAAAGTAGAAAAAAGAAAACCGAGACATATACACTTTCCCCACGCTGTCCGTGATAACCGAAAAAAAAAATTTAACAATGTTGGAAAAGATTGGAAATGCCGTCATAGAAACGATATTCCCTCTTTTAAGATTATTAAAATATAGATCAATACGTACGGTTACTGTCCGTTTTTTGTAGGTATTTACAATTTGTTTACATCATGCGTGACTCCATGTAAACTCTAGTACATCTACTTAGTTTTTTTTTTGTTAAATCGAGTATCAGCACACAGCCAAAATTATACAGTTGGTCACGTATTTTTCAGTTTATTTTTCCGACTGTGAGTTGGCAAAATTGCACACCCCTCAAACCATTAATCAAATACCACGCACGACATTCTTTTACCAGATTTTATTAGAGACGATGCGCCAGTGGTTCACCTAAAACATTTCATTAAAAAATCAACAATTAAATAATCACAGCACACAACAATCACCCGCACATGGGGATAAATGATCATTACCTATGGATGTGCTCTGTGTTTCCCCCCTTTCCCTTCCCCCCCTTCTTTTGCCCCCTGAATTGCAATGCTCCGGTGTGGAGGAGTCTGGAAGGTGCCAAGTGGTCCAATACGTCCTCAACCTTGAGTTGCATGTGGCTTGTCACATTGATTAGAAAAGATTACAGACTCCTCTCCTAGCTTGGTTTGCTCTGGTTATCCTCCCTCCTGACCTTGTTTACCACATCCCATGCCCGCATGCCTTAAACGTGGCCTTAAGACATGCCAAAGATAGGGGCTTCGTTTTTTTACACTTTTGCAGTCAGATACTTGACTTGAGCCATGTTTGTCCTAGTCTTTCAACCAACGTCTCTAGATTACGTATGTAAGCGCATGTTCCCGAGGGACCGAGACGCTGCGTGGAGTCGCTTTTGGAATGCCCTTGCGTGACCGCTTTCTGAAGCACGTGTCAAATCTGTCCAGTGGAGCAGCGAGACGTCACGAGCGGGGGTGACGTAAGCGCCAGAAAGTATAAAAGCGCATTTCCGCAGATGTTCACACGCGCTTCGATGAAGGCGCGCTGCAGGGATCCAGGGAGTATTGCAAACTAGACACAGCGTCCTCATTTCCCCTCTGGGAACCAGGTTTACATACAAACCTAGAGACGTCTCCCCTTCAGAACTCGAGCTCGCTCGAGCGCTTTGTGAACGAAATAAACCCACTGCACCATCCTACAATCCCGGCCTGTGTGTGTATCTTGCGATCACATTCACGAAGAGAGAACTTGGAACCTGGGGTAGATGCAGGTCTAGGGGTGTAAAACGGACAAAATGGTGCAGATTAGTACCAGCCCGCCGCAGCATCAAATGTCCCTGCAAAGGCAAACCCAAGTTGCAAGCCTTGAGGCCCATACTCCTGGCGAGGTGCGCTCTGACCCCCATTAGTTGATGGGAGTGACCTAGAGGACCTCTTAGGCTTAGTGTAGATGACCTCGGACCCCCTTCTACTCATAGCAGCTTGGTCTCGGCGCGGAAAATCCCGTCTTTGGTGACCAAACAAACAAATCTATCTTCCTTACGCCACGGCGCTCTGTGTGCGTAGCTCCTTGAAAGAATAAGATCCCGATCCTTTTTTAGTGAGGAAATAACGAGGAGAAAGATGGTCTTGAGCCTGAGCCACTTGACCGCCACTATTCTTTTTTCTTCTATGAGTTCAAAGGGGGCATTGCATAAGCCCTCCAGACCCACAGCCAGGTCCCATGAGGGCACCTAGGTGCTCTGTAACCATTCCTCAGGGGCCCACGAAACGAGTGTTAAGTGGGTGTCTTCCCAATGATTGACCACTCAGAAGGGCGTGGTAAGCAGCTAAGGGTGCCACGTATACCTTCAGAGTGTAGAGAGATAACCCTGCGGAGAATCGCTCCAACAGAAACTCCAGAACTGTACCAATTGAGCCCCTTTACTGGGATCCTGCAGTCGCGGTCCAGGTCAGCAGAGACCATGATGAGCAAAAGTGCTTTTCTCACTTCAAGGCTGTACTTTTTTCCTAGTGGCGGGCCGACTTCTGTACTCAGTAGTAAGTTCCGCAACAACCTCAGTTGCAAGATACCAATGCTAAGGAGCTGTGCCCCCTGCAGGGGCCCTGCCCAACAAGCTTCCATAACTTCGGGGCAGGGGTTGAATCGATGGCGTCTTCCGCCTTAAGAGGATGTACCTCCTGATCGAATCTCCAGCGATAGCGTCGAGGATGGCCACCAGTCCCTGAACCATAACGGCGGTTTGGCTGCCAAACCGGTCTCTAACTAGCAACAGATGGACCCCATATGAACCAGCGTACCCTCGTCCATAACTCCTGGGGCAGAGGCTATCGAGGGAAAAGTGTTACAGACGAAGCCCTCGCCCACCGTCTGCACCATGAGCATCAACCCCAGTGTACAGCTGATGCGTGAGAGAGAACCCCAAGCGGAGAGTGTGTTGTTTCCTGCGACGCAAATAGATCCACTCCCGCCTGGACAAATTCTCTCCAAATGAGCTCCACCACCTCGGGTGGAGCCTCCATCCCCCGGGCCTCAGCCCTGTCTCGACAGGATATCTGCCCCCTTATTTAGATACCCAGGGATATAAACTGCTCTTAGAGAGATGAGCTTCCCCTGAGCCCACAGAAGGATTTGGCGCGCCAGCTTGTACAAGGGGCGTGAGTGCAGACCCCCCTGCCGGTTGATGTAGGAGACTACCGATGTGTTGTCTGTGTGGACAAGCTCATGATGCCCCCTTAGGTCTGGAAGGTAGTGTGTTAGAGCTCGAAACACGGCCAGTATCTCCACGCAGTTGATGTGCCAAAAGAGATGATGGCCTTCCCACAGACCCTGGGCAGAGCGGCCACTCATGACCGCTCCCCAGCCCGTGAGAGAGGCATCCTTCGTTAGCGTTACGCGACGACAAGGAGTCCTTAACGTCGGGCCTTGAACCAGGAACCGACATTTCTTCCACATGTCTAAGGCACATAAGCATCACCACGTGACCTTGATCATGCAAAGCGGATACCCCCTCGGGGAAAATCCCTTGGTTCTGAGCCACCACTGCAAGGGTCCCATGTACAGCAGGCCAAAAGGTATCACGTTGGACGCCGTTGCCATCAGGCCCAACAGCCTCAGAATCTGTTTGACAGTGAGTGACTGGCCTTCTCTTACTCTCGTGACTGTCGTGAGGATTGACTCGATTCGAGCAGGAGACAGACGTGCCTGCATCGAGGTTGAGTCCCACACCACGCCTAAATAAGTGGTTCTCTGTAGTGGAGAAAGAACACTCTTCTTGGCATTTAGTCTTAACCCCAGCTCTCTCATATGAGCGAGGACGGCATCTCGATGCCAAGCCACCATCTGCTCCGATTCAGCTAGTATTAACCAATCGTCGATGTAAATGAGTATGCGGACGCCCTGGAGTCACAAAGGAGCCAGAGCAGCATCCACAAACTTCGTGAAAGTGCGGGGTGAGAGTGACAGGCCGCAGGGAAGAACTCTATATTGGTATGCTTCGCCCCTGAAAGCAAACTTCAGGAACTTCCAGTGTTGAGGGAGGATGGAAACATGGAAATAAGCGTCTTTGAGATCTATCGTAACAAACCAGTCCTCGGACTGGATTTGAGATACTATCTGTTTGATAGTGAGCTTCTTGAATCGAAGCCGTTTGATAGCGCGGTTCAGAAGACAGAGATCTAAGATCGGACGCAACCCCCCCATCCTTCATCGGAACAATGAAGTAACGGCTGTAGAACCCAGACTCTCTGTCGAGAGGAGTAATAACATGTTCTATGGCCTCCTTCCTCAAGAGAGTGTCTACTTTTTGTTCCATTACCAGAGCCTGCTCGGGTCCCACTAGTGTGGGAATGACCCCGTTGAAACAAGAAGGACGAGAACCAAACTGGATTCTGTAACCTCTCTCTACAATCTGCAGGACCCATTTTGAGATATTTGATAGAAGTTTCCATGCTACCAGAAAATCTACTAAGGGAACCAGCCTCTCGAGGCTGGCCTCTGGTATTATTAGAGGAGCCACTTCGGTGCCCTGAAGCGGATGACAGGCAGGAAACGACCGACCTGACTGCTGTAGCACCCTCACTTGAGGGGTCGAGCTCTCCAGTGCCGTACCGTTGCCGGGCGGCAGCAGGGAATTTCGCTCGTCTGAGCTCACTGAGCCCTGAAGCACCGAAGTGGCAGGGGTATCAATAAGCCTCCATAGAGTGACTGAGGGAACAAGCCGACCTTAACTTCTGATCGCACTCTCACTTGAGGGGTGCGAGCTCTCCTGTTTCCATAACCGTTGCCCGGCGTCATGCTTGTGAAGTTTCACTCTCGGAGCTCACTTTAGACCCTGAACGCACCGAGGTGGCAGGGGTATCAAATGAACCTCCTGATGGCACTGAGGTAACAACCGACCTGACTTGCTGTAGCACTCTCGCACTTGCGGGTGCGAGCTCTCCCTTGCCGTCCGGTTCCAGGGGGCAGCTGTAATTCACTCGTCTCGGAGCTCACTGAGCCACGAGCAACCGAGGGTGGAGGGGTACAATAAGGCCTGCCGTGAGGGCCACTGGGAGGAGATTGGGCACCGTACTGAGGTTTTATCCTTTCCATCCACATGTGGGTTCCCTCAGGACCTTACAATGGTGGACCATTTTAGCCGATGTCCTCTTAACATATGGTCCGCAGATCCGTTTTTTGGTCTAGAAGACCCCAACTGAGAGCATCGCCCCGACCCCCGATCTTTCTGTGGAGGGGGCGGTTTGCAACGCTCTGTTTTTGAGACTGGCAAAATGAGGAGCTTGATGGCTTGGGCTGCACCCGCTCAGCAGCCCCACCCCTGAGCAGGCCAGCCTGGTATGGGGGCTCTTTTCAACCGCCATGTGGTCGTGTCAACATGCTGCTATCCGGACCTACCACCTTATACAGCTTTTCCCACCAGACTCGCTGATAAGCCTAACGCGCGCGTGGTGTGTAAGCTTCGGTGACCTGCAGGGACAGGAGTGCTTAGGATGGGATAGATAGCTGCGCAAAGTGTCTGTGTCCCATGCTCCACGCACGTGAGCGCATGCGCCCCAATGCCCAAGGTTAAGTCCATGGTCAGACCCCACGATGTTCTTCTTTGAATACGTCGGACTGTGGGTGTAATACAGGTATGAGAGTCGCGGTTGTTCAGTCCCACTTCTTGACACCTCAGCATGGACATCGGGGAAAACGGAAAGCCCCCGTCGTGAAGGCTGTGATCTGGATTCAGAACATGCTCGTCCAATTATTTTTAGGACGAGCGTCCTGTTTCTAGGTTGGCCAAACAATATTTTATTTTGGCGAATACACGAAACACACCCCATAATCACGAAACACACCTCACATGCGAGGGACTGTGGTGGCGAGTCCACAGTCCCCTCTGTCTCGACACTCATCACATCCACCTCCTCAGAGGAAGATAGTGAAGCGTGCTGCCCTTCGTCTCTCTGGGTGAAGAGCCAACCGCAGCGAGGGGCTTCCGAACACTGATAGAGAGCCGCGGATCTAGCGGGTGAGAACAGAGAAAAGGACGAGCCCGTCTCGGATACCTCCTCTAAATCCACCCGCGATCCCCACGACAACAGTCTGCGCTGTGCCTCGGCAACAGCGGGACCGCTGCCAGCGGGATCACGAGCCTGGCCGCTCTCATCAAACACAGCCAGGCGAGAGCGGATCATACACCGCAGCGAGAGTAACTCTCAGTGAATGACATCACTGCTCGAGAGCTGCCCGTGCATGCTCCGCTCCTAAACAGACGACACACAAATCGTGTGTATCCCCATCGCCAGATATCGTGGGCAGGGAGAAACACAGCGTTTGTAATGCCGTTCGCTCGCCATAGACTTTTTCATGATTGTTTTTTTTTTTTTTTATATATATATATGCTTGTGGGGACAGACAACAGTAAATAGACAGACACATACACAGAGCGCTACTGAAGAGCAGAAGCTGGTTTGCGCTCTGCTGGATGCGCTTTTATACTTTCTGGTGCTGACGTCACCCCGCTTGTGATGTCTTGCTGCTCCATTGGACTGATTTGACACGTGCTTCAGACCGCGGTCACGCAAGGGCGTTCCCAAAGCGACTCAACGCAGCTCGAGTTCCTGAAGGGGAAACATAATTTTCTTCTACCAATAATTTGGTGAAATTTTTAATCTGACTGTTTGCTACTGCATTTTTTAAATGTGCACAAATATGCCGTTTTACAAAAACATATGAATATCCCTTTTTCAGTAGTTCAGATTATGATTACTGATATGTGAATGTAACCTCATAAACACACAGCTTTCATTTTTGCCGATTTATTAGGATTTTTGAACTGAGAAAAAGAAAATACTGTTTTCTATGGCATGCCCCTTTTAAGGGCATCTCAAGTCTCAAGATCTGACTGGCCAAGTTTCTTGCCAGTGATGGATTATGCGTCGCATTCAGCCATAATTTATCATTACTGTCTGCCGACCATGGCCTAGCACAGGGTTTTTAATTGGTTAAGATATGTGCATGCCTCACTGAATGATAATTATTGCTTGTTAGGAATGTTTCCCATCATCCATTAGAGGACATGTGTCATGGGACTCTACCTACTGCCCCATTAGAATAGCCGCCAATGTTTTCTCTGCGTATTACTGTGAATGTTGCTGATGATGTGTTTCTGCTACTAAAATGGGCAATTATATAACAATGATTTAACAGGATGTAGCTATAGCTACAACCTGTTTTATAAGAACACTTATGGTAATACTGTTAATAATTAGATATCCTGTTTAAGATATATTAAGCTTTTCTCTTACCTCGAGGCAAAATGCATGCCTGTGTATTTTAGGTTGTTGTGAAACTAGCTTATGCTCAGGGCTAGTGACGCAAAGGTTGCTAGCTTGATCACTGCAATTAGCAAGCCATGAGCTTTTAGCATTGTGCCCCTAAGTAAGGCACCTCAAGTTGCTTACTATTCCTTCATTGTCTGCTGTTTTCTTTGTATGTACTCTAGAATTTGCATTTTTGCTCTCTTGCTATGCTCAAATATTGCCAAGTGTCAAAAGTAGTCCTGTATTCTTTTATGGAAAAAAAAAGCTTTTTTTTTTAATTATGATATATTTGCCATCAGACATTTACAACTCGGGTAATTGGTTCAAAAAATTCTGTAGTTCCATAAAGAAAAGGGAAAATTTCAAAACACACACTTCCAGGTGAAAACTGCCATTTAGATGGATGTGAATGGTGCCTTTCTCCAGGTATTACAGACCCCCTTGAAGCATCTGAAGTGTATTGAGTGTTTACATGACGGTGTATTGGAGCTAATGCACTTATAAGCGCACCTTCTGTTCAATTCCGTTGCGCTCCATCTAGCTGTTTTTAACGCCAGAACACACTTAAGCTCTCTATTAGAAACCGTGTTAAACCTGGAGTTTATCGCTTGTAAATGCCTTACAGTCAAAGGTCCAAGTACAAGTTCAACTGCTGGACAGTTTATGTAGGACATCAACTGATCCCTGCTCTCTCTATCTTTTTTTTTCCTAGCTAAGGAAGGCTGTTATGGACCACATATCTGACTCTTTCCTGGAGACAAACGTGCCTCTGCTGGTGCTGATAGAGGCGGCCAAGAGCGGTAACGAGAAAGAGGTTAAGGAGTATGCGCAGGTCTTCCGCGAGCACGCCAACAAGCTGGTGGAGGTGAGTAACATAACACCCCCTCACTCATCTTGCTCATCTCATTCAGCCCGAGCGGATGATTTTTATCTGGGGCACCGCAGGCCACTATCAGTCAGAGCACGAGGTGGCCTTCAGGAAGTAATTCGCCAAGCCAAAGCAATTTAATGACGGAATATGATGCAGTGGAGCTCAATTCTGTAATGACAAATTTGTGTTTGATAACATGGATTCGGATCACAGAGGGGGAATGACACCAGGGAATGACTTTAACATTCCCCCCCCCTCTTTAATATCTCTCGTGACTCGACTTCAAAGATGCAGTTAATTTCCATTATCGAAGAGCAATATGGTGACTGAGGTAAAATGGCTGAATGGGAAAGAGACGCTTATCTGAAGGTTGGTGTTTGGTGTTGATATGTCAAAAATGCAAAAGGGCATATAACTGAACTGAACTTTTCAAAAGAGTTAGAGGATCACTTCTAGTAAAACAGATAAATCCTGACATGTTCTCACACTTGCTTTCGGTCACTATATAGGCTTTAGCACACACAAGTGCACACATTTTCCTTGCTATATACAAGGGTACATACAGTACAGTATTTCATAGTTTATCATGAGACCACTGTTGACGAAAATGTGAGATATTCTGTTTGTCATCGAAGCCTGTGAGTGGCATCTAGATGCTTGCTTTCCTAAAGAAGAGCTTAAGGAGTAATCTGCTTTTGACTCTGAAACACTGGGTTCAGCACTCAATTTTGAGCATGGTATCAATAATGTAACCAGTCTGAGAGAGCAGTTCTCAGTGCTTTTAGATAGACGGGAAATGTTTTAATATCAGATTCCATAATATATTTAATATTAATGTGCTTAAATTTGACTTAAAATATGCATATTATAACATGCAATTACCTTCAAATCTTTTCTGAAAGATTTTTTTTATGGTGACGTATTTGTGCATTTTGTGGTAGGGTACTTTCACAGACCTGTGGGGCCTTGAAGGACTTGTAGTAGCATGATTTGTCTGACCTACTGGAATGTTCTTGTTTAATGGCTGACGAATTTACTTCACAGACATTTTGTGGCAATTTTGGGAAATGTAAAATGTAAATCAATATCAATATCAATTCTAAATATTTTGGTATATTGACTAAACTAATTTCAGATTGGATTACCACATTTTGGTAGCATAGATTGTGGTCATATTGTCCACCTCGTAAGTATTTTAATTAGGGAACGGTTATTGAGTTATTCCATAATAAATAATAATGGTATCTATATATCGTTCTTAAGGTTGAGGACAGAATTTTTTTCCTCGTTAGCCCACCAAACGTAATGCACTTTGTTTAATGTAAGAAAATTACAGTAAAAATTACGATTTGTTTTTTAATATATATTGAATTTAAAAATATAGGATTTTATGTTCATACGGTATTTTAAAGTATATATTAGGCTTTTTCTTTAGGATTCTTTGATGAATAGGAAGTTCAAAAAAAAAAAAAAAGATTAAATTGAATTTTTAGAACAATATGAAAGTCTTTGCCATCACTTTTAATCAGTTTAATGCATCCTCGCTGAATAAAAAAAATCTTATTGTAAAAAATAAAATAATACAATTTTTTAAAAAAAAATCTTACAGGACCTCAATTGTCACGATGTGGGTATAAAATACTACTATTTATTTATTCCACCTCTTTCCCCTTTGAGGGGAGTCCCCAAAAATGAGTTTTGTCAAGCTTAATTACATTCCGGGGACAATTTCTTGCTACAAATTTGTCCTAAAGTATAAGCTAGTTAGGATCACATCACACACCAAACAGTTCTACCTGAAGAGCGTTCGCTCCCTGCCTTCATCAAAATAACCTGTTCCCTACTGTTATTATATTCAGAATAAAGAACAGCCAAGCAGCTCCAGTCTGGTTCCTCAGGATCAATAGTCAGTTTTCCAGCGGGCGTCAAGGAGCATGAAGAAAGAGAGGTCACACGTCGCAGATCACCCCCTGATGCAATGTCATGTACTGCTGTAAAAAAAATACTCAAATCTCTTGTGCTCTTCTTTCTTTGCAAAAATAGCAAAGAGAACGGGGGAGACATGAATATGAATATGGATTAAGTTATTTGTTCTAGCAATAATTCCGGGAAATGTAACAATGATTTCACTCCGTAAGAAATACAAGCTAGTAAATGTGGTTTGAGGAAGGCCTTATCTCTTCAGAGGAGCATATGACCATTCACTTAATGGTTAATGTTAACGATTTCAGGACATTTTAAATAATACTTTCTATTTATCATATTCACTTTGCAGGATATTAAAGCGCGGGCAAGAGCGTTGGTTTAGGTTTTTTGTTCTACATTCCTGTAATGCACTGCACTAAGAACTGCCAATTTAAAAGGTTATTAAATTATTTGCAGAGTTGTAGGCCAGTGAGGTGTGGGGTATTTAATGTGAACCTGGACACACGGTGTATTGGGTCTCAATCTACTTTTTCTCTCTATCACACACACACACACACGAACTGGCGCACAAAAACAAACACATCATCCCACACAAATATGTCAACTGTCAATGGGGAAAGCAGTTTAGTGATATAAACTTTGTTTCACGCACAGTAACCTGTGCATCTCTTCCTCTAGAAAATCTCATATTATTTCCCTCATATTTACATGTATTTAATGCTTCTGCTGACTTTAGATCATCCTCCACTCCGGCTGCTTTTAGCAGATCATGTCTGCTTGGGTTACACTGCTGGTGTTTTACTTGTGTGTCGGGCTTTGAAGGTGAAGCATGTCATTTTTTTATGTTAGAATGCTTTTTTTCACGACCCGTGTAATGGTGCCCAGAGATAAAGGGATAGTTCATCCGGGGAAGTCGTGGCCTAATGGTTAGAGAGTCGGACTCATAACCCAAAGGTTGTGGGTTCGAGTCTCGTACCGGCAGGGATTGTAGGTGGGGGGAGTGAATGTACAGCGATCTCTCCCACCTTCAATACCACGACTAAAGTGCCCTTGAGCAAGACACCGAACCACTAACTGCTCCCCGGGCACCGCAGCAATAATGGCTGCCCACTGCTCCGGGTGTGTGTTCACGGTTTGTGTGTGTTCACTGCTGTGTCTGTGCACTTTGGATGGGTAAATGCAGAGCACTAATTCCGAGTATGGGTCACCATACTTGGCCACATGTCACGTCACTTATGTTGTTCCAAACATATATGCCTTTCTTTCTGTGGAACACAAAAGAATATGCTTTGAAAATGAAAGTTAATGGGCTCCAATGTTGCTTTGCACATTCTTGAAACATTCTTCAAAATGTTTTTTTGTGCAAAAGGTTTGGAACAGGGTGAGTGACGGTGAATAAATAATAAGCATTTTTTTTTTAGTTTTTTTTTTTAGTGTACTGTCCATGTAAACTATTTGTAGGCCATTTGTGAGGCAAAAAATGAAAACACGAGCATTCTGTGGTGCTTTCAACATTGCTGTTAGTATCAGCCAAAGTTGTTAGTTTGGTGTGGATACATGAGGAATGTGGAGTTTTGATTGGTACTTGAGATCAATAATCTGATGTTTTGAAATGGAATACTTAATATTGGGGTGGAAATCGATTACATTTAATTAGATTTACAGTGCATACCAGAATAGTTTTATCTTTTTGGTAAAAGATTATAAAGACAAACTTAAAAAAAAAAAACATTAACTATGCACAGTAAGACTGTGTATTAAAAAATACACATTTTTTTTATTCACATTTGTTACTTTTCGCTCCTGATTAATGTTTAAGTAGAAAAAAGAACGATTCATAAAAAAATCACAGCCTCAGTTAAATCTTTTTTTTTTTTTTTTTTCTTCATGGCTTTGTCTGGTTCACACACACAGTTTTCACACGCTGACCCTTTTACTTAATAGCAATCTAAAACAAAATCTGCAAATATAATAATGTGTGAATGTACCCTTTTGATGGAATTCAAATTAAATGTCAAGGCTGCCACTCACCGGCACCCCTTCAGGTTTGTCTCAAAGCCCTAAAGGTCATAGGTCACGATCAGTACTCTTGTGTGACTGTGGCACATTATCATTGAACGGTTGCTATGTTATATGATATTATCACTAAAGTTTATGTAAGTGTCATTTAGTGGTCATTATGTGAGAATTTGAACATCTTGGAAATTGTTTCCTCCCATCTGCCTCACCTGATACAAAGAGAGAGAGAGAGAGAGCTTATTAACAGATGTATTCTCTTTTTTTTGGCCTTGAAATAGAAGTATGAAAAAGAATGAGAGAAAGAAAGAGATAGCTTTCCAAGCCTCGGGCACAGCTAGCAGACCTTGTGTGTGGGTGTAGAGAAATATTTATGATGTGGGTATGGTGACCTTAATTAGCAGAGATTGCATTAGAGAATGGACTTGTGTTAATAAAATGAGGTGACTGGGGTTTTGCTCTGTCGTGTCCCGCTCTCTCCCTTTTCGTCTTACCACCTGTGACATCACAGCATGGAGAACGAAAATAATCTCTCTTACTGCCGAGGGATGATTAGCAGTAAAGAAATGAAAACCTAAGCAAGAAGACCTGCTAATGCTTACATTAGCCTTTTATGTTGATTCTATACCAGTTTTGTTTCTTCTCAAATACTTACAACACACTCTTGTAAGAAAACGTCACTATAGCAACTTTATCCTGCTCCTCTAAAACATCACTCTTGTGCCTTTTGTTAATTTAACTCTGGTACCATATTCAATGTATTTGTGAAGCCATATCATAGCTTTATTTGAGGATCAAACTCAAATTAAATTCATAATTAACTGAAAATCCCCCTAGCACTTGAATCTCAGTTGCAGATAGCACTTATTGAAACACTGAAAACAATTAAATTGCATTCAATGATGTCAAAATAAGTTGTTTCTAGAATATCTGTGATCTGATTTATCTTTTTGAATTTGATTTGTGAATTCTGGCGGTTTTCAGCAAATAACTTAAATACAATTTCAAAATATTTGGAATAAAGATGTATGGGCTAGTTTGGCGATTTTGTTTTATGGTTTTAATAATTGTTGTAGTTTAGTAGGTTTAGGGTCTCACAATTGCCTAATAGTTTTAAGGTTATAGTATATTAGACTAAGTATATTAAAAATCCAAGGTGAATTGTTACATTAATCACCTTAATTTGTTTGTTGTTTATTATATACTTATAATCAAAAGAAAATATATATATTTAAAACTAATTAAAATAAATATTTTAAAGCTGCTTATGTTTTGCATCATTCGCACACACATGATAATATGTGAATAATACCTTGCCAAGATTATCAGAATCCACTGAATAGATTTGACAATGTCGCTATTATATGAGTACTATAGCCGTTATAAGAAGGAAACGGAATGTGGGTCTCAGATCAATGATGAAGGCCAACTTATGAATGGCTGGCAGACAGTGGATTGTAATAAAATTATGTTCCTCACCTGCCCCTGATCACCGGAATGATTTATGCATCATCAAATAGCTGTACCCGCCGCTGCAATCGGACTTTTACACATTCTTTAATGGATGGCCTTCCCATAACTCCCTTGTGCTTATTAACAGTCCCCTCACTACAGTATGCCTTAAAGGTAACATATAATGAAAATCGGACTTTTCCAGGTTTTAAGTGCTATAATCAGGTCCCCGGTGCATCTACCAACCAAGGAAACGTGAAAAAGATTAACCCAGTAACTTTTTTTTGGTAAGCCATTTTCTGCAAGCGTCCAAGAAAACAAGCGCGTCTGATTTTGCTCCCCTAGTGACGTTGCAAAGGGGGGGACATTTTTCATTTTATAATATACAGGGCACCTTTAATCTGTAAATTTCCACACACAGAGCCGTCATTTGATTTCGCAAGCGACAACTCTGTACCAGTTCTAATGCTAACTGTTCTGTCTTTGGCTGCACAGACGGAAACAGGAAAACACTATTAGAGTCCCAGATCAGAGGAGGGACATGAGAGCAGTAGATTATCGGATTTAGTACGTATATTGCGCTGCACACGATTAAAAATAAACATGCAATTTATTTCCCAGCTGTTTACCTTCACAGTCATAACCGACTGTTTTTGTAACTCATGTGTGTTTTAACATAAACTTGTTTGTGAAAGAGCACTTAGTTTAGTATTCACATGCTGTGACAGTCGCTTTCTGTCCGTGCGCTTTGGATGTGTGCACTCAGAAAACCGTATATCAGAAGTTTAAACAGCTTGATAAACATGATAATCAGAACCAAAACAGATGTTTTTTAGCAGGTCCGAGCTGTAATGACAGCTCTATTCTGGAAGAGGGGGCGGGGAGCAGCAGCTCATTTGCATTTAAAGAGACAGGCACGAAAAACAGTGTGTTTCTGCTTCCACTCAAAATAGGCATTTTTAAAATGATATAATAAATGATATGTGGAGTATTTTGAGCTGAAACTTCACAGACACATTCTGTGGACACCAGAGACTTATATTACATATTGTAAAAAGGGGCATGATATGTCTCCTTTAACTGTGCTGATCAAAACATAGATATGCTTTTATTCACTAAAACACAGGTTATAAAGAGTCCCATTTAAGGCGAGATGAAGAATACGTTTACAGTTTATAGAGGTAAGAAAGGCTGATTGGAAGGTGAAGGCCGCAAGGACGTCATGGTCCATCACGATTCAAATAGCGGAGTGACTCTGGTCCTTCATTCTGGCTCCTGCCGCCAACACACCCTTCAAAACAGCTTTGTCATGTTCTATATCCTTGAGGCTTTTCTCCAAAGTTTGCACAACAAACTTTTGTTTTGTTGTTGTTCTGCTCGTCTTTCTTTTGCAGTAAACTTATCCTGTCCTCCTGTTCATGTTCAGCCAGTCACTAACCTGCCCTTTTTCCACTTCTGAGGATGGGTCATGTTTTTCTGCATCCCATGTTCTTCAGCGATTGCAGTTTTTAATGCATGTTCTGTAGACTAATACAGTTTTGTCTTCTAGGATGGTGGTAACTAAATTGGTCAGTTACCAGCGCCTTTTATTTGAAGCTCTTGAGCAAGATATTAAACCATCCAGCTGATCTGCACATGTTCTGTAAGGTGTGTTTGTTAAAAACAGTGCCTGCTAAATGATTAGCAAGTTACATCACTCATCCCTGTGAGCTTTGAGCATTGTGTACAGTCACGCAAGTCTCATTGTTGTCTTCATAATACGGAGAAAAGAAAAAAAAAGAAAACCTGCTGAGCAGTCCTGACCTGCATCTGTATGCACTTGAATCTATATAACCTACTTTTTTCAGCTAGCTGGCTCACTAGGGATGCGATCCTAAAAAAAGAGCTTTCAGTCTGGGCTTCAAAAGGTCTCCACTTTCAGGTCTCGGGAACAAAACTCCCGAACGTCATTCCCTGAGGACGATGCCACACGCAGTTGTGCTTTTCCTCATTAGTTTGACGTCTCAACATCCCTTGTTTTCTCTGTAATCTGTTTGTATTCCCTCCCATGATAACATTTTATCATTCTGTGAAGCTTTTGTTTGCATATATTTGAATATTATATTTTATGGATCACTCATTTTATGTCCCGCTTTGCCTTTTCTTTGTGCCAGATTGTATTCTTAATTTTGTCTTTGCATTTTTCATTGTTATGTGAATGCTTCATTACGATTGTCTTGTTTTGATCCCCACCTCTCTGTGGAGAATTCCTTGCTTTTTATATTATTTCCGGAAAAAAAACGAACAAAAAAAAAACTGAGCTTTAGAACAGAATTCTTGCAGCTGTATCTGAAATGTAGTTATTTACTGGAGGCAGTGTTAACTAGAAAACCACTGCATCGATTCAAATGTGCTATGTTATTTCTTAGAGTCATGATTGTTCAGACATTGAGTATTATAATATAAGTGCTTTGTTCCAATTAGTGCTTTAATGACTTAGATAATCCTTTGCATATTTAATTCTTATTCATTTAATTAAAACAAATTAATTGAAATTTGATTAATGTATAACATAGCAGTTTTAAATCATTGCTATCTGGATGGAATACATTTCTTGTTACGGGGCTGACGAGACGTGAGACTTGCGGATCCATATGCAAAGCTTTATTTGGAGAAGACAGAGACATGGGTCTAAGCAGGCAGGGGTTTCAGTGATGGCAAACAGGTATATGGTGCGGCAAAAAAAACAAGAATCGTCCTCAGGGTAGCGCAGGCGTACGATCGGCAGACAGAAATCAAAGGCGGCAAGACAAAGGGAGTGAATACAGGGGAACCAGGAGAAGATCAGAAACGAGGAAGGCTAAGGCTAAGGATAAGGCTAATGACTAGGGCTAAGGCTAAATGACTAGGGCTAAAGCTAAGGCTAATGACTAGGGCTAAGGCAAATGACTAGGGCTCCGTAAGGTAGCTATCGCTAGGAGAGTGATAAACGCTATACAATACTCGGCAGGGGGAAGGGATCAGAGTGAGTGTTAAATTGTGAGGGAGTGATATGAAACAGCTGGATGCAATCAGTGTAAACAGCTGTGTGCAAACCGTGCTGAGTGCAATCAGTGCAATGAATAATGGGATATGTAGTCCGGGGTGATGTGCAACCAGTGTGTAGTGCGAGAGTCAATGAATAGGAAAGTTCATGGACCGGATTCGTGACAGAGCTAGGCCAAGGAGTGGCTTCCAGATGCTCAAACCCTTTACGATTCCGGAGGGCGGTGAAGTGGAGGCGGAACAGGGGGAGGGACAGAGGACCAGGTCCAAGAATAGGAGAGACCAGGGACTGAGGCAGAGCCGGCGGAGCTGAGGACCACCACAGAAGAGCAGACGGGAGAAGATCACCACGGCGGAGCAGAGGACCAACAGAAACAGACAGTAGACCACCACGGCGGAGCAAAGGACCACCAGAGCCAGACAGTAGACAACCACGGCGGAGCAGAGGACCACCAAAACCAGACAATAGACCACCACGGCGGAACAGAGGACCACCAGAACCAGACAGTAAACCAACACGGCGGAGCAGAGGACCACCACGGAAGAGCAGAAGACCACCAGGGCGGAGCAGAAGACCACCAGAACCAGACAGTAGCACCCCAGGCGGAGCGGCGGACCACCACGGCGGCCTAGCAGAAGGACAGGAAACAATCTGGTGAAACCACACGATCAGGGAGGACCATGGAGGGGAGACGAGGAGACTGTAACAACGAGAGAGCGGAGACAGACAACACAGACAGAACATTTGGGTTGATAGACAAGACTGAGCATTCGGGGCAACCTCCCTGGCAGACACAAAGCACACAAAGAATTTACAAACGGCCTCCATAGCCAGGACAGAACAGGATGAGGCAACTCCACCGAAGCCGTATAGCGTGGAAGGACGACAGGGAGTCGCCCAACGGCCGTTATAGCTGTGGGACAGGACGAGCAGGGGAGCTCCGCAACGGCCTCTATAGCTGTGACAGGGCCGAGAAGGGGAGCTAGAAAACGGCCGCTATAGCGGGGAAGGTACGAGACAGGGGCTAGCAAAAACGGCCTCTCTAGATGTGGGGACGGACGAAGAGGGAAGCTCGCAACGGCCCCTATATAGCTGTGACAGGGCCACGAGCAGGGAGTTTCGCAAAAAACGGCCTCTATAGATGGACAGGATGAGGCAGGGAGCTCGAAACTGTTCTATAGCGGTGCCAGGAGAAACAGGGAGTTTGCCAACAGTCTCGTAGGCCGTGAACAGGGCTAGGACAAAGAGGTTAATAGGCGGACCTCCTTGGCCGGAAAAAAGGACAGGAGAGAGTTCATGCCGCCTCCTTGGCCGGAACCGAACAGGCAGAGAGTTCTTAGGCGGCCTCCTTGGCCGGAACAGGACAGGCAGAGAGTTCATAGCCGGCCTCCTTGGCCGGAACGGGACAGGCAGAGGGTTCATAGCCGGCCTCCTTGGCCGGAACGGGACAGACAGGAAGTTCAGAGACGGCCTCCTTGACCGGAACAGGACAAGCAGAGAGTTCAAAGACGGCCTCCTTGGCCAGAAACGGGCAGGGGAGGACGTTCAGGAGAGGCCTCCTTGGCCGGAAACGGGACAGGACAGGGAAGTTCAGAGACGGCTCTTGGCCGGAACGGGGACAGGAAGGAAGTTCATAGCGGGCATCATTGGCCGGAACGGGACAGGGCAGGAAGTTCGAGACGGCCATCTTGGCGAAGGGGATCAGTGCAGGAAGTTCAGAGACGGCTCCTTGGCCGGAAGGGACAGGGCAGGAACAGTTCAGGAGACGGACTACTTGGAGGCAGCAGGGAAAGGCAGGGAAGTTCATAGAGGCCTCCTTGGCCGGAAAACAGGACGGCAGGAAGTTTCATAGACGGCCTCATTGGAGGAACAGGGCAAAGCAGGAAGTTAGACGGCCTCCTTGGCCGGAACGGGACAAGCAGGAAGTTCATAGCTGGGCGCCACCACCACGCAAGGAACTGAGACAAGTGTCGCCATCTCGGGAGGTTCTGCAGCCTGCGCCGCCACCTCTGAAGAGACTTCAGTGGACACCATGACCTCTGGGAGCACAGCAACGGGCACCGCTACCTCGGGAGGTTCTGCAGCATAAACCGCCACCTCTGGAGATGTTGTAGCCAGTGCAGCTGCCTCTAGCAAATCGGCGGTGGATTACGCGGCCCAGATACACCATAAAGCAAACCCCCATATGGGAAGTGCTGCAGACAGGGGAATGAGTTCAGGAACAGGAGGGCTAAAGTGCGTGGGTTTGGGGATACCAGCTGCGCGATCAGACACCAGCGGTGCATCCCTCACAATGGATACCAGACTGGGATACCGAAGGACAGACTTTGATAATCTGGGTGCAACAGACAGGAAGTGACATGACTCTGGATAATCGGCTGTGATGTGACGTGAATTCTGGCATGAATAGCTGAGACGTGGCGAGACTCTAGAAGGTCAGCTGTGACTTGACGTGGCTCTGGACGAACAGCTGAGACTTGACGAGGCTCTGGGAGATCAGTTGAGATGTGACGAGGCTCTGGATGAACAGTTGAGACATGATGAGGCTTTGGCAGATCAGCTGAGACTTGACGCGGGGGGGGGGGGGGGGGTGACTTCATGGGAAGACAGTGGTGACTTGACTTGATCATGAGATCAACTGCGACTTGGATTGACTCCGTGAAGATCTGTTGTGACTTGACTTGGTTCATGAAGATCAGCTGTGATTTGACTTGACTCCAGAAGATCAGTTGTGACTTGACTTGACTTATTATGATCAACTGTGACTAGACTTGACTGAGGAAGATCAGTGGTGACTAGACTTGATTGAGGAAGATCAACTGTGACCTGACTGGCCTCATGACGAACAGTTGTGACTTGACTAATGACTAATGAATTCCAGTGTGACTGACTGGAACCTCAGGAAGAAAACAACTGTTGATAGACTTGACTCATGAGATCAGTGGACTAGATTGACTCGTGATAATTGAATGGTACACTGGACTTGACCCATGCCATCACACGGTTGGACTTGACGAGACTCAAAACGATCAGTGTGAATGACTAGACTCATGATCATATAACTGGGACTTGTTTCTGCACCATCTGATGATCAACTGGCTGACTTGACTAGGACTCATGATCAGAAAAAAACTGTGACTTGATTGCACCATGGCCCTTCCATGCATCAACTGTGAATTGACTAGGACTATAACCAGGAACCGTGACGTGATCTGCCCCATGATGTGCTCAACACCTCGTGACTTGACTTGACTTATGACGATTAACTGTGACTTGACTTGCCTCATGAAAATGAACTGTAACTTGACCTAACTCGTGAAGATCAGCTGTGACTTGACGGAGCGCTGTTGTGTCCGCCATTTTGTGATCAGGGGCTCCTCTGTCGAGCATCTTGTGAGCATGCTTGATACCAGCCATCACTTCAGTCACAGGACATCGGTGTGCTTCCATCCTATGCGGACACCCACAGTGAAGCGAACCAGCAGGTCGGAAGGGATTAGTTATACAGTCTCTTTAGGGCTATGGTGGAATGTTGCTTGGCATACGAGATTTTGTGGGTTCATTAAGTCCAAAACGGAACAAGTCTTTAAATAAACTTTCGTCATATAGTGGTACCTGATTAGATAGTTCACAGAACCAGTGAACATACTCCTCAAAGGAAAGACCTCCTTGCCGAAGATGTAGCAGCTCAGTGACTGGGTCCATACCAGGCCAGAGACCACTGAGAAAGCTGCTGGATCCTTGCTGGGCCGAGTATTCTGTTACGGGGCTGAAGAGACGTGAGACTTGCGGATCCATTCGCAGAGATTTTTATTGGAGAAGACAGAGGGACGTTGGTCATACAGCAGGAGGGGTCAGTGATGGCAAACAGGTATATGGGGGGGCAAAAAACACAGAATAGTCATAGGGTAGCGCAGGTCGCCCGAACGAATCGGCAGAAAGAATCACAAGGGCAACGGCAAAAGGGGTGAACCGGGAAACAGTGCGAAGATCAGAAAACCGAGAAGGCTAAGGCTAAGGGTAAGGCTAATGACTAATGACTAATGACTAATGACTAATGACTAATGACTAATGACTAGGGCTAAGGCAATGACTAGGGCTCCGTAAGGTACCTATCTCTAGGGGAGTGATAAATGCTGAAACAATACTCGGCAGAGGGGAGGGATCAGAGTGAGTGTTAAATAGTGAGGGAATGATATGAAACAGCTGTGTGCAATCAGTGAAAACAGCTGTGTGCAATCCGTGCTGAGTGCAGTCAGTGCAATGAATGATGGGATATGTTGTCCGGGGTGATGTGCAACAGTGTGTAGTGCGAGAGTCAATGAATAGGAAAGTTCGTGGACCGGATTCGTGACATTTCTAGTCAGCGTAGAAAAAAAAAACATTATCAGAAAAAAACTAAAGATCCAACTGTTAATGGAAATTCACTTTATTTAAAGTAATGCATTATGGCCATCAAGACTGAATAGGGCCAGTTAGTGAGGTTTATTGATTTTTGCTTGAGTTTATGTATGTGTGTGGAAAAAAAAAAAAAAAAGTTTGTGGGGAGTATGTTATGTTGTTTTGTTTTTTTTTTTGAATAAAATGAACTTCAGGTTGTTTGGCCTTCTTGCCCTTGAGTGCTTAAAGACCCTGAATAAAGTCCCGACTCTTGCTGCCTGAACTTTCTGAATGCATGCATCTGTTGACACAGTGTCCAAATTTTTAAATCAGCCTTATTTTTCAGATAATTATTGTTTTATGGGATGAAAGGCTGTTGTCTTCTGTATTGTGAGTCACCTTACCAACATAGTTCCGGTCTTTTCAGGTCACCCTAATCTGGAGCAGCTCCCCTTCCTTTATATTCAGGGCGAACAGTGCCCGTATCTCTTGTAGAGTGTGACTTTAAGTGCCACTCCAGTTCATGAAGTCACATAGACTTGAATTTAAAGCTCTGACCTTCTCGATGAGATGAAGGGTGAAAGGCTGCCTTCTCTAATGATTATGCAGAATCAATATCGACATGAATGTAACCAATATTGAACCGGCCTTCGGTCCTTCATGATTCCAAATGCATTGCTGCAGGCAGTAAATATTATTCTGCAGGAAAGGGGGGCCATGCTGTATTAAATGGTGTGCCGAACACGATAGATGACTATTGGAACAAGTCTATTTGTGGTGACCCAGACCTTTGGACTGGCATAATCCCTTTTCGAGCAGAGTTATTGGCCTCTGAGGAAATCTAACGCAGAGGCGCCTCCACATTTGGGTGGACAGATAGATCAGCCTTTCCCTCCCTCACCTTTTCCCTTTAATGCATTACTTTCAGATTTGTCATCACATACTCATCATGGTGTTGTACACCTATACTGCAAGGCTGCCCGATATCCCCTATGAACTTCAAAAGTTTTTTTTTTTTTTTGAAAGAAAAGCATGTATGTGTATACATAAAGTTGGGAATATAAAAAGTTGGGAATAATTAAGACCTTTTCTTGTGTTTTAAAGATTTATTTTATGCTGACCAAGTCTGCATTTATTTGTTCAAAAATACAGTAAAAACAGTAATATTGCAAAGCAGTATCAAAATGTTAAATAAATAGAACACAATACTGATACAAGGGGATGATCCTTTTTCCAACTCGGTAATTCTTTTTTTTTTCTAACATATTGGTGTTACATCTTTCCCTTGGATGTTCTAAGTTGCACTGAGTAAATACAGCTGTATAAAAAATAAAAATAAAAATGGTGTCCGTCTTCATTTCAGGCTGCAAAGCAACAAAATGTGATTTTAAAGCGGGGTGATTCTTTTCTATACCCACTGTATGTCTAAAGGTGATTAAGACATGGACAGGCAGGAGCGAATCAATCGCCTGATTGGATCATTGGATAATGTGCGGTTAGAGTTACAAGGGGCCATTTTATGAGCCACTTTTTAGCAAGCATCAGTTGGAGCCATAGTGTTATAGCAGGTCAATGCCGTGTTTAAATTGCCAATACTAGGATTGATGGGGCTCATCTAATCCACAGCTGATAAATTAACAATGCAGATGCTGACTGACTGATATTTTTGATGATTCTCGAGCTGGTCAGCAAAAACTACGTTTGTCAAACAATGGACCATTTGAGTTCTAAATGTATCTTTCCTGGTATACTGCTCCCTATAATCAATCTTCTTAATAAGTAATCCACAGGTAATCAATGTTCGAGTTTTTCAGACATTTACCATAGTTGGTGGAAATTAATAAAAGTAGATGACAGCATGGTCTCGTAATACTGTGCATACTAACAGTGTTTTGTAGATATTTGACAATAAATAACATGACAAAAACGTTGTATACTAGTTTGTGCATTCTATAATGATTATGTAGAATGTGAAAAGTTAGTTTGTGCATTTTATTTTAACTCTTGAGAAAAAAAATATAAGTAGATTGAACTATTTATGTAGAAAATAACTATGTGCAATTGCCATTGCAACTGTTCAAGCAATGTTGCACCATAAATTCTGTTTGTAATGTGATAAATTATTAATGTTATATTTTGACAGCTCTGAAAAGAGAAAATGCTTTAGAATCTTAGCTTTTACAATTTTCAGATCAATATATCTGTGAGTTAGGGTGTGCTTACATTCATTCATTTTTCAGAGTGAAGTTGACCTGATTTAGCACTTTCAAAAGCAGTCCATCCCTGCTAGTTTGGGTGAAGGTGAAACCTTTATCACTAAAATAAGTAAAGTACCTGCTGTGTAAAAAATTATATAATAATATAAAATTATTTTTTTCTGAACAAGAAGGAAGCTAGTTTGCTTAATAATATATTTTTATAATATCATGTGTCCTTCTCACGCCAATCGTTTCCTCTGTCTGTAGTCTCTTGCCTTAGACTTTTGTGAGATCAGAGATGGCGCCAGATGCACTTGTTTTTATGGGTTAATCTCTGATAATTGAATATCTCGGGCAATCGGACAATCTAAAGCTGTCCAATTTCAACTTTTACTGCTCGGGGCCAGGCTGGCCATGTTAAAAAGAAAGAAAAATAACATTAGAGGGAATCAGAATGCTGGCCTGTGGAATTAGCTTATCATATCCAATTGAAAACACTGTAAATGCCGATTAGCTGGCCATTCCCCTGCGGGTGGTTAGCCAGGCAAGGATAGGACAGAGGAGGACATCTAATGCTGCAGATTTCAGTGTGAAGGAACAATGGGGTGTTTTTGTTCTGTATTACAGGGTTTTCATCAGCATCCACCCACCTCTGGTTAAGTGTGCAATTTGAAAGTACCTTCTGATTGTCCTGGTGATGAGCGCTTGTCAGAGGTGAATGGAGACTAACCAGCAGTGTAGCATGTCAAATATACATGCTTGAATAGTTTAATATACTTGTTGTGCAGGCTTTGTGAGAGAAGTTGTTATTTGATGGTTGACAAATACCAGTCGTTCTCGGTAAAATGTATGTTTGCTGTTCTTGAATACACATTGGTATTTTAATTTGTGCCCCAACTTTTCGCTTTGGTTTCCAGTGCAATTTTTGAAATTGTTGCACTATGCTGTGCTGCTTGGAACAAGAAATGGCTTTTGAAAGCCAAAGATGTGAATTGCACTAGCCATACTTCTACACAAAATGTGTATGAATTGATTAATTTATTTCAAATGTATTAAAACCAATTTTTAAAATACTCTTTTAATTAAAAATGCCATTTTAGCTTTTTTTCAGGACTGCTATTAACCTTAACCTTTCATGACAGTGTATGCAAATTCAAACAGCTTTCTGGGGCACATACATCCCTCTTTATACATTAGCTATAATCAAAGTAAGCTTTGTTATGTGTCTGGCAGCCACATAAAGGAAGCATGAAAACAGTCTGTTCCCTTCTACAGCAGAACCCGTGTGCTCTTTAAACCCAACAATCAGTTCTTCATTTACAATGTTTTTCCATAGCCATAAAGAGACGGCTTGTACCTAGGGGCCCGTTTCTGTGTGCCTGTGTGAGAGATATAGAGTGTGGGTGAAACTGGATGCTAATACGCATGGAATTTATTACCTTGCAGATGGACGATTCTCAAGTGTCTGCTGCATGATGCTCCATCTCCCCTGTGCAATTGGTCTCAAATTAAAGGATATCTCTATTTCCTCCTACATGATCCTCTTTGCGTATTTCTCTGCCTCTCTCTGCTCCACCTTCTAACCCCCCACATCTGTATAGCTCCATATCCTGCATCATCTCACCACTTCACTCCAGTAATGAAAAAAGACAAGACCTCATTCATTATTCTTTCTCTTGTTACTCTGACTAGGCTCTTTTCACTTTCTTCTGTGTTCTTCAAAAAGGCAAAGAGACTTTTTTTAAAAGAAGTGATGCATCTGTTTCCAGGACACTTTCTAAACCCTACAAAAAAATCTTACTACTGTTACTGATAGAGAATGTTATAGATAGCTGTCTTAGGAGCAACAGATCCTTTCTTCTAACAAAAATGGCTATATTGTGTCTAATGTAACCGTGAGTGCCTATAGTCACAATCTGATAATCAATACAGAAGCAATCCTGTGCACTCTTGTGCTTATTGCTTAATTGTTCTCTATAGTCTAGCGATCATGAACAACTACTTATTGTTGATCAATAGCAGAATTATCCTTTGAGATCAACTTTTACAACTACCAATGGAGGGGTTATTTCTTACATACAGTATGTAGCTTGAATGATTGGGACATTGTCATAATCATGGCATTGATTATCCTGCCTTTGAAACACTTTTAGAACAATGTAAGTACTGTTTAATATTAAACTGAATTGGGCAATTACACACTCTGCTTCACATAACAAATGTAGCCGTTAGAGAGACTTCTCCAAAGTTGAGCTCGGACGGACCATTTTAAAGATTGCCATAGTGAACATTGCCTGCCAATTGTGATCATGGTATTTCCTGCGGCTGATATTGATTGTTAGGAATAATTTAATGAGAACAAATTAATACACTGTTCTCTACCAAACAAAAGGTTAATGGGTCGCCAAAGAGCATCGGCCGCCATCCTTTTTATAGGGATGCTGGCATCACGCAGGTTGTAAGTAGTAGGTATGTGTGGGTACTGCGTTTACAATTCACAACGAAGCAGAATATTGCTATTTGTAACATACACACCGGTCCATTTCCTGCTGGCCACCTTCCATAGTATTTCTGACACTGCAGGATAGCAGTTATGCCACCTCATCGCCAGCTATATAATCTCATAACGCTCACAATTTGTTCTCTATTTTTCCTCTCCACGGTAGCCATCCAAATATTGGACACATTAGAAAGTTTTTGTCACCATGCCATTTGGAAAGGCTTTCAGGTAGTCTCAATAGGAGGTGTTGCAAATCATTTCTTAGATTTGCTTTCTGCCTTTCATGCGCTGAAATCAGGAGAGCCTTTGAACAATCTTCCTGAAGAATTACCTACAGCATGCTCTGAAAATTAGTTACAGTGTGCCTACCCTGTTGCTCTTAACTGTCTTTAGTAATTAGTGCTAATGAAATAACAATTTACCATTATTAGGGCATGCAGCTAACAGCACTGTTAAACGGGAGCTCACTGCACTTCTCGGCACACATCTGCGTCTCCAGTTTGGGGGAGAAATGTTGAAGCACCTACTGTATTCTTGCAGTGTATGTGATCTGATGATGCAAACAGGGCGGACTGGGTTTTTTTTCTTTCTCCATTTTTTCCCAAACTTCTGTCTGCTTCTGCTGATGGAACATTATCATAAGGTCATGAGTTGAATTCTAAATGTCTATCTACAGATGGTTCTTCAGGGTCTGGATCTGAATGGAAATCAGCCGTCATCATTTCCTGGCTTCACTTCTAAAGCTTTTTAGAAATAGGAAATATAAATAATCTGTTTCTTTCTTCCTTTATTGCCTGCCTGCCTTGCTAGTGTGGCACTCACATAGGTCTAAAAGTCCCTAAATCACAATTAGTTTCATCGACTACGCCCAACTGGTGGGGCACCAGGGAATACTCCCAATAAGGACACACATGTACGTTTGACCAATGAAGGGCAAGAAATAAGAGCAGTGAGACGTGAGTTCAATACAAAAAAAAAAATATACTTTGTGGTAAGAGCATCAATAAAATTACCCCCCCCCCCCACCCCCCCAGCCCCCCCCCCCCACCCCCCCCCCCCCCCCCCCCCCCCCCCCCCTCCCCCCCCCCCCCCCCCCACGCCGCCCATGAAACACCCACAAGATTATAAAAATAATTCTCCAGGGCCAGGCTTAGCAGGAACAGGGCAGGCCAGCTGCAACTCTGGGAGGTAGTCTAAACCCACCTAAATTCACATCAAATTAAACACCACACACACACACACTGTAAAGAGAGATCACACCACAATACACGGCACCCCATGAAGCACACACCACCGAAGGAAAGCAGCTAGCCTCCCCTGCTCCACAGAGTCATCACTGGCTCCTGGAGAAAAAAAAAACATTTAACCAAAAATTACAATGAAAAGAAAAAACAACAAAATCAAATTAAGTTTACAGACACTGGACGTAGTAACTCCAGTACTCAGGCCTCCGAACGGCACAAGACGCAGCAGAAGCAAACAGCAGTGCCTAGATGGCACCAGAATACCAAGGCAGTAAATTAAATAAGGATTGTAACTCTTTACATTGACCCAGTACAATACATGGCACAAAACAAAAACATAAGTGGGCGATAAAGCTGCAAAATAAAATCAACCAAATATAGCACAAAATGAAAAACAAACAAAGTAAAATTAACACGGTTTGCAAAAGGAAACCCAGACTACAAAAGGAAAATACCACGCAAAGCGCAAACAAAACAAAACAAACACTTATACTTTAAGCAAATCAAAATAAAACTGATAAATAGCTTAGCAGAAACACAAAGCTATAGCTATCAGCCCAAACGACCCACCATGCAGCAAAGCCATAAGCAATGAAGTACAAATGTCCCTAATCACACAAAAAATGCCCTGTAAGCAAAACAGCAGCGGCGTCACATGTAGCATCTTCAGCAAGGGATCGGCGTAGAGATTGTGATGTTCCATTCCCCCTTCCCTTTACATTTAACAAAGAAAAACCAAAGCGTTCACCTAAATCTACTAAACCCCATGTGCGAGAAAGGGAGAGGCGTACTTCCGATTAGGGTTGAACGAAGACCAAACACAAAGCTATATGGTTACTCCAACAAGTGCCGTGGCTCAATGTACCGACTAGCATTCACACACCCGCTTTTGTCGCTATTACTGAGAGCAACACACAATAAATACCACCATTGCAAGCGATCAAAAAATGTAATACAAATCACCAAACATACCTGCAAGCGAACTCCGCCACAAACGTGCCGCGATGCCGATGCCACCAGCCCCACTCTAATCAAGCTATAAATAGTGCAGATTAGCCTCGAGCCATTCTCAGCAATACACCATCAATAGAATCTTATCCTACCTGACCACACATTGGAATGGAAAGGGAAAGGCCAGGGCGAGGATAACCCAAAATCAACAGAACACCACCACACCCTTCAAAATAAGAATCCTTAAATTGTATGGCTGCTTACATCTCATTGGTCTGCCAATCACACCCCAACCGGGGCCAAAAGCTGATAGAATACTTACCCTGCCACACTAGCTTGCTTGCTTCCCTTTCTTCCTTGCTTGCATTCTTGCTTTCTTTTGTTCTGTCTTGCTAAAATATGTGTAGGATAATGTAAACAGTGTACAAAAAAAATATTCGCTGTCACTCTCAAGTGTGCAAAAATATCAGAGACTCATAGAAAAACACAATCACATTCACGTATGAATATACCATCATTCCCTGGCTTCTAAAGCTTTTTAGAAATAGGAAATGGAAATATTCTATTTTTGGCTTTCTTTCTTTCTTGCTTGCTAAAATATAAATAAATATAATTATTTCTTTCTTTACAAAATCTGTACGTAGCAGTGTTACCCATGTTTTAAAAAACATGCAGAGGCGAACACAAAACATTTCCTGGTAGCAATGTCATCTGTCTCCAAAGCACAGAAGAGAGAAAACAGTGAAGGCAGTCTCCCTTAAGGCAACATTAGGTTTCTCTTGGGGAAAGCCCTAGTTTTAGCTTGTCCTACATCATCAAAGCCCAGCTTCACATGTAATATTAACAGGATTTCTATCAGAAGTCACTGTGTAAATGTATTAGAGACAACATTTACTCAATAATGCAGTGGCCATCTTTGTGTGGAGAGATAACAAGGATTGACCCACTGGGTTATAGGATTACCCGATTAAACTTTTACAAGGCTGGCAAATTCTGCTTTGTTTCTTGGACCAGATTAAAATTATGTTGGTTTTATATGCTGAGTGGAGTTCATTTTGAGATGTGCCAGTGAAGCGTTCTTGTGCTCTTTCGTGCTGTTCCAAAAACAGGTCCTCTGTGTAAATGCAGACTTTAACTAATGATAAGATAAAACACTGCTGGTCGCTGAGTAGAGTAAAATTGCATCTTCATGGCATCAAAAAGAGACAAACATGAGCAAACATTGCAAAATTCGTCCCGATTAAGGGTTGGTGGTTTCACCAAGATCTTGTAACGTTGTAATGGCATATATCAAGATATAGTAAGATGCATATTTATCTTAATAAAAGAATAATCTCATGCTCGTTAATGCAGCATTTATTTGATCAAAAATACAAAAAAAACAGTAATGTTATGAAATAAATACCATTTAAAATCACAGTTTTCTACTTTAATGTATTTTAAAATGAAATGTATTCCTGTGATGCAAAGCTGAATTTTAATAGCCATTACTCCAGTCTTCAATGTCACATGATCCTTTAGAAATCATTATGATGCGAATTTGTTCTTTGAGAAACATTTCTTATAATTATCAGTGTTCACAACTGTGCTGCTTAATATTTTTTTTTTTATATATTTTTTTTCAGGATTGTTTGATTAATAGAAAGTTCAAAATCGCATTTATTTGAAACATAATAAAATAAGTATTAAAAATGTATTGACCCCAAACTTTTGAACGGTACTGTTTGCTTGTATTTTTAATTTTTCCTAAATAATCATATTTTAATTTTAAAAAAATTGTATGATCCAGTGAATTAAATACTTTATAAATGAAAGGGTCTCATATGAATATTTACTCTTTTTTTGTAACTTGAAGGTTGCAAAACTGAAAATATTCTTATGAAATTCTGGCGTCAGCGCAGAAACAACTGTGTTTTATGTAACACACTCAAAACAATAAAATAATAATATTATGAAACTAGATTCTGATCGGATGAGCCACATATGAAGCCATAAAATATGCATTATACACACACCTGTGATCACACATTAAACTCTATATTAATGCGGCGAGTTTTGACATGGTAGCCAAAAACAAATAAACTCCACTTGTAAGATCCTCATCATCTTGACTTGTTTTGTGACACACTGCGTGCTGTATTCATAAAGCACAAACTTAAATGTGCAAATAAACCACAGTACAAACAGTATCTCTACCAGTTGATACGCATATAAAGTCACACCGTCTAGAATATCAGAGAGAGGTTTGGAGCATTAGCAAAATAGAACTTTCACATTTATCTTCCAGGGCAAACGTCTTTAAGAAGGATGTAAGATATGGGACTAAAGTTGGTGTTAATGGTTAGCAAGTGCGTCAGGGAGGGGATGGCAGAGGGAGGGGTTCAGGAACACTTGTCTCTAAGCTGTTTGACTTTTTGACACAGTCTAAATCTAATCATCAGAAAGCTTTAGAGGTGAAGTGGACTATCGTAGCAGAGTCAAATCCTCTGAAAATTAAGCCCATTAATCAAACACACAGGCTCATTTGCCGTTTTTATAGAAGTGGCTGATTTGCAGTTGGGTTCGTAGGGACAGCAGAGGTGGGAGGTGGAACAAAAGAGAAAGGGTTTCACGGATCAGGAGAATATCCATCAATTCTCATTAAAGAAAACTAGATCATCTCTTCTAATTATAATGTTTTTTAGTTTTTTTTACATGGTAAAATACAGAGTAAAGCAAGTTAGTCACTGCACTGCCATCTCTGATTAATTAGGTAAATGCATATAAGGTAGCAAGTTCATGATAAAGGCTTATTAAATGCAAAGTGTAATTTATAGGAGGTCAAGTCCACAGAGAAAATATTATCACCATTTCTTGTGAGGTAATTTACTGATCCTGTCCCACTTTGCTCTTCCATTCTCATTTTACTCCATACTTTGCTTTGCTTCTGTCTCTTTCTCAGACACACTGCCTCACACTTACTTAATGTAGGCATCAGCAAATGTGGGTCCCTGTGCACCTTAATTCAAACAACAATACAGAAAATTGCTAAAATAAATCTAATGGTTTGTTCAGAGTGACTTGGTGTTTTGAATCTTTCATCATATCATATCGCCGAGCACATCTGCTAGCGATGATTTTGTGCAGATGCAACAAATACAAAAGATAATGCATAACGGTCCTTTTAAAAATTGACACTAGATTTTACAGTACTCATCTTCCCATTCATTTACTGTAGAAATAACAGCAGTGTGTACTTATAAGCAGCTTTCCTGATAAAACTATTTATTTGTGGCTACGTATGTCATAATGTACAGTCAAAATAAACACTGACAGGTTAATAAAGAACTGGGCAGGAAGTGGAGGACTCTTATATCATCCTGAAGAGGTTCATTTTGTGATTATGGCCACACTTTTTATGTGCATCCTTGCCTAATAAATAAATAAAAGGGGAAGAAAATACTTATTCAAGTTGATATAATTGTATTATGGAAGAAGAGAGTGTTATGAGAGACATGAAACAAGCACAATGGAGGAGATTGGTTGGCAGGGACAACAGGTAATACTATACATAAACAAATCGTCTAGTGGTTATTATACAACAATTTGGACCACTGAATGATGTGGTTGGCCAATCAGAATTAAGGATTCCAGTGAGTTGTATAATAATATGCAACAAATATTTGCCACACATGATATTTACACAATATTCACACGATCGCTTACACCTGGAAGATCTGAGGGACAAAACATTGCTTTCGTTATTTTGCTTTAGTAGAATTCCTTATCTGTCAGTTGGAGTGACTGACAGTGATATTTTTTCAGCCTACTTCATGAAAAACAACAGTCTTTGTCACACCGTCTTCCTTTGATGCTTTCATGTCACGTCGTGCCATCCCTATCCGACTCGCCCGCTTTGTCCTGCCATGACAAATCTACCATTTTACATGAGCCACACATGAACCGAAGCTCATCTCAAGCCGCCTCTTAAACAAGGCCTGTTCAATACAACCCCATATTAACACTGGCTGGTGTGCTAGGCATACCTAATTCATTCAGCTGACTGACAATGTGAGCCTGAGAGAGGGGCAGGTTCTTGACACTTGTACCACAGATGAGATATGGGTTGGAAATAAAAGTTTGGCTCAAATTGTTTTTCTTTTGACAAAAGTAGAGCTTCAACTTTGATGTGTGACAATGCCAAAAATCCTGTATGCTATATGATGGGCTGTATGGTAGCCCTGAGACAGACATAATGGGGGGGGGGAAGAGGTATGTGTTGGATCTCGGCATGAGAGGTGTCAGAGAGCACTGACACAAAGAGTGGAAGAACAGAACAGAGCTTCTATTTTCAACCATACAGAGAGGCACTACTGATAATTGAGGTCTGACAGTTTTACAAACTTTTTGAAGGGTTTTTTGAACTATTTGTTTATAGTCAAGTCACCTTTATTTATATAGCGCTTTATACAATGCAGATTCTGTCAAAGCAGCTTTACAGTGTCAAACAGGAAAATAGTTTGTCAGTAATGCAAGAGGACAATAACAAACAGTCAAATTTTCAGTTAAAGTCAGTTCATTGATGTCATCATCCAGTTCATCAATAATGTCTGTGCAATCAAGCCGGCAATATTGACAAATTAAGCGTTCCCAACTAAGCAAGCCAAAGGTGACAGTGGCAAGGAACCAAAATTCCATCAGTGACAGAAATGGAGAAAAAAACCTTGGGAGAAACCAGGCTCAGTCGTGGGGCCAGATCTCCTCTGGCCAGTGGTTTAATTCCAGGCTGCAACACAGGTCAAATTGTGCAGAGGACTTCCCGTGGTCTTTTCCCGATGGTCATCTAGTGAGACGGTTTTTTTTTTCTTTTTTTTGTTTTTTGTTTTTTTTTTTTTTTCTTGTTTTTTTTTTTTTTTTTTTTTTCCTTTCGCAGGGAAACTGTCTATGCAGGGACTCATCTATGACTTGGTCACCGCTGACATTCAACCACCCAATAAAGCATTAGAATAATCTAACCTTGAGGTCATGAACACATTGAGAGCATGGGTTGTAATATATGTTTTAAGATGGAAAAATGTTGCTTTACAAATGCTAGAATCATGGTTTTCAAAGGAAAGATTGCTATCAAATAGCACAGCTAGGTTCCTAACTGACGACAAAGAGTGTTCTGAAGCCATCAAGTGTTAGACAGTGTTCTAGGTAATTACATTTTCTAGGTTTATATTATGTTGTTGTTGTTTTATGTAATTATTATTTATTTAACAACACAACAATAACAGTGGTATATGACAAGTTTTTATACGATGTTATTTGTTATTTATTTATGTATTAACAACAATACTATAATATTAAGAATAATAATAATAATAATAATAATAATAAAGACTTAATAATTCAACTATTATTTATGTAATCTTATTTATTTTAGAAAATATCTGTTGTCCACATTATTATTTTATTAGTATTAGATTATTATTATTATTATTTCACAGTTTAGGAATAATAGGAATAATGGCTGAAGAGGCCAAGGCTAAAAACAGAATAGTCATCACTGACATCTAAATGCTTTTGGTTTGCTGATGTCAGACCTAGATGTTTTAGGAGTTTAGTTACGATCAATGCTCTTTTGGGAGATTATGCCTTAAAGATAAAACCTGAACAGGTTGAATCTATGAGCTAAAGGCTAGGGGCTTTTTTTCTGCTGAATGCAGTGATATTAAATGTATAGAGAGGAGATATGGACTATGTCTGCGTCTGCTGTGTATTGTATGTGGGCCGACTGTCATTGGAAAAAGGTGATGGAGGACCTCATTTTGTGCCCCTAGAAATGCACTTTTCTCTGCTTCTCACATACACACACACACCCGTGCACAAACTATAGAGTGTCTGTTTGGTGGTTTATTAGTCTATTTAGGCCATTTTCATTTCATATAAATCTTCAGTCAACGTCCCAGGTTTTCATAGCAGACTGCAGTCAGTGTGCATTTACACATGAGCAATGCAATGTGCACCCACATAAACTGGTTTATTTCATTGTGGAGGAGCTGCAACGCAGACCAATCTCACACCGAGGGATGTGCAGATGCATTCTGTGATAGAGCTCACTGTTGCTTCAAGGGTTGAGACCATGCACTTTGGCAGTCATAGTTTGGTTGGTCCATGTGCTTGTGTTATGCTTGGCAGTCCAGAAAATGCACTTATACAAAAATCCATCCTTTGCATAACTCCTTATCAACTCATATTTATGTGATAATAGGAGCAAAAAGGAATGCATACTTTGTCTGATTTTTTATTTTTTATTTATTTTCTGTAATCATTAGTGGGAACTTGAATACTGTGCGTTTATTATTATTATTATTAGTGGCACAACAGTAATACTGTTTATTAGAAATATAATGATTTGCTCAAAAAACATTTATTATTATTATTGACAATTATTATTAATAAATAAAACAATATATATTGTTATTTGGACTTTTTAATAATAATAATTATTATGATTTTTTAGTAGTAGTAGTAGTATTGGTAGTAATAGTAGTATAGTAGTAGTCTTATATTTAGTCATCCGAAGCAATCAATCAGTCATAAGATGGAAGTGGGCCATATAGCAACTTCCTAGCCATGTTTGAAATTCACGGTTTTGTCTATTAATATCTTCATTGAAGGAGAATGTAGAATTTCAGTATGTATCATTTTTTTTTTAGTGTTTTTTTTTTTTTTTTTATTATAAACGATATTTGACATGGCAGTAAATATGTTAAGTTACAGCATGGAAATTTGTACTGTAGGAGGTTGCACTAAAACATAGTAGTACTTTGGCAATGTTTAACAGGTTAATTCAAAATAAGTCCTTGGTATATGGATTTTATGTTTGTAGCACGGTTTTAGTTAAGGGATAGTTCACCCCAAAATGAAAAATTGATGTTTATCTGCTTACCCCTAGGGCATCCAAGATGTAGGTGACTTTGTTTCTTCAGTAGAACACAAATTATGATTTTAAGTCCAGAAGTTGAAGTCTATCAGTCGTATAATGCATGGCAATGGTACCAAAATCTATGAGAGTAAAAAAACCATGCACAGACAAATCCAAATTAAACCCTGCCGCTCGTGACGAACATTGATGTCCTAAGACACGAAACTATCGGTTTGTGCCAGAAACCGAACAGAATATGTTTATATCATATTTGACCTCTAATACACCACTATGACCAACTGTCTCTGAGCGCACGCACGGCTTCCGGTGCGTGAGGTGTACACACGCTCTGGCGTAGTTTACGTTAAAGGGTGTGTTTGATATCCAGCCGAAGAGCAATCAACCATAACCTCAGGCGAGCAGGTTCAGAAGTTGGGAATACGTGGAAAGTCACCACTCCCGAATGAGTTCGCGCGAGAGAAAGTAATCTTTTAGTTTTAAGTCAGTTTGAACAATCCGGATAAGCGCAAGTAAGTACCATTTTGATTAGCTGTCGTACCTACAATGACTGTGCACTGTGTAAACAATGAGTGACGTATACGCGCGAGAGATCACTTGCGTAAACTACGCCAGAGCGCGTACACACCTCATGCACCGGATGCCTGCGCGCGCTCAAGGAAGTTGGACATAGTGGTGTATTAGAGGTAAAAAATTATATAAATACTGTTCGGTTTCTCGCACAAACTGATCGTTTCGTGTCTTAGGACATCAATGTGTCGTCACGAGCCGCAGGGTTTAATTTGGATTTGTCTGTGCATGTTTTTTTTACTCTCATAGATTTTGTTACCATTGCCATGCATTATACGACTGATAGACTGCAACGGCTGGACTTAAAAATCATAATTTGTGTTCTACTGAAGAAACAAAGTCACCTACATCTTGGATGCCCTGGGGGTAAGCAGATAAACATCAAATTTTCATTTTGGGGTGAACTATCAGTTTAAGAATCAGGGACAAAACTAATTTGGTTTTAATTTGCCACATTCTCTCCTCTTGTCTCCTCTTTCGGTCACTGCTGTTTCTCCATCTTTTGTACTTTAAACACTCCCATGTTTAGATACAGTTATTGCATCCATGCAAGCAAGGAGATATAGTCCTAACCCCGTCCATCAACCTCAGAGTGAAAATGTGTGTTCAGACAAAAGACCTTTGTTGTTCCAAAATCACAGAGTGAGTCAACAAAAAGATAGTCCCAGTTCTGCATGGCAGAGAGTTTAAGCAAACTAAACATGTCGAATTAAGGGTTTTATGTATGGTAAGGTGTTGAAGATGTAACACCTCTGTTGCTGTCAGACAACTACATATTCTTTCTCTTGCTTGTTCACATTCGTACACACTCTACTCACACACCCTTTTTCCCTTTTCGGATGAGAATTCACTCTCCTCTCTGTTGCTAGGTAGCATTGTCACACTCCTTATTGTTTGACTCTGGAGGAGATATCATACATTAAAAGCCCTCTGCTCTCCAAACTACATCAATTACAGGGTTTGTTTTGGTTTTATCCTTGAGTATCAACCCTCAAGGACACCTTTGTCTATATCACACACACATTCCACACGTATACTCACAGCCGTGCACACTCCTTCCCGAGCATTCATATATTCACAGTCACATATATCACAATATTAAGCAAAAGCTTTTGAGCGTGGCTGATCATGCATGAATATGTTACTCCGTCCCCCATTAGCAGGAGACTATAGGAATAAAGCAACATTACAGTTAGACTTGGCATTTCTTGCCTTCAAAACTGATTGTGGCAGACAGCAGCAGGTCGGCGTTTAAACTGGATGCCCTTTTGATAAGTGTTGTTTACGTAACCAGCCACTGGCCTTTTAGAGCCAGGCTAGCCCATACATCCTAAAGAGTGTCTACAGAACAGAGCATGTAGATCATGCGTGTGTGGCCTCAGTAACCCATTGGAACAGCAACTAGGAAATTGACATGTATATAGTCATAATTCACGTCACGTGATGAGTGTGTGAGGAGCGGCCTGCTGCTAATATAGTTAATCCTTGCTTACAACAACCTTCACTCTGTCTGTTCCACTGTGGTGGAATGACATTTCAAACTCCACATGATCTGCTGAGACCATCACAAACTGCAGGCTGATGACACAACTCTTCCATGAGCACTTACTATCTAACCTACAGTACAGCCATGCCGTAAATAAAGCAATGGTTCACCCAAAAATGAGAATTCAGTAATCATTCACTCAACATCATGATGTTCCAAACATGAAGGGCTTACTTCTGTGATACATAGATTTGTTTGAGGAACAAAAAGTAATCTATCTATCTATCTCATTATCATCGATCTATCTATCTATATATCTATCTATCTATCTATCTATCTATCTATCTATCTATCTATTATCTTTGCTTTGCTTTAGATCTGGACTTGTTGACAAATTACTTTGTAATTGCAAAATTGGACAAAGACCAATAACTTCTTCAAAGTTTTCTTTTGTGATCCAATGAAGAAAAAAACTTTTGCAGTGACACAAGGGTGAGTAACTGGCACCCTTGGTGTGTGTGTGTGTATTGTGTGTGTGTGTGTGTGTGTGTTTACTATTCTTTCAACTATTATTTCTTTCCTCTTGCTTTTATTTTGTTATGTTTTATTTTTGTTGCTTTCCAGCCTACCTCTCCTTTACATGTTTTGAGAGCGAATCGATCCTTTGAACTGGATCTTTTCAAAGAACTGGTTGATCTGGATTTGTTGACAATTCCCTTTGTAATTCCTTTGTAATCAACATTTTGTTATCCATTGAAGAAATAGAAACATACAGGTTTTTAACGACATGAGGGTGAGTAAATAACACATTTTTAACTATTACTTCAACTATTCTTTTTTTTTTCTCCTTTTCCTCTCTATGTCCCTGTGCTTTCGTACAACTTTTTGTTCACTCTTAAAATTCACTCCTTTATTAAACATTGTTTGTGCTTTTTCTCATTTGTTAGTTGCTTAGGATAAAAGCATTTGCAAAATGATTAAATGTAACTGACTCGGCATGTACACATGCATATACAGTATGTCTGTGCACAAGTATGCACTTCTTGTCATGCAAACAGCTCTCATCTACCCTCAGTGGGAATAGGCTTTCATTTCAAAGTGCTTCTAATATTAACACTATTTTTTGATAACCAGCAGTACAGTGAGTTTGTAAGGTTTATTGTGTCCGTGTGTGCAATGTTGAAACAGTTCAGAAACATGGAACTCTTAGACAGTGTCTCTGTGGGGCAGCCTAAGCGGCTTATATTAATGGGAAAAGATCAATGTGAAACCCTCAGTGATGGCGGCAGACTCATCAAGCCCCATTGTTTCAGTAGTGGCTCAAGAGTGGCATAACACAGCCAGGTTCTGAGATCTATGACCATCGGGAAGTAAAGAGGCCGACTTGAGTCTGTGCTGCTTATCGGATGGTTATTAAACTAATGATGGAGGAAAGGTGGGGGAATGGCAGAGAAATGGCATTCCTGCTGTCTTCCACAGTATTCTGCTGGGACGCATATGGCTCAGAGTCTCATGATGGTCGCTTCTGGCAGTTTGCATCCTCTCTCTGCAATTTCTTTATCTTTTTATTCTTATGCATTTTTCCTTCTCACATACACTGTACTAGGTGTTGCACTACTGATAAAATGAAGCAGAAATGAATGCAGCGAAATAAAAAAAAGCTAATAAATAAAGTTGTAAATGGCCAGGAGGCACATAACTGGTGTGCATTGCTGCGCGTTGCCAATTATCCAGAATGCCATCTTTATTCTAGCATCGTAGGCAGTCTGCGTCCAGTTACTGTTGGGAAAGTTTGTAGCCGCTTTCTTTTCCACTTCTGAAATGTAAAGACAACTTTTATATAAGAATGAACTTTTTCAGAGTCATGACCTCCAAATCTAGCTAGACAAATTATAAGCTGATAAACAGGCAACTTGTGTCCATGTGTTTGTGTGTGTGTACATACATAACTTATTGAGCACCAAATCAGCATATTAGAATGATTTCTAATAATCCAACATTGAACATGGGAGTAATGGTTTCTGAAAATTCAGCTTTGCCATCACAGGTATAAATTATAGTTTGAGAAAACATAAAAGAGCAATTTTAAACAAATTAAAATTTCACAATTATTACTGTATTTTTGATCAAATAAATGCAGCCTTGGTGAGCATAAGAGACCTCTTACAGAGAAATCTTACAGATCCAAAACATGTGAAATATGTTACTGGAATATAATCTTGGCGTATAACTTTATTGATTTCATTCTTTTCCTATTCAAATATATGCTGTGCTTGCATAAATTAACCAGTATGGTTATCATTTACACTTTAAAGCTCCTGTAATGATTATGTTTTCTAGTCATAGACATGTTCGGCAGGTTTTATTTTTTCTTTAACACTTCCTAATCATGTAGATGTCTTCTTGGTGTGCAGAGAGGCACAGTGGAGCTGAGGGTCGAATGGAAGAGTGAAGGTTTCCATCTTTGTCATAACCAAGAGTCCCAGACTGTGTTAACCTTTAGAGAATGCAGCCTCTGTTGAAATGGAGCTTCACTTCTGTTGGGTGCATCTCATCATACGGCAGACTCTAACTTTGCCTTTCAATTACTATTGGATTGTTACTTTTTTCACCCCTTGCTCCTGGTCAGTCACCAGTAGTGCATCAAAGTGTGTGTGTGTGTGTGTGTGTGTGTGTTTCTAGGAATCCTCTCTGTATTTAGGGTGTTTCTATGAATAATAACTGTAGGTTTGGGTCCTCTGTCCTTGTGGTGTCCCTAATAACGTAATTGTTAGTTATTGACACTCCCGGGCACGGTTTTGCTCAGCATCTCTTCCTCTGGAGCTGACGAGGAAGAGATGGCGTCTTATGTTCGAGGCTTCTTCCTTACACAAAACGGCCACATCTGAAGTCTTTGGAGATGTCATCTTAAATGCAGTGCGCACATTTGCGTGTGTGCTCATGTCTGAGAGAGAAACATCAAAAAGATGGAGAATGTGTCTTACTAAGAGACACCAGCATCATGGACTATTAGAGTTCAAAGGCTTGTGTTTCTCCTGAAATAAGATCAATTACGTTCTTCATCATAATGGCATTTTCATGTTTTCTGCCCACAAAAAGCTAAATCATTGCAAAGCATTAATGAATCATGATGAATAAAACATAGCTGAATGTTAGCATAAACAACTTTAATTCCAGTTTCTTTTTTCTTTTAGTGTATACTTGCTTGGTCTATTAGAATAAACTGAAATTGCTATTTATGGTCACAGGACATATTTAAGGCCCGTCTACTTGCTGATGCAGTAGAAATTACTTTGTGGATATTAAATGGAGATATTACAAAGCTGACTTTTTTTCACATTCATATCATAATGTGTCTAAAAGTGCTGACAGGAACATGCAGCCAGAGATTTTAGCTTGCTAAATAGGGTGAGAGGTTAAATATGTTTTGTAATCATTTCCGTGAGAATCTCGCTTGTTGAATGCCTAAATGACAAATGGGTAACAAAGAGTCCATTTTAATGAAGGGGTGATGCAAAGCACTTAATCTAATACACAGGGCTGCATTTACAACTAGGTTTGCATTTGAATTCCACACACTGTGTGAGAAAAAAAAGAATCCTTAAATCTAAAAAGATGTGTGTTTTACCGGATCTGACAGGAAATATTTGGGAAATATTTGAAAACAATTACTAAAATTTAATTCTCTAGTGGTAAAGAAATGATCTCAGCTTTAGGCCAAAACCCCTAGCTATTTACTTTGCAGAGGTCAACACATTAAAATGTTTCTTAGGTCTGTCGCTTTAGGCTACATACTGTAAAAATGTCTTCATTAGCAAGGTTCGTGTACCTGTAATCCCATTACAGGTTGAAGGAACTTATGGACATTTTTTGTCATATAAAAGAAACAAGGAAGCTGTTATTGAAAATTAGAAGTAATGGTAGAGCGTGCTGAATTTATACTATGTAATCCACAGCTGTTAGATGGCCTTCTGAAGTAAGAATACGTATAAATCTGAACAAAGAAAGTGGAGTGTACTTTGTGTATATATATATATATATAGATATATATATATTATATTAATATATATATATATAAATCAAAATCTATCCTCAGGAAATTTATTAGTCTTACCATCTGTAGAAACAGCTACACATATTGCGAATCAGCTTATTATTTTACAGTCCTCTGAATTTTTATGTGTTCTGAGACTGTATATATTATGTGCAATCAGCAACCGCACATTTCATCTGCAGGATGAAATCAATAAAGGAGGGAGACATACTCTAGGTGGTAGGCACTACACATACCAAAATGTTCAACTCGGTAATAGGAAACTGTACTGGTATGTAGGGGAAGAAGTGAGAAAGATGAGATTTTTTATTCTCACTCAAATTGTTCTTATGCAATTTGATTCTATGGCTCAAATAGTGATCCATCTTCATCTAATAGCAATTAAAATCGAAATGAAAATTAATTGGATGCACAATCAATGATGTTATTTGATTGTAAAAGAAAAGCACCTTTCAAATATTTACCTCAGGGGATTTGGTGACCCAGGGCAATTGTTAACTTGTTGTCCATTTAATGGACTAATTAGATGTCAACAGTGTTGATGTATTGCTATGTTAGCTCTTAAGAGATCTGTGAGCTCCTTTGGGATTGTTATGTATATAACTAAGCAAATGCTTTGTTCCAAAATCTAGCTGCCTATACGAAGGCAGTTTCTTTTAACGAATCATAGGTGCACTTCTGACACGAAGGCTATTCCAAATGGTAGACGGCTTATTTGTGCTAAGCAGTGGTTTTGTATACCCACTTCTAAATCCCATCTGATGCGTTTCATTCAGCAGTGTCCTGCATTTGCCAAATCATGACAGTCCAGTACAAGAGTAACTAATCCAATCGCATGTGAATAAATGCAAATATTACCTAAAAACAACCATTAAAGAGAGCCGGATTTCCATCCAAAGTTGCAAATTTTACTTATGCCCAAAATTGGAATATCGCAAATAAAACATTTGCAAATAAGCACCATTTCCATCCAACGAGGCAAAGAGAACAACATCATCACTTCCTTTTAAACTGGCACTAAATATCACTAAGAAAAGTAGAAGCCACTGAATATAATAATTTTCATATAGGCTATAATAAATTACTTGCGTCTCAGAGCGAGCAGACGAAACACAATAAATGCGGTCATTGCTTTCGGAGGTGGATGCTGCTGTTTGGGAATGCAATCGGGTAAGACAGTTCTGGGAGACAATTATACAGAAATCATTTGACGGCAGACTTTGCCTGGGCATTTGCGAATGACCATAACAACATTTCAGATGCTATGCAACAAGATCCGTCCACTGGTTTGTCAGGTTTTGCCGGCCCATAGCGCAAAGTCACATGAATGTTTGATGTGCATAGAGGAATTTATTCGCAAAATGTATTTTCATCTCCCATTATTCGCATTAACCATGTTTCGCACAAGTCAAAAACCACCTAAAGCGAGCATAAAACTTTTTTTTTGTGAATTAAGGTTTTTTTTTTTTTTTCTAAAATGGCCGTTTCCATCATTCAGTTCTGATGCAATACTTCAAAAAGCACATAAAAACATGGTGATGGAAACATAGCTAGTGATGCAGTCAGGACCGAAACGTAAACGTTCTCATGCAGTGTGTGTTTCATTCATGCTCGAAGCCAGAGTGTGTTCTCGTGCAGAAAGTCCAAAACAGACTCATAGAAGAAAATTAAACATTTTGACTAATGAAACGTAAAGACAGCAAAAACATGTGTGTTTTTCAAGTCATCTCCAAGTAATAAAAAGCATCCGAATAATGTAGTGCTTTGTAGTATATAAACAAATCATAAATGCCATTAGGAAAATATAGGAAAAAAATTATAGAATACAAATATTGATTACTGTCCAGTAGAGAGACTATGAGATAAGAAAATATAATAATAATAAGATAATAATAATTAATAATCAAAATAAATAATAAAAAACCTGTTACTCTAAAGACAATTAGACAAAAAAAAATTGTCTCATTATATTTGGACATTTCTGTCCAATCACTTCTGAAATCGTTGAATAGCCCTCGTGTAAGGGATAGAAAGTCTTCATTTGCCTGTCATGTATGTCATTGGAGAGAAACAGTCAGTCACACACAAGAGTAGAGCTGTACAAATGGATAAATTGAAAATCACACCAAAATTTGTTTCGGTTTATTGAGGCATGATGCCCCACGATCTGAACAGACAAATAATCTAACTTAGCATTCATTTTATAGAGTGATGAAAATGTTAATTGATGCCGTGGTTTATTTTTTTAATTTATTCATACAATGATTTTATGAATTATTTATTTACCTCTTATGGGTAATATTAATAATCATATTATATATATATATCTATATATATATATATATATATATATATCTATTATAGAGACACTGATATATTTATTGATACTTGGTTTTACAAAATTCTAATTAGCATGGCATGTATTCTACCAGGAGTTCTACAATGACATTGACTCCTCAGTGGGGGAAAAAAATAATACAATTGTAAGATGGTGGATAAGATGAGAGAATAATGTCAATAAAAGTATTTCAGTGTAATTAAACATTGATTATTTTATCTAATATCTCTGTGTGCTGTGCTTTTATGCTTGTTAGAGCACCACACTTAGCTTAGCAACACGCTAACTTCAAACTCTATTGAAATCAAATGTCGGTCACTTACAACCGATGTATGCAGTACGGCAGGATTTGTAATGGACCTTACACCCAGAAGAAAAAAGGCTATGCAAAGATGACTGTCAGAACTTCCTAATTAATGTCATTATATTTTGATACCATTAAAAAAAATCTGCTTTTTAGATCCATGGTAACTGCCCAGCATGTAATTCTGTGCTTTCAGTCTCTTTCTCTTACACTCACTCCCTGGCCTTTCATTTTCTCACACCCACCCCCTTGTTCACACCACCTAATGGACAACGTGTGAATGTAAAGTACATCCGTTGACGTGTAACATTAGCAATTTCCGAACACAATCTGGACAATCTGCTCTGATTTAAAACACTTTGCCTTAATGTGCCTCTTAGAAACCTACTCTTATGGTCTGAAAGCATTGACCATTTTCAAAGAAATTAAATAACCAGGGAAAGACACAAAAGCATTGTGAGCTCAATAAAACAATCCAGTCATGTTAAATGTACGCAAATATACCTATACCTTGTTTGTATTGCACTATAGATATAGTAAAGGAAAAAGAGACCTTTCTTGTTACTGTAACTTGTCTCCTCCATAAACTCCTTTGATTGTGGTCTTGATGCAGATTTTAAATCAAAACTGCAAACTCGTTGGGGCGCCATACAGCTATCTTATGAATTAGCTCTCCAAAAAGCATTGAGGAAATAAAGTAGCCTGCTCCCCTGGATCAAATGATTGTCCATGTCCATTAATCAAGAAAAGGCACGGTGTCTAGCATGACTGAGCGTGCAGCTGTAGATCAAATACATGAACAAAGGAGACTCAGAGGAGTAGCAGACTCAAATTGGCTGTGGGAGTCTTGAAATGATCAATACATTAAGGTTATCAGCATAGGCTTTTGCACCAAACTCAAGGAAGCCCCACTGCACAACCATACAATGATTGAGAGAGGACGTCGCCCATTAGCTGTGAAGATGGATAACATCTCATCATGTTATTTGTCGATGGAAATTAATAAATATTCAGCCGGTTTACCATGCTATTGATTGGGCTGTTGTACATTGGTAACATTTGAAAATGATCAGTCAATCTCACTGACGACACCAGAAATCTCTAAGTGGGTGGACCGTAAAATAGATTGGACTAAATTTCATCATAAATATTATGTACCCCTTTCCATAACCTTTGAGACAATATTTGCTCATTTTATATCTGTTCAAGATTTTGATCCTGCAGCTCCCTACAAAGTTGTCAGACAGGCAAAAACTGGACCAGCTCTATGTGTGTGTGTGTGTGTGTGTTTGTGTGTGTGTGTGACCTTGTTCCTAGTCTGTCTGATTATTCTCACAAAATTATTTAAGTTATTATAGGAATGACTTTAATAATTTCAGTGGTCTGGACCATTAATGTTAGCTTTTGAATATGGAATGTTGTAGCAAAGCTAAAGGAGGTTGTGCTTTATTGGAAATGCTGGAACAGTGTGTGAAGAGCATGAGCCTCCCAAGTCTACTGCAGGTGAGGAGATCAGTAATTGCCTTTCTTCACACTGGCAACACACAAACACACACTCACACAGCCCTCTTTGCAGCTCATCCAGACAGAGCTGTTGAGAGACAGCCAGCAGTTGATTGCCACCATCTCAGTCTCAAGCTTTGCTCGTTTTTCACACTCAGGTAGCAGAGAGGAGCTATCCAAAACCTGCAACTGCCACAGTTTACCCAAGAAAAAACCCTGCAAGATAGCTTTCTCTTTCTGCTTCAGCACGCCTACCCCTCAAACCCTCATCCGAGAGCTTTCACTTGCCTGGATCTGAAATGCAGTCTATCAGAAGGTTATCTCTGGCCCCCTTTACTCCTCGCATTAACATGCATTTCGTATCCGGATAGTGTCTGGATATTTTTGGCTGGATTGCATGTATACTTGTACATTCTGATGCGTTCTCTGATGTGACAGAAAATGACAGTTTTATTACAACATGTATAGGCTTTCTTTATTTACAGAATTTAAAAAAATATTAGTGGATAATTCAAAAAATGCTTTTTGCGAGTATGACAGATATTGCTGTACCTGGTCTATTGTGTTTTTCTACTTTAGAAACATTCCAACAGTAAAGGATGAAAATACAGATTAGAAGTGAAGATTGGGTTAGAAAATGGCGTTTTAAAGTACCCCTGTGAAAACAGACCAGGAAAGAAATGTGAGTGAGGATTTGGGAAGAAAAAACTAAAGATTCCAAGCAGTTTCCAGGGTAATAATTCATTGGATGTTGTTCATTACATGGGGTGACCAGATCGCAAGATGTGCCTGTTGTGTTTTTCACATTACGAGAGAAGAATATAAAGAAAAAGCCAAGAGCCCACATACACCCACAGGCATAAAAGAGCTTTTGCCACAGAAGTTCTTGTGATGTCATTGTTAAGTAAATAAATTAAAATAAAGTAAATTAATTTAGATATTTCAGAATTTAATATGGTGAAATGCTATCCAATCATGATCTGATCACTGAAATCGCATGTTAATGCAGAGTGCAATGGGGTCTCTCTATCTCTCCGTCTCCCACAATCTCTGCTCTGTTTTGCACTCAGCAAGCGTTCTCTCCAGCCAAACAGTTTTAAATGCATTGTTTATCTCCAAACAGTTTTAAATGGTGGCCCTGGAGTATTCTTAAATATACAGAGAAATTACAAAGAACAAGCTTGGCTCCATTTTCATAATTGGACTTCGCTGCCAAGCACAACTGCTTGGCTTGCACCCTCACAAGGAGAGATCGATAGTTCAGTGAAAGCTGAAAGCTGCCCGCTTACACTTTGGGAAGTTGGGGAGTCACACAGTGCCTTCCAAGTTTCTCAAGCTTTCTATGTTGAAGACCTATTATCTACTCCGATTTAAAGGCATGTCGGGATCCAAGTGCAAGATGTGAGAGTAACATCAATCAATCCAAATGTTCTCTGTGGGCGCATAAGTCTGTGAGAGCTGACCCCTGATTTGATGCAGAGCAACCCGCACAGCCTTGAGCTGAACTGGAAGTCACTTTTCACACTGAGCAGAGATCTTTTGGTAATGATTTAGCTAGGACTTCAGTAGGGCATCTCTGAGTGCCACCGCAGCTGGGTGGCAATGAACCACCTGGCCCATACCGCTCTATCACCCTCTCGGGCATCCGTCCTTCTCAGTTCTCCACCCCTGAATACATCAGCATCGTCCGATTGGACGGCATCTCCGCCATTGCCCTCGGTGATTAAAGTCGCCACCCTTCCCCTTGCCTCTCCACTTGTACAAAGTCAAGCATGTCCACTCAGCTTTACGGATTGTTTATATTGCTTTCAATTACCTTCCCATGTCCCACACTGAAGTCAGTAAATTTTTATATGCTGGAAATTACTCTCCAAGCACCCATCTCCACCATAACTGCCAGTACCCATACAGAAGCTCTCCATGTCACGGCAAATAAATCACATTTAGAATTCATCAAAATAATTTAGAGTTTATTAGAGTTTATATGCCAATCCGAGCTGTGCTTTGGGCCTCGACTTTTTATTCCTAGCGGTCGCTTGTCAGTTGTTAAACTCATTAATAAAGCCAAAAATCACACAGCATTGCAACTAAATTAAATTTCACAGCGCTGGCTCTTCTCGATGAAATGTGACTCATATGAACCCTTAAAATAGTCTTCTGAAATTGGTTGATGTTATCTTGGGTGGCTGCGCACTTGTGATATTTTCTTTAGATTCTGATGTGAAAGAGGCTAAATATAGCTATGTTGAATATTTGGATCATAAGAAATGTACTCGCCAAACACATGGATATAAATTTGTGAAACTGATAAGATGGATATGAAATAAAGTTATATTTTAATGTTTATGTTATGCACTTACACCAGACTTATGCATTTGATATAAATGAGAACCTTGTGCAGTTTTAAAGTATGCAATGTAATAGACATTGTCATTAATGGACATAAATCACTTTTTCTTTGAATTGTCAGCAAAAATAACTAGTGTGTATACAGTACACATGTACTTTGATATAAAATTCCTCCCACTTCCAGTAGGTATTTAAATGTCCTTTGTATATAATGTTTTCTTATTACCCTCTCAATGTTTCAAATTTAAAAAAAGAAAAAGAAGAAAGAAAGAAAGAAAGAAAGAATGAATGAATGAATGAATAAACTAAGAGAAGAAGAGTCTGATATAAAAACACACTGGCTGCAATCACAAGAATAGCAATCAATATCTAATCTAGCCCAAATCAGTCCTGACGCAACAGAACTAAATGCAAATGCAGTAGCAAACAAATGAAAAAGACACGAGGGGTTTACTTTATTGCAGTCAATAGATGTCCCTGCAAGAAGTAAGAAGGATTTGCTGAGTGTGCATGGTGTATGAAATGCTTGAATCATAACAAGAAAATTTGTATATTGAAGGAACATTTTTTTTTTTTTTTGGATGCTGAAAGCATGGCAAAACGTTTTACTTGACTTCATCTTCGTATGGACAAAAACAGCTTCCAAAAAGAAGAAAGAAACTTATAATATAACTAAATAGATTTGGAACGACAAGAGGGAGAGTATGGGATGACAGAATTTACATTTTTGGATTATTTATCCCTTTAAGTTTAAATTAGTTTTATTATAATTTGTGTTAGTGTCAGTGGTTGGTCTTACCGATGGCAAACATCATTCACTTTGTAAGCACTATAAGCCAACAATGGAAGGCATTGCCCCTTTCCTGAAATAAGAAGAAAAGTAATCAACATGGCTTTCAACAGGCTTTCTATTTTAATTTGGTTGGCTCTCCTTTATTTGCCTCAATTCAGGCTTTGTTTATCAACTGGCTGATTGTGAGGCACTTAATTATGCCACACTCCAAACTGCAGGTTTCCCAGGCAATAAGCTCCTTGGCACAGTGACTTAGTCGAGGAAAGTGGTGTGAATGCTCACTGACTTCTTAAGCAAGGCATGTTACTCGCATGATTGAGATTACAGTCTCTGGAGACAAATAAGACTCAACCTGGGATGATGTGTGTGTGCGCTCCTCCGTGGTGGTTGAAGGCATTTTTGATAGTTGTTACAGTGCCCAAGGTTTAAATTGATGAAGCTTATCACTAACTCCTGTATTTCCTAATGAAGTTATTTTTTTAGCGTTTCCAGCTAGCATCAGCAGAAAGAACAGCAAGGTGTTATTCTGTTAATGGGCAGAAATGTACCTAGCTATTTTCCTATACATTAGGACTAACATAACACATTTTCATGTTTTTGTCCAAAATAGTGCTTTTATTTTCAGTGTTACAGATTGCACATTTACTGCAGTTTATACGTTGATCATAGGGAGGGGGAGGGGGGGGGCCTAGTTTGATATATACTTTTTTTTATAACACTTACAAAAAGTACAAATGTCTTACGTGTGGGCTATCAGTCATCATACAGTATTAGAGTAAACCTAAAAAATTCAAATTTCATAAATCCGTAATTTAATAAAACTATATAGACATTTAAAAAAACTTAAAAAAAAAACTTATACAAGACTAAAAACTTGAAAAATTACAATGAGAAAATATCACCATAAACACTCCAAAATATTCATAAAAACTATAACATTATCTAAATTATAGTAAAATAATAATTTTTATATACTTTATATCAGTAGTAGTAGTAGTATCTAGTACATTGTTATGTAAAGTATGTAATGCAATAGTTTATTTCGAAGTACCGTGATATTGCCATATGACACCGCTATTTCATTTTTTTTTTTTTAACTGTTTTTGTTTGATATACATGAAAAAATGTAAACATAAAGAGATCATATAAAATTGAACATAATGATAACATCCTTCAAAATAGTATTTTCAACAGGGAAGTCCCTGTTTATGAGGATGGTGCAACCAACAATAGCAGCAGCAATGCTAACATCAACAATATTGTTCATAAAAATGACTAAAGTACCAGTGGTATTTCTACTAATAACAGATTAAATAGACCAGGAACAGTATTTTTAAAAGCATGCTATTTATTTAATGTTGTATTTAAGGAGAGAGATCAAGGTTTGTCCTAGACTGTTAATGGTGATTTTCCAAGATTCTCTTTTTATATTTTAGACTTGCTTTAAATGGCTCCTCAAAAGCCATTAACTTACACTTTGCTGAAATGTACCCATGCATACACTGAACCCTTCATTTTCACCAAGGCTAAACCTCTGAAGGGGCAGTTTTTCATATTGACCTTCATGCCAGATCTCATTATCTCCACATGATGTCTATTTATGACAACCCCATACATCAAATTCAGGCCTCTTAGCGCAACTTTGGTGACAGTTAACGTTTCACTGAGGTAGTTTGGAGCCTTCTAGCTCTAATGGGGACTTTTCAGGTTCTCAAAAAGAAAACCTGACAGAGAGAAGAGTGGTAGAAGAGAAGAACCTGAGAAGAAAAAAGGCTGTTGGCCGACCTGCTCCAGACCGCAGCCCTGTGACCCAGTTGAGCATGCTAGCTGGAGGTGTTTAGTGTAGCATACTGGCTAAGGACAGGTAGATTCTAATAATATAGCTCCATTGAGGGAGCCAGGCTTCCACAGCTGTCACAGGCCCACCAGCTTTGACTCTATTACACTCTTCCACGTTGGGCAGAAGTGTCAGTGTAAGAAGCCAGAAAGGCTAATTCACTTCCTCGAGATGTCAAATGAGAAGGTGTGCTGTGTTATTAGGACATTTCTCAGCCACATTCCATCCGTTACATTTGAATGTACAATCCAGTGACTATAGGCTTATTGTTGAACTTTATTTATTTTTGTTTTCGTTTATTATGACCATCGGAGAACTGTTATAGTGCTTTCATGATAAAAAGGTGATCTAAATTAGGAATATCTGTTTAGAGCTCTGATCCCTGTAGCGGAACCGTGGTACTGCCATGGTATCAGAAGGTAAAACCATAGTACACAGTACAAAAAAGGTTCTTTATGGAATCTATGGTTCTATGAAGAACCTTTAACATAATTTCTATTGAACAAAAAGGTTCTTTACAGTGGAAAGAGGTTCTTTAGATTATTAAAATGTGAATGTAAACTGTTTACTGAAAGGTTCTTTTGGGAACCCAAAATTATTCTCCTATGGAACTGCTGAGTAAACCCCCTTTCGGAACCTTTATTTTTAAGAGTGTACTTTGATGTATACTTTGATACTGAATGATTGCCATAAAGGTGTGGTCACACAAGGTCAAATAAGGTGTATTGTTTATTGCTAATAATGTAGCAATGGACTGTATGAAGCACAGCGCACAAAAGTCACCAAACCAAGAAGCTTTTTGTTGGTCAGTGTGACGAATTCGCATGACCAACTGAACATAATGTGAAAACTGTGTACGGAAATCTTTCAGCCTCATGTGAAATTCCCATTCGTTTAGATTCCTGTTGAAACTTCACCTTTGAAAATGGTAATTGTGACTGCACCTTAAAACTCACAAAGCATTGAGAGCAAAGGTAATGATGGAGGGGGAGCGGAAACAAATTTACTCACTCAAACTCGTATCATCTGCACAGACTCCGCTGCAAAATCTGTGCGACGTAGCATGTATGCTAAATTCAGAGTCACAACTCGACAAGTCCAGCACTTTTGTGTTTTTCCTGTAACTTTGCATTTAAATCAGTGTGTAAACTTGTGCGGGCCTTTCCAACTTTCCCTGTAGACACGTCAGGGGTCATCAGGTTTCAAACATCTGGGACTTTACTGTTGAGGTTTGTTGCTAGCTCTCGCACAGTCACGCTTAGTGACCTATGTTTGTTCCCCCCCACCCAGTGGGCCGTTCTGCTTCATGCATGCTGACAGGCTGATTTATTTGCACTCTGACCAGAGTACGGTTGGGGAATAGGGGGAAGCACTCAGGCTAACACCTTCTTGTGCCCCACTCTTAACTGACTCTCTTCTGACATCAACTCTCTCTTAGATTCTATCCGTGAGCACTGCAGCCTGCAGACGAGATGCACTCACTCAATTTTTCACTTTCCAGACAAAAATGCAATAAACAATACCTATATTTTGACAGGAATGTTTCCAACAAGAAGTGCTGAGGTGTCTGAAATAATGATTTAATGTCCACAAAGAGAGGAGGCAGTTCCATGAGCTAGTCATCTGCCTTCGTACTGTATGTTGAAACCTTAATGGAACCTCATAAAGACCGATTTGAAATGTTCTACATATCAAATAACTCTTTGTGCCATACTAATGCTCCTAATGTGTGGTGCACAGAAGCCTTGACCTGAACTTGATTCCGACACTGCACCCACAAAATTGGAGAAAATCAGTTTGGTTGAACTGTTTTTTTAATTTGTATTATTATTGATATTTGTATTAAAAGAATTACAAGTACATTTATAATTAATATTTATATCACTTTGTTTATTTTTTATTAAGATTGTGAATTATCATGTATTTTCAGTTTTTTTTTTTTTTTCATGGGATTTTTATCTTTTGTAGGTTTGTTTTCATTGTGTTTAACTTTACTTTTATTTCAGTTTTTTAAGTTTATACTGAAATTCCACTATTCAGTTTCGTGCCAAGGTTAAATAATTGTTCGTTTATTAATGATAATTCTTTCTTATAATAATTCTATTTTATTAAGCTTTCTTCATTGACACAATTCATTGACCAATTGAGTATTCATTTTAGATTTCTTATTTTATTCCATTTAATTAAAGAACTAGTCAAAGGGTAAGGCTGAAACACTGGATGTGGATGTCCAAATGAAATGCTCAGAAATCAATAGTTATTTTATAAAGGTCTAACTAGACAACACATAATGGTCCGTCAGAGAGACTACACGGTTATGATGCTGTCTCTTTCTCTGAAATAATCGAACATGCAATGCACACGCACACACACTCTTATCTCAACCTAGCATGAAACTCATGAATATTATTTTGACATCCTTGGCTACCTAACAAGGGCCTTTTCTTTGAGAAAATAAAAAGGATTCACAAAGGAGGAGTAGTTCTTTAGATAATTGCTGTAGGATATCAGACCGAATCAGACAATCTAAGTTTTGGTCAAAACCGAGTTGAGGCACGAGGATTCACAAAAATTCCACAGAGGCCCAAGACAACAGGATGTCATAAATCAGACTCGAGCATTACCCAGGCTGAAGCAAGCCTCAACCCCCCCTGTCACAGAACAGTTTTCAACATTAACACAAAGAACACATTGACAATTCCAAGGAGATTGTCAATTTTGGGGCAAGTTATCAAGATTAAATGGTCAAAGAGATGACCATCACATGATAGTAACTACAGTCATGAGCGCTTGAGAATTGACATCCCCCACCTTAGAGACCGAACAGACTGAAATTCCTTATGAGAGACCGCTTAACCTCTGGTCTTCACAGACACGTATCCTTATCATCCCCAGAATGCAAAGAACCTTCATTTCCATGTACATATGCATACTACATGACACTAAAAAGGACTGGTGACACGACGAACCATATGCTATAATCAATCACTCCATATTATTTATGTAACCCCACGGTTTAATCTCATTACTTAATCATTTCTTTGGTAATGTAGTGATTAATAACTATTGAAATAGCTTCAAAGGTCGGTAGTCATGCTTGGTATTGTGTGTAGTTTAGAATTTTTCATGCTTGAAACTTTAATATCCTAATAACTTCTTTTTCCATGTATCATATTCTTATTATAGAAATCATGTCCAAATGTATACTCTGCCAGAGGGGGAAAACTGGGACCATGTGAATGATGAGATAATAGTTGATTTATGAATGGGAAGGAGAATCATTGCAACACCCCGAGCTACAATTGTTCGAGACACCATTTGGGGTGTGGTAAACAGCCTGGTTTAAATACTAGAAACACCATCAAATGCTCTTAGCTCTCTTCGCTCTTGGTTCTCTTGGTTCTCTTCTTCAACCCCCTTCTTTGCTCTTACTCTCCTCTTTTTAGGCATAGCTTTGAGCTATGTTTTTAGTCATGCTTCTTTAGTTTTGAGCGTTGTCTGGCTTACACGCCAGCTCCTCCAACACCATGAGGAGAAACGCCACCTGGTCTCGTTAAACTTTACATCTATTTCTATTTCTTAAGTTTGTTTTATTTTCCGTTGAGAGTATCGTGTTTTGAGTTAAGTTTGCCTAACTCCGCATCTCCCAAAAGAGTGCTGTCTAAAACTTCAACTTCAAACACAACTCCGCGTCGTCAGCCGACGCCCAACCACTGGCTTCCCAAGACTGAACCTCCAGCCAATCAGCAACCTCGGGAAACCCCTTTCAGCAACCAGACAAGAAATGGAACCCCGCAAGCACAGAACCCCAAGTACCCGTCCATATCCTACCTGACTGTGCATTTATCTAAATTTTAACACTCATTTGAGAACTCAGATGCGTGCGAGGTTAATAATTGATTGATGGTTGTCAGATCTATACATTGGCACATATTGCTGTAAACTTGGGATTTCACATTTTCATTCTCTTTAATTATTTCCTCTCTCTCTCTTTCTGAAAACTTGTGTGAATGCGTGTGTTCATGTGTTAGATTAGTTTATATGTCTTAGATTTATCCAATAAAGCCTTATTTATATGGAAAAGAGAAGTATCTTGTGTTTTGTGCTCACAAGTTAATGTCTTAAACTGCCGATCTTGTTACCGTGCTAATTAATAGTGTTTTCACTATATTTTGGATATAGATATCCATTGCAGAATTGATGTCATACGGCTCGTTCACTGACTCGCTGGCCGTCTCAGTGATCTGCCGTAAAACAGTGATTCTGTCCTAAATGCCTTGCATATTAATGGTGGAGTTCCCTTTAAAATCTTAAATGATTCCCTTTGAGCTAAATTATTGACCTGTTTCCCTTACAGTTATTGGTGGAGAATTGCGGGGCAGATTAACCTAAATTGTGAGCAAAAAAGCCAAGTTATTTCATATTTCCATTGCCGCGGATGAAATAGAAAGCTTCTGTTGAAGACTGGTGTGTGTGTGTCGCGTGTGTGACGTAAGCAGCGCGCGACCGCTTGAATGAATGAACACAGAGAAGGCTGAAACGCGAGTCCGCCTCTCCGTTGTTAAACTGCAGTAAGTGTAACTTCAAGTTAACATCTGAGATCGTACAATAAGGTAGAAATTGAGCGTGTTCCTCATTTTTGTAATGCCTTGTTTTATATCTGAATGTTATTCATTGCGGGTCCCAGTGGGTTTTTCAATCGCTATTCTCGCTGAATCTCAGGCCCGTTAGCTGAACGACGCTAAACTGCGGAGGTAAAAGGAATAAATAAGTGTGACAAAGAATGGTTTTGAACGTGTTCCTCAATCTATTTATCTAAGCCTTATTATTCATAGTTTGATTTCAATGCGTGTCCCATTGTTATGCCATGCTATTCGATTCCCTGAGTTAAACATTACGAGATAATGCTTGTCTGCCTGTGTCTGTTCACAAAGTAAATTTAATTTCGCTTAACACTGCGTGTAAGTGAATATTAACTTTGCATCAACAGTGAAGAAAACCTGTTGTGTTTACTTGTCCAGAGAAACTGGCACGGAGATTTTAAGATCTGCTGAGATCGTTATCACTGCTTCTCCTAACTCTGCAGCACAAAGCGGCTATTTGAATAAAGTTAAATCTTCCTCCGAACGAACGAGAGTTTAAGCGCCACATCGCAAAACCAACCAAAGCGGTGTTGTTATTTGTACAGTGTTGAAATGCGCCGACATTTCGTGTAATATGCTTAACTGTACTTGTAATGCAACTATTCACATGCTAGCCACTAGAGCGTGTGTTGGTTGCCATAGTTACGATCTTGACACGGAAGTCTGAACCTACTTCCGATGCAACTTTGAACTGCGCACGCGCAGCACAGCAACGATATTGTAAACAAACCCCACGGTGGTGCTAAGCTAACGAAACAGTTGTTTACGTTGAAGTCTATGCTAAAGCCTGTAGCCTCAAAGGTTAGCAGTTAGCATTAACATCCAGTGGTTGAATTCAGTGTCTGTTTGGGCAACGATAAAGTGATTTAACCCTTTAAACATCTAAACTAATACACCTGTTGGTCTCTTTCTCTCTCTTATTCCTCCCTTTCCTCACTTCTTACCACTTTATCTTATTTTACTAGAAAGGGAAATACTAACTCACAATTATTAATTGTGCCAAATTCAAATTTAATTAAAACATTAAATTTATTTGGAATCATTCAAATTTCCCCCTCAGATCATTTCATATGATCATTATTTCTAGTATTCCCTCTTATGCCTAATCATTTTAGGTATGAATAAGCCTTGAACTTTAAAGTTTAATAAACTTATTCTACCTAATTGATTTTATTACCTATCAATAAATTCTATTCAGACTTATACTTACTCATTATTTTATTGCGTTTTACCCCTTTTCTTCCTGTGGTTATACACTTAGCCATTATTGTTTTATTTTGATTTCCTTCGTTATTTAATTTCCTTTCTACTTACTTTGCCCATTTATTACTTTTAATTTTACTTTACCATTTTTTTTTTTCTTTTCCTCTGGAGATCCTAGCTTGGGAACGACACACCCATCAACACCAGAAACCCAAGCCCTAATATGAGACCGTGTTATCCCTCACTACGAGTTCAAATAAATTAGAAAGACAACTTTCTTTCACTCAATTTTATTTTTGTTTGATTAGTTGTACAGCAACTAAAAACAACGCTCTACTCGTAGTTGGGCATAACAGCAACAAAGCCTGCTAGTGGACACGATCCACTCAATTTACTGTCTCCTTCCCTTCCCCTTTCTCAAGTATCTCCTGTTCTCTCCTGCTTTCTTTCCTCTTTACTCTTCACATGCGTAGGGACCTGTAAGAACCATCAATCAATCCTATGTGAATGAAATACATAATCTTGTTGAAAAAGACGAATCATCCGTATGAATTTGATTGTAATCAACCCCTCCTTTTTCTTCCTAACCTCCCTACATTTGGAAACGCAATCCGAATTTTAGCATCTCATCCAACGCTGAGATCGATTTAATAGAGTTAAGTGTTGAACAACTGTCGCCTTCGCAGTCTTCCTGGTGAGCGGCCCAACTGTAAGGTTTACGGTGTCAATCCTGTCAGACTAAGGATAGATATATCAACATTATTATTGCATTCTTTTGTTTAAAAAAGAGATTTAATAATATTGTTTAACTTCTTTATAACCACATTCAATTGAAAAAAAAACAAAATTTTTTTAACCAAAAAGGAATTGTTTTTTTTATTTGAATTGTTTTTACCTTTTTCTCTCTTTTCCTATTCCTCGTTAGAAGTGACTAAGTCTTCGCATCCCTAATCTACTTAGACACCTGAGACCAACACAATCCTCACCACACTTCACTAGTGGGTCACAATCACTGACTCAATACTTAGTTGTCCCACCACACATAGGCTTCTAGTCCACATAGATCTGTGTCAGTCTCTCTTCTCCCTGGCGTGCCAAAATGCCGCAGACTGCAAACCCCATTGCTTATGGGGAAGATGTGAATACTTGGCTGAGAGGCATGACAGACAGCCTCACCCCTAAGACATTTGAACTGTTATTATTTTTTATAATAATCCTAATCCTGAGAAGATTCCTGACATAAGATTCAAGCCAGAACAACAACCACGAGTAGCTAGTCAAAATCACCAGCTCCCTAAGGTACGCCTTCACAACCCAGCTGAAACTTAGCGACAAGCACATCACCCACCTTCAAGAGGAGCTGACACGANGAAATCATGTCCAAATGTATACTCTACCAGAGCGGGAAAAAACGCAGATCATGTGAATGATGAGATAACAGTCGATTTATGAATGGGAAGGAGAAACATCGCAACACCCCGAGGGAGTCGCCCAATTAGGGTCGGATGAAAGCATTAGTGGTTGGGGTGGTACATTACAGGCGTGTATTAATAGGAGAGAGGTTCCAAGTCAACATGATGTCTAGTAGCGTTCTCGCTCTGGTTCTTTGGTCTCTCGTCTTCAGATGCCCCTTGACTTATGCTCTTACTGTCCCTGATCCTTTGTAGGCTAGAATGCTGAGCAGGTTTAGTCCTGCTCTCTTTAGTTTTGAGCGTGGTCTAGCTGTCTCTCACGCCAGCCCTCCAAAAGTGAGGAGGGAGACAGCATCGCCACCTGGTGTGCAATAGTTGCAAACCCTGTGTGCACCCATACAGTTTTACCAAGGTGGTGTTAGTTGCGCGATTATTGTCCATGACTTAGACGAAGCGATTGGTCGGTCGCGGATGGCGTAGAAGTTAATGCGACCACTACCGTCGCTCTGTCGCGCTGACAAGAGAAGTGATCATAGACTCATCATCTTCAACTGCAAGACCACAGCACTCCCAGCCGGTCGCCAGCCAACGCTCGTGGACTCACTGGTTGGCTTGTCGCCAGAGACTGATGAACTTCCAGCAATCAGAACCTCGGGAGAACGCCTTTCGCAACCAGAAATGATAAGGAGACCCCGCATCAAGAAAACCTCCCCCCCCAAGTACCTGCAAGAGTTTAACTTGAAAAGGCTGCATAGTACTCTAAATGTTAGTTAGACGATCATGAGGACAGCAGTGCGAGGGTTAATTAAGTGCTTGATGGTTGTTCAGATCTATACAATTGCACATACTGCTGTAAACTTGGGATTTCACATTTACATTCTCTTAAACTAATTATTTCCTCAATTTCTCTCTTTCTGCAAACTTGTGTGAATGCATGTGTTCATGTGTTAGATTAGTTATATGTCTTAGATTTATCCAATAAAGCATTGAACTTGTATTATCTGTGGAAAAGAGAAGTATCTTGTGTTTTGTGCTCACAAGTTAATGTCTTAAACTGCCGATCTTGTTACATGTGCTAATTAATAGTGTTTTCACTATATTTTGGATATAGATATCCATTGCAGAATTGATGTCATACGGCTCGTTCACTGACTCGCTGGCCGTCTCAGTGATCAGCCGTAAAACAGTGATTCTGTCCTAATTCCCTTGCATATTAATGGTGGAGTTCCCTTTAAAATCTTAAATGATTCCCTTTGAGCTAAATTATTGACCTGTTTCCCTTACATTGCAATAAGTATTTTTGGCCGGACATTGTGTCTTGGCTGGGATCCAGCTCTGAGAATTGAGTGCTGGAGCATCGGCCAGTTCTGGCTGCCGTCCAGGAGCTGCTGCTGGTTTGACTGTGTGTTCAGACCATGAAGGACTAGTGAGGACCAAGGGAAGCAACAGCCCAACTACATGACAGGATATAATTTTCTGCAAACACTGTGAGTCTTACACTGCCATCCTGGTGTATAAAACAACCCCCTACCTTCCCATCCGGTCTTTTGTGCTGCTGTCTCATGCCCCTTTTTCTACCGACAAGGTGGTGGAACTGGTGCCGACTTCCATTTATGCCTGACTCCACCTCTAAATTGCAAGGTGGACCTGGCAGTGGGAAACCATGGGTATGGACGAAAAAAAAAAAAAAAAAAAAAAAAAAAAAAAAAAGACAAAAGCTGTCCCTAGGGAGGTGTTTTTCACAAGGTACAAATATGTATAATTTTTTTATTAATATGTACACTTTAGGTACAAAAATGTGCCTTTGGGGTACAAATATACTCCCGTCAGGAGTAAATATGGAACAAAGGTGTACTATTTGAATGGGTACTTCAGTACTTTTTAAGAGAACGACTCATTAAGGTGGGATCATGTCAGTGGAAAAGGGTCTCTCTTCTCTCATATTAGGGTGGGAATTTTAGGCATCACATGAATCAGAGAGTTCCATTCAATTCAGTTCGAATACACAAGCTTCCAAGCATGTGGTACATTGTGTCTCTCGAATGGGATCTGTAAACACATATGTGTTGCCTCTATGCTGCATTAAAAAATAATTATTAATAATTATGATTTGATGAATTTTTGTGAATCAATCAAGAATCGTCTGAGAAAGAATCTTGATGCATCAATGAATCCTTTTTTTCCCCCCACTGGTACTCTTATGCACACATCATCATTTGCAAGCCTCAAGCATTTCAGTCTTTACACATGCAAGCACACACTTAAACGCAAGAGCGATCCATCAAAGCATTCAGAGCTGTCAGGGATAAACAGGAGAAAAGGGCTGTAAGCAAGAATCTTCTAACACCGATTCGATTTGCCGCGATTTACCTTTAAAAAAAAAGAAGAGACGCCCGCTGATACGGCTTCAGTCATATTGCATTTGCCAGCAGGCATATGTCAGTTTAGCGCCGTCAAAATCCTTACTCGTGGCTGCTGTGTAATCTGATTTACCAGCAGAGGACGAGATGCTTGGAACACCAATTCTGGAGTGTTATCAAAACAGGACTGACACGCCTATTAGCGCCTTTCATCGAGGTCTGACATGTCACAAAATTATAAACTTTCTGAGCAATATTCCGGTGTTTTCTGTCGGATCCGACATTTTTGGCAGCAGGGGAGGGGGAGGCAGCCAGGTTTTTAGCATCCGATCTGGCCAGCGCTCCTTGCGCAGATGCTTTTCTTATGATGGAAGTGAGCAAACACGAGAGAGAGACCTTTTCTCATCACACACGTGTATTCACATATATGCACCGATCCGGCGTTGCCAGATGCACTGCATGATGGGTAACCTGAGAAATTAGACAAGGAGGTATTGCACATAGAGGAGCCATCTGCTAGTTTAATTATACGTTTTCTCTCTTTTTTTTTTCCTTGGTAGACTGGCCTAATGATTTACATGTGCATGTGAAGTTCAGTAATGAACCCTGGTTATTCCACCAAAGTGCTTGTGGTGGAAATTTCAGATGGAAAAATGACTACTTTATGAGTGAATAACAGAACTGTGGCAACCTCCAATTAGGACCCCTCTCCGTGTCTACTGACATTTTCGGGGTAATTGTGTTTTCGAGATGGGAGCCTCTATGGCGCACACGAACGAACCACTGTCCTTCTGTTGCTTCAGAGGAGAACATGAAGAGGCAACCTCTAATATGTCCAGGAGATTGGCTGGTAAAAATTCAAATTACAGTGTGTGTGATGTCAATTATTCAAATAGAAGCTATTTTTAAAATATTAAAAGAGAGAGCAAGGCGAGATGATTTGGGGCCGGGGGAGCATAGGGGATGAGGGACCCACAAATCATGTTCTTCACGCTGGGAAATAACAAATACCAATCTAACACTTGAATGAGCCCTAACTCTCTGTACATATTTTGCCCTGACATTGCCTTCTCAAGCCAAGCATTAAATCCTTATCCATTGCACACAGCACTGATAGCTTCAAACATGAACAGCAAAACGGACTGTGTGTTTGTATATGTGTGCACTCAGCTCGGGAGCTTTATTTGTCCCTGTCCAAATGCTAGTTTAACCTGCCTGATTTACAGAAAACTGGCAACCAGAACCACAAGGTCACTTTATACTGTAACCTCGATGTACAAATGACCCCCTAATATATCTCTCTCTCACTCTTTTTTTTAGGTTGCCAACCTCGCCTGTTCCATCTCCAACAACGAGGAGGGTGTGAAGTTAGTGCGCATGGCTGCTACACAGATCGATAGCCTGTGTCCTCAGGTAAATGGCCTGAACCTTTGCTATCCATCCACTATTCAGTTTTCTATAACTTCTTGCAGAAGTTTTTTATGGTGCTGACAAATAGTAATTCACTAAACACATTGTGCCACTTATTCACTATAATGCACCTTATTTGCAATGATATTTATTCCATATAGCACTATTTGCCTGCCACAACTACCACTGCACTATTACCAGCCACGGAAAGCACAGAATTTCCTTTAGGAGAGATGCTGGTGTATATTTTTTATTGATGATGGCAGCAGTTATTCCTCAAATGATGGAGAAGAGCATAGCCAGGCACATATCCAGACCCATCATTTTTATTAAAATATGACTCACATTAGATTTTTTTCAGCTATTCAAAGTTAACATGAAAAGCTGTTCGTAACCCATTCAGAAAAAAATGTGAGGAATCAGTCAAAGGAAAAATCTATTGGAAATATAAAAAGGCTTGGTTAACGTTTCACCATTTTTCTAAGAAACACCATGCACAGTGATAATAATTTGGGGGAATGTGTATTATAAATGGTATAAGAATAGTATGGTCTATTCAAAATGTCAGCATGAAATGGCATTGGCAATTTTTTTTTTTTTTTTTTTTTTTGGATGTGTTTTCGAGAAATGTAGCGCAATGCTTTTATCCATTGAGAATTGATTGAATTGTGAAAAGTTGTCTCCAAAGTGAAGAGACTAATGAAAAAAAAGAAGAAAATAAATCTTGGTGACTTCAGCAAAGTTGAGGCATTCAGAAATCTCTTTGGAGTAACGTGCACTTATCAATTCTTCATAATAAGTGTCAGAAAGTAATCTGAACTGGCCATGGAAATTGGTTATGTGTAATGCTGGACTGGAATTAAAGGTTCCAGTATAATTCCAGTACATTATCACAGCAATTCCTTCTAACAGATCTCACATTCTGACTCAAATAAAGTGACCCCCTGCAAGTGTAGCTACCCTAGAAAACCCTGGAAGTAATTGTGAGTTGTGTTTTCTCTCAGCAGTGTAAAGGACTAGAGAGTTTGGCAAAGGCACATTTTACTCTAGTAATCTTTATCCACAAGGGACTTTTAGAATCAGAATCAGAATGAGCTTTATTGCCAGGTATGTTTACACATATGCGGAATTTGTTTTCGTGACAGAAGCTTCCACAGTGTAACAGAATGACAGTGACAGAACAAAATAACACAGATAATAAAAAATAAAGTAAATAAGGAATAAAAATATACAGCTCGACAATTGTATGTACAGGTATATAACAATAGACAGTTGTATGTACAGGTATATTATGTGCAAATTGAAATATAGACTGAGTATGTGTGTTAGATAAACAAGTGTATGAGTGAATAAATAGTGTGTGTTCCACAGTTATTGTCAGGTGTTCAGGAGATGGAGACGTAGTGCTTTGTGGAGTTGTCAAATGAGATGAACCCCCGCCCCCCTTTCAACCCCATAGACACCCCACACCCCCAACTAAACCTCTTCCCCTCCCGCGCCCTGGTGTGACAGCTTTAATGAAATTTTCTTTAGGGTCAAGATCAAGTTATCTGCATCTCCTGCGCTCCATCAAACCACTCCCATAATAGGTGTCAGCCCTCAAATTAATTCACACCTCAGATTAACTGTATAACATGTGTGGTAAGACTCTCTACCATTTAATATAATATTTTAACACAAATATATTTAAGGGAAACAGTGATCATAATTTAAGCGCAAAGGGAATCTTTAAGATTTTAGGGAACTCCCCAATAATATTTAGGGCATTTAGACATAATCACTGTTTACGCTGTCACTACGACGGCCGCGATTCAGTGAACCGCCGTAGACACAACTCTGCAAGGGATATTATATCCACCAATAGTGAAACACTATTACTTACAGAATTAGCACAGTACCAAGCAAGAAGATTCAAACTCACACATACCAATCATGAATACGAACCATTAAGCTATTCAATAGTTATTAAAAATACATTCACAATAAATGATTAAAACCTGATAAGTCACATGTGGGTTACATACATGATATGGGGTTATATATATAGCAATGATTAGTTGCTCAAGTCCTTTTAGTGTCATTTAGATGCATATTTACATGGAAATGCAGTTTCTGTGCCATTCTCTGAACATAAGGACATGTTCTGTGAATGTATGAAGACCAGAGGTTAAGAGGTCTCTCATAAGGAATTTCAGTCTGTTCTCTGTCTCCTAAGTGGGGGAAGTAAATCCAAAGAGCTTGTGATCACTATCACATGTTTCCATTTGATGGTCACGCTATGCATCTCTTTTGACCATTTTTCTTGATAACTTGCCCCCAAAATTGACAATCTCCTTGGAATTGTCAATAAGTGTTCTTTTGTTTTAATGTTGAAAGCTGTTCTGTGAAAGAGTTGGTTAGGCTTGCTTCAGACTGGCTAGGGTCTGATTTATGACATCCTGTTGTCTTGGGCCTCTTGTGGAATTTGGCTCCTCATGTTTCAACCATGTTTTGACCAAATCTTAGATTGTCTGATTCGGTCTGATATCCTACCTATCTTTCATGAGTAAAACTAGGCTAGTCTATGTATTATAATTATACAACCTCTCAGAATCAGAATCAGAATGAGCTTTTTGTTTTCACATACGAGGAATTTGTTTTCTTGACAGAAGCTTCCACAGTGTAACAGGATGACAGTGACAGAACAAAAAACAGATAATAAAAATAATAAAAAAATAGAACAATTAAATAAGAAATAAAAATATATAAATTGACAATTGAATGTGCAGGCATATTACTATAGACAGTTTTGTATGTACAGGTATATTATGTACAAATTTGAGGTGTAGACTAAGTATGTGTGTTAGATAAGTGTATGGGTGTATAAATAGTGTTGTGTGTTTCACAGTTATTATCAAGTGTTCATGAGATGGATGGCCAGGGGGAAGAAATTGTTCCTGTGTCTGGCCGTTCTGGTGTTCAGAGCTCTGTAGCGTCGACCAGATTTCAACAGTTCAAAGAGGGAGTGTGCTGATGTGAGGGGTCCATAGTGATTCTGCTAGCCCTTTTGCTCGACTCTGGATGAGTACTGTTCTTGGAGAGAAGGGAGGGTTGTACCAATGATTCTCTCAGCAGTCCGGACTACCCTCTGAAATCTTCTGAGGACAGATTTGGTAGCTGAGCTGAACCAGAAAGTTATAGAAGTGCAGAGGACAGATTCAATAATGGTGGAGTAGAACTGTTTCAGCAGCTCCTGTGGTAGGTTGAACTTCCTTAGTTGGCAAAGGAATTACAGCCTCTGCTGGGCCTTTTAACAATGGAGTCTATGTGAGTGTCCCACTTCAGGTCCTGAGAGATTGTGGTGCCCATGAACCTGAATGACTCCACTGCAGTCAAAGTGCTGTCCATTATGGTGAGTGGGGGGAGAGCAGGGGGATTCCTCCTGAAGTCCACGATCATCTCAACAGTTTTGAGCGTGTTCAGCTCCAGATTAAGACTGCACCAGACAGCCAGTTCTTTAACCTCCTGACTGTAAGCAGACTCCTCACCGTCCTGATGATGCCGATGAGTGTTGGTGTTTCGCAAATTCGAGGATCTTTATATGTCTGTTTTAGGATTGGAGTCATTTGTGTATAGGGAGAAGAGCAGTGGGGAGAGAACATAACCCTGAGGAGCTCCAGTGCTGATCTTGCGGGTGCTTGATGTGTATTTTCCCAGCCTCACTAGTTGCTGTCTGTCTGTCAGGAAGCTGTTGTTCCACTGACAGACGGAGGTGGGCACGTAGAGCTGAGTTAGTTTGGGCAGGAGGTGGTTTGGGATGATGGTGTTAAAGGCCCAGCTGAAGTCCACGAACAGGATCCTCCCATAAGTCCCTGGTCTGTCTATATGTTGCAAAACATAATGCAGTCCCATGTTTACTGAATCGTCCACAGACCTGCTTGCTCTGTAGGCAAACTGAAGAGGAACCAGCAAGGGTCCAGTAATGTCCTTCAAGTAAGCCAACACCAGTCTCTCAAATGACTTCATGACAACAGACGTTAGAGCCACAGGCCTGTATTCATTTAGTCCTGTAATTTTGGATTTCTTTGGGATTGGGATGATGGTGGAGCGTTTGAAGCACGAGGGGACTTCGCACAGCTCCAGTGTTCTGTTGAAGATCTGTGTGAAGATGGGTGCCAGCTGGTCAGCACAGGATTTCAGGCAGGTTGGTGTAACACAGTCTGGGCCTGGTGTTTTTTTCCTTTTCTGCTTCCGGAAGACCTGTCGCTCCTCGTCTTCGCTGATCTGAATTGCAGGTGTGGGGGAGAGTGGGGTTGCTGGAGGTGTGAATGGTTGTTTGGAGAGGTGTTCAGGGCGGGTGTGGGTTGTTTTTTCAAACCTGCAGTAGAACTAGTTCAGATCGTCTGCCATTTGTTGATTCTCCACAGTGCTGGGGGATGTGTCTTGTAGTTGGTGATTTCTTTTAGACTTTTCCACACTGATGCTGAGTCTCTGGAAGTGAACTGAGTCCTTATTTTTCCAGAATAATTCCGCTTTGCCACTCTGATCTCCTTTTCCAGAGCCTGTTTATACAAGACATTGTCCCCATTCCTTTAAGCATCTTCTTTGGCCTGACGGAGCTGTCTGAGTTTTGCAGTGGGGGGGGAACCATGGTTTGTCGTTGTTGTAGCTTAGATGAGTCCTGGTAGGAATGCACATACATGTATATTCACATAAACTGATATAAGATGTTACAGTCTTTGTGAGCTCGTCCAGATCGGTGGCAGTAGCTTCAAAGATGCTCCAATCAGTGAGGTCAAAACAAGTTTTTAAATCCTGCTCTGCTTCATTAGTCAATTTTTTTTTACAGTCCTTAATACAGGTTTAGCTGTTTTCAGTTTCTGCCTGTAGGTCGGTATAATATGAACTAAACAGTGATCAGAGAGCCTTAAAGCTGCTCGTGGAACAGAGTGATACGCAGTCTTTATTGTGGTGTAACAGTGATCCAAAATATTACTGTCTCTGGTGGGACTGTGATGTGCTGTCTGTCATTTTGGCAGCTCATGGAGAGATTTGCTTTATAAAGCCCCGCAGAATGAATTAAAACAGTCCTGGTTTGTTTGTTCTGTGTCTGTTGAATCTGATACGGTTTCTGTAAGCGTAGCTTCACTGGCGCGTGCGCATGAATGTGGACACTGACTAGAATAATGAGCAAACTCCGTGGCGATAGCCTTCTGCGTTAGTGAAGGCACTTCAGTCTGAACCGCACTCTTCTTTAACACAGTTCATCTGTACGCCCCTCTCAGTTATGTAAAATGCATGTCCGGCGCTGGCCCCCGCAGATTTCCTTTCCCCATTGATTCTGCGTCGTGGTCTGCTCTGAACAGCTGAAAGCCCGGTAGACTCAACGCGCTGTCCGGAATGTCGTCCATTTCAGCCATGTTTCCATGAAACACAGAGCAGCAAAGTTAGAAAAATCCTTATTTGTCTGGGAAAGCAGAAGGAGTTTGTCTGTTTTGTTGGGTAGAGAGCGAAGGTTCGCCAGATGGATGCTAGGCAACGGCGTTCTGAATCCGCGCTGCCTTAGCTTGACGAGCGCGCCGGCTCGCTTCCACCGTCTTCGCGTCCTGAAGCGCTTGATCAGCGCTGCAGCTCCCTCAACTACAATGTCCAGCAAAACATCAGAATAATCAAAAACCGGTGAAATATCGGGTGGTGTGTACTTCCGAATGTCCAGCAATTCGTCTCTGGTGAAACTGATTGCAGGGATATAACTACAGACAGGACAAACTAACAAAAACATAAAAACAACTGTGGAGCACGCCACGGAGGCAGCCATCAGCGTCGGCGCCATCGATTATCAATTTAGATCTAAGATTTTATGAATCGTCATGTGACTCAAAGTTGTAAAAGCAGCAGGTATTCTGAGGCTTAGCTTGTTCAAGTTCAAGTTCAAGTTCAAGTCTGCTTTATTGTCAGTTCTTCCACATGTACAGCACATACACACAGAGAATTGAAATTGCGTTACTCTCAGACCCTTGGTCCATACAGATAACATTAACAGTAGAACATAAATACAGATATACAGATTAAATATAAAATACAACTATACAAATATACAAATAAGGGAAAATGTAAAAATATATATATAAAGCACAAGGCATATGGCAGATAGAGTGCAAACCAATAAAAGTAAAACAGTGCAGATATAGTGATTGTAGTGCAAAAGAGCTTATTTAGATGGATTGAAGTGACAGTGTGTGTGTGTATTTTGGAGGGGGGAGTGGGAGAGTCCGTCAGAGGGTCTGAGTTCAGTGGTGCGTGGGGCAAAAGAGGGGAGGGGGGGCAAGGTCGGGAGGGAGTTCAGCTTCCTGACACCCTGATGGATGAAGCTGTCCTTCAGTCTGCTGGTCCTGGCCTGGAGACTCCTCAGTCTCCGTCCCATGGGGGGGGGGGGGGGGGGGGGTGATGGCAGCAACAAGAGCTTTTGTTGGTGGGTGGGATCACCTGCACTGCAGAGGGCTTTGCGGGTGAGACGGTTGTTGTAAATGTCCTGAAGGGAGGGGAGAGAGGCACCAACGTTCTTCTCAGCTGCTCTCACTATGCATTGAAGTGTCTTGCAGCAGGATGCGTTGCAGGCACTATACCACACAGTGATGCAGCTCGTCAGAATGCTCTCGATGGTGCCTCTGTAGAAGGTGTACATGATGGGGGCCGGGCTCTGGCTCTTCTTAGTTTGCGGAGGAAGTAGAGATGCTGCTGTGCTTTCTTGGCCAGTGATGTGGTGTTGTGAGAGATCCTCTGTGATGTGCACACCTTGGTGCTTGGAACTTGGTGCTGCTCACCCTCTCCGCAGTCACACCATTGACGGACAGAGGAGCATGCTGAGTGTGCACTCTCCTGAAGTCAACAACAATCTCTTTCGTCTTCTCCACATTCAGAGAGAGATAGTTGTCACTGAACCACCTGGCCAGGTGGCTCACCTCGCTCCTATAGTTTGTCTCGTCTCTGTTGCTAATGAGACCCACTACAGTCGTGTCATCCGCAAACTTAATGAAGAGGTTGGAGTTGTGTGACGGTGTGCAGGCGTGGGTCAGCAGAGTGAAGAGGAGGGGGCTCAGCACACATCCTTGGGGGGGCCCTGTGTTCAGTGTGATGGTGCTGGATGTGTTGCTGCCGACCCGAACTGCCTGAGGTCTTCCAGTCAGAAAGTCCAACAGCCAGTTGCACAGCGAAGTGTTGAGCCCCAGCTGGACCAGTTAGCTGTTGAGGGATGACTGTGTTGAATGCTGAACTGTAGTCTATGAACAGCATTCTGACGTATGAGTCTTTTTTGTCCAGGTGTGTGAGTGCTGAGTGGATGGTAGTGGCGATGGCGTCATCGGTCGAGCGTTTTGACCGATATGTAAACTGGAAGGGGTCCAAGGAGGGAGGGAGGGAGGGCAGATTTGATGTGTTGCATGACTAGCCGTTCAAAGCACTTTATGAGGATGGGGGTAAGTGCAACTGGACGGTAGTTATTGAAGCAGGATGGAGACGACTTCTTCGGGACTGGAATGATGGTGGTAGCTTTGAAGCATGTGGGGACAACAGCCTGGCTTAGCGAGATGTTGAAAATATCTGGGAAGACATCAGTGAGTTCTACTGCACAGTCTCTCGGTGCATGCCCAGGAATGTTGTCAGGACCCGGAGCTTTGCGTGCGTTGATCCTGCTGAGGGATCACCTGGTCGCCGGGAGGAGGTGGAGTCTTCTGTGCAGTGGTGCTGTTTTGTGCCTCAAAGCGAGCGAAGAAGACGTTCAGCTCGTTCAGCAGAGAGATGGTGCTGTTACAGGTGCGTGGTGGGGGCTTGTAGTCCGTAATGGTCTGTATCCCCTGCCACAGGCTCCGGCTGTCGCTGAAATGATGGGCTATCCTCCTGGAGTACTGTCTTTTTGCCTCTCTGATCCCGCGGGAAAGGTTGGCCCTAGCTGTCTTCAGGCCCACCTCATCTCCAGCTCTGAAGGCAGCGTTCCGCGTCTTCAGGAGTCCGTAGACCTCTCCTGTTAGCCACGGCTTCTGGTTGGCCCGGACAGTGATGGTCTTTGTGACTGTTACATCATCAATACACTTGATGATGTAGGCAGTGACAGTCTCTGAGTACTCCTGGAGGTCTGTGGTGTTATTGTATGTGGCAGCCTGCTTAAACATATTCCAGTCAGTGGTGTTAAAACAGTCTTGAAGAGCCTCTGACGACCCTTCCGGCCACACTTGTATCTGTTTGTGAACTGGTTTGGTGACTTTAACAAGTGGTCTGTATGCAGGCATTAGCATGACAGTGATGTGGTCTGAGGCACCGAGGTGGGGGAGGGGGAGGGCCTTGTAAGCTCCTCTCTGTGTGGTGTAAACAAAGTCCCTAGAATGTTTTTCCCCAAGCTGGAAATCTATGTGTTGTGTGTAGTTTTTGGGACACACTCTTTAAGTCCTGCGTGATTGAAATACACCCAGCCAAAAATATAGAAAGCATCGGGGTGGGCTGTCTAGCTGCTCACTGGAGCGCTGTACAGGTCGTTTTATAAGAAAGCAAAAATGTGCACTACTAATTTGATTTGAAAATATCACATGGTGAGAATTAAAAAAAAAAAGACTTGGTTTCACTCGTGTTTATACCATTTGTCAGCAGCATGACTCTACAATTATTTTTGTAGTTTTTCTCAGATTTAGGTAAGGTTCAGAATCATACCAGTTTCCTCTTCTCTCAGTTTCTCAATGCCGCCCTTGACCTTGGCCGCCGCCCCACAAAGCAAGGTCTCAGGACAAACATGGATGTTCAGCAAGGACCATTGTGAGAAGACCAATTACTCATCCTAGAACCCAAAGGGGCCGTTGACAGAAATACATCACTTCTGTGTGATACTTCTTGTCTGTTTCCAGGTAAAATATATATATATATCATATATATATATATATTCTCATTTGGCAGATCCCCCTCCTCACTCGCCAATGAAAGACATTTGTGCTGACCTGTAGCATGCATATATTTCATGAAAAAGCACATAAAATAATGATAATGTCAATAACTTTATCATCTTTAGGCTAAATATAAAATTATAATAAAAGTAAGAAATTAGATATGCATATTATCCATAATAATCTACTTCTGTAATTGGTGGATAGGCTACTGATTTGTGTGTGTGTGAGGCGAGGGGAAGCTTCATACACGAAATGTGGAACAAAGGCAAATTCGCTCTTTTATTTTCTTTCTTGTTTGTTTACAAAAAAATACAAGCTTTTTCATTTCATACATGAACAAGTACTTACAGATAATTAAATCATCGAAATGTAAAATATTCCACATAACCACAGGATTACAGGATTATTGACTTTATTTTCATTAACTACAGTTCTTAATATAACATATTGTATACATGTTTAAATGGTGAAATATTTCTTCATTTAACATGAACCAGTTACACCAGTTTCTGGACAACAGGCGGTGGGCTGCATACCAATATTGCCTCCTACTTCATTTAATACAGCCAACATAGACCTGTCAGACATACAAAAGATCTGGCCTACAACATCCAGGATTCATTCATTCATTTGCTGTGTAAGGTTGACTTTTATTATAGTCCCTGCCTTGAAGTCCCTAGCTATAGTATAGTATTAATTCTAATCATTTTTGTGCAGGATCCAGACAGGATATACTACACTTCAGCGAGCAAAATACGGCAAAAAAAAACACATAAAAAAGCGATATATATATATGTATGTGTGTGTGTGTATGTGTGTGTATTCTGTTTTTGTGAGACCTCCATTGAGTATTTATTGCCTGCTGGTGAACAGGAAATCAAGCAACCTTTCTTTATACATACTATTAAAACATTTTAAGGCTTTAAGAGCTTTTGAAGCATAGATTTTTTTGAATGTGAACATCCATCATCCTCCTCTTGACATCTAAACTCTCCACCCTGAGTACAGCCATAGAATATACCCATGTCTATTTATCCCTCTTTACAATGGACACTCTAAAATGTCAGCTGCCTCCACCATCAAGATCCCATTATCCTGAATGTGAATGTCCATCCAATATGAATGTAAATGGCCATATAATTCAACATAAATATGAACATTTATGGCCCTTTGCATGTGTAGCCTTGCTTTGAAACCGTGTTCACACTGTATTGCTGTATTCACACTGTTTTGTATTCATGAAAAAGATTATTGAATTTACAATGGACATACACTTGGTCCCAGTTATTGTTTCAGTGTAGTTTCACTTGAGCATTGGACTCAAACATACATATGGTTTTTATAGTTCATATATAGAACTGCATTTAAAAATTAAAAATAAACTAAACATCGTAAATGCCTTGCCTGTCATCTGTATACAGTATATATAATATAATGTATGCTGTGAATACGTATGAAGAGGTTTTCACTGATAGTTCACCCATTTTTGCTGATGAACAAGATAATCATGTTTGACTTAAGTGTTTCATCTTGTAATTACTGTATAAACTGAATTATTTAGTTATTTTCTTTGCAATCAAGGCACGTTAACTTCTCAGTCTCACCTCCTACCTCTGCAGAAACTGGCTCTCCTCTCACCTCTGCAGAAACTGGCTCTCTTTTTTTGCCGTATTTTGCTGGCTGAAGTGTAGTATATCCTGTCTGGATCCTGCACAAAAAATATTAGAATTAATACTGTACTATAGCCAGGGATTTCAAGGCAGGGACTATAATAAAAGTCAATACTAAATACACAGCAAATGAATGAATGAATCCAGGATGTTGTGGGCCAGATCTTTTGTATATCTGGCAGGTCTATGTGGGCTGTATTAAATGAAGTAGGAGGAAATATTGGTATGCAGCCCACCGCCTGTTGTCCAGAAACTGGTGTAGTGCATTCCAGTTTGGAAATATTTTCCTGGAAACTTGTGAATAAAACATGTCAGGACTCAACAATAAGGATTTTTTTTATAATAATAATAATATGATTATTAGTATATTTCTAAATGCTGGCCTGGCTGGGCCAGTATTTTAGATTAGCACTTGCCCTGCCAACATTTTCACTGGACACAAAAGAAATATACATTTTGAGCAACAAATTATTGTATGCCTCAGAAAGAAAATATTTGGACAGCTGACATATACATTTGAATGTCTAGTCCACCTTGAGAGTTTTATGGCCCACCTTACATCTAGAACTGGAGCTGGATCCATTAAAAATAGTTCTAGATAGGGTATAGGATATAACTACATACCTTTAGTTTAGAGACAAAAAAAATTTAGTTTACATGAAAATACATGTATATGACCAGTCAATGCAGTACGTATTTACAATGCAGCACTGGGCCAATATGGCATGTGACAGATTTGTCAGCTGGCCTGAAATACTCTCACACTGGCCATGGGCCATCCTTATTGTTGAGCCCTGCATGTGCTTTTGTAAAATTCGGATATAATTGATTTTTTTTTTCTATTTGGAAAAATCAATTGTTTGTTATTTCTTTCACAGAAAAGTTGTAAACAGAGTGTTTTGAAAAGGCAGGGGAATCATCAATACTTTGACATAGAAAAGGAAATGAAAGTGTAAAGGCTGAACATATTTCTAATAATAGTGCAGATGTGCTATACCACAACATCTGAATAGCCAATGTTTTTCTTGAGTCTCTTGAAAAAATATTCTGCAATTGTTTTTTTTGTTTTTCAATTTAATTTCAAACATGTTATGCTTAATTTAAAAGCCTCCATACATGACCATTTATTCTTCAGCTGCACTGCGTTATACAAATCTAAACAGGAGACAAATAGGGCACAAATAACAGCCTTATTAAGAAACCAGTGTTGTTTAGGTCCACCCAGTGAATTTTATTTTATTTTATTTATTTATTTATTTGAAAGCTACTGGCCTGTCATCTTGCAAGTAGTATTAGAAGAGCGTTGGAATGGTTAGAGCCAATGCTGTAAAATATTGTCTGTTTTTTGTTAGTTTTTTTTTCCCCCTAAATCATAACTAAAAGGTGTTTATTAGCATTCAGAAAATGTTGACCGTTAAACTAATTATTTTAACAGTTGGATACTTAAAAAAAGGGATGTATTTTATGTTTTAAACTTGCTACTTTTTAAAATTTTTCTAATAATTAATCTTCAATCCATTAAAAAATGTCACATTTTAGTAATATTTGAATGTTTCCTCATTGTTTTATCTCATCTCTCCGCAGAGAACCACATTCTGGAAGATGTGAATAAGTGTGTGATCGCCCTGCAGGAGGGGGATGTGGACACCCTGGACAGGACAGCAGGAGCAATCCGGGGCCGAGCCGCTCGTGTGGTACACATTATTAACGCTGAGATGGAGAACTATGAACCTGGCGTCTACACGGAGCGTGTTCTTGAGTCCATCAAGCTCCTCTCTGAGACAGGTAAGAACAAAGATCACACATGCACCTGGGTCCTGATCTTGTCTCATGCTCACTAAGGCATGAATGTATGGTAGTGATGGGGACAGATGGACAGAGGAGGCCAGGAAGCTCTTGGAAGAAGGAAGTTAGAGGAGAGAGGGGTTAGACAGACGAGAAAAGATGGTGAGGCCGGAGATACCACCTGTTTCCTCCTCTGGCACTCATCCTTTGCTCATTCATTTTTCATCTGTTTTCCCCCAACCCCTCCACCTTGGACAGTCTAATGCCAACTTTCAAGAGGCGGCAATTTAGACACTGACAGACAAGGCTGAGGGCTAAAATATACCAAGTAATTCAGAGATTTGTGCATAGCCTTCCCAGTGCTTTCAAGACACAATATCTGACAGGAACCAAAAAGGCTGCTGTCTTAGGTGTTAATGTGTGAGAAACATCTCTCAGCCTGACACTTTTTGATATAGTTGTTCCGTCTAAATGCACTTCTACGATTGTTCGGAATCAACAAATGGAGGCTGGCTGGAAAATGAGCACTCAAAATATTATTCTGGCGGCGGGGCTTTGTCCTGCCTCCCTTGTTGTGTCTAAAACATTACATTAGACTATTTTGACAGCTGGCTTTGTTTAGAAGTGTAAGCGGAATATGAGAGGAAGAAAATAAGAGTCCTGCTTTAAGGGTTGATGCTGCAATATTTTTGTTATCATAAATTACTGATTTAATCATTTTATTACATCTAGTTTGACAGTGAGGACAAATTAAACAATGAATATTTGTGACTTCTGACCAGCTGAATGTGTCCAAATTGATCTTCCCTAGTTCTTCTCATCATCCACTTATAATGTTTTTTTGTTCCTTCACATCACTAGAATATTTAAATGAAGCATTTAGATTTCTCTGTCAAAAACAGCATTAAATTAAGTCAAAGTGATATGATAATGAGTGGTCTGGTGATTTGACCTTAGCCAGTAATCACTTTACACTCAGATCCGATCCGTATGGTCATATGTGTTACACTGCTGCAAAATGAGTCATGTACTTCATGTCTCTTATCCACTGAAAAGTATGAAACATTATATTTAATTCACCCTGTTTCACCTACCTCTTAATGAGGACCAAACACTAGCATTTCATAACTGTCTTCAGTAAATTGAAAATAAATTACCTACTTTTGTCTTTTTTTATATAAAGAGAGCACACTCTTTTCCGGAAATCACAAGTTGAACAGTTAATGCTCGCTCAGCTTGAATGTAAAAAACTGTTCTGCTAGTTGCTTCAGCAAACCAAGAGAAATATCTGCATGCTCGATTGAGAGTGATGATTGAATTGTGAAAGGGCTAGACGCCCAGACTGGCTCTCATCTTGTCTGTATTCACATTGATGAGGTGGTACTTTTAATTTGATTTCACTTTTTCTCTGCTTCTGTCTTTGTTTTGGGATGTTGTTGCCACCCAGGGCTGTCGTCAGGGAAAGGGGCAACTGGAGAAGTTGTTCCAGGACCTTTAATGAGATGGTCCCACTGAGTTCCTCTGTAATATAGCCTACTCATTTGGCCCAGGGGAGGGCGGGCCACCCATAAAAATTTAGTCCCATGCCCTGTGAACTTAAGTGACAGCCTTGGTGCCACTGCATTAATGGAATTGAACTATAAAGCATTGCAGCATTGATTCTTCTAGACCTTTCATTATTGCACAAGACGTGGCATGCAAAATTTCAATGAAAATTTTTTGAAAGTTTGCAGGTTTAGGCCAGACATAGCGTTGGGGTGGGGGCTTAGCCAATTAGCATATTTGAAGTGAATATCATCTGAATGTGTTTTCCATTTAATTAAGATGTTTGCCACTCAACTAAGTGGCTTTAATCAGCTGAATAATGGAGAAAATGTACAGGTGTAGTGTACAGTTCCAGTGGGCAACTGAAGTAAAACAGCAGGTACTGCTCTGTAGTTTTGTGTTTTGTGTTTTTTTTGTCTTAGTTTGAATCACTCACAACTCAAGGTCAGGCTATAAATCCAATGAACTACTAAGTTAGTAAAGACTAGCTGTTTGATTTCCAACCGTGTCTGGCACTTTCTTATCAATTTCTTCAACGTTTTGGTTTAGTTCCTTATCGGCAGATGGACATATTTGAGCCTAATTAGAACATAAACTTTATCCTGTTTTTCCCCCCAAGCAAGTGTACATATAACAGAAGTGCAGCTGGTCCGAAGTCTGTAAAGATACACCGCTAAAGGACCTTCAGCCCATAGTGCTCACAAATCTCGAATCGTGTCCTTGAGCTTGGAAATCAATAGTCTAATAGCACAGCTGTGATAATTTTCCCCTCTCTCTTTATCCTTTCCATCCTCTTCCCGATCCAAACTAATCTTCATGCGGGAAAAATTACCTCATTATTAAGGTTATGCTCAGGCTCCCAGTAGATTAAACATTAGAAATATGGCTGATGTAATAGTGCCAAGTAGAAGGCAGCAGTAGCAATACTGTCATGGAGTATGGCAGAGTGAGTAGGGCTCATGCCAAAGGGTGACCATGCAGAGATGAAATATGGCCACCTAATCACTGCCCTCCGTCTAACACACACACAGACTCGCACATGATTTTTATGGCAAATATAGTGTTTCACTGACAGGGTGAAGGCCATGTTTGCTCAAGTACCAAAAAAAGAAATAATTTCATACAGCCAAATGACCCCACAAAAACTTTTTCCTCAGCATGTCACGACCCAAGAGTCTGCTTGGTTAGACACAGGAGGCAGCGCTTGCAGAAACAAGGATAATAGAATTAGTCAGTGCCTGCCTACTACAATGAGTCCAGTATTTTGTTATTGAAAAAGAAAACATAAGAACAAATGCAGATCCTAAAGAAAGGGCAGTGCTAACTAATTCTACAGCCTAAGGACCAAAATGTTAGTGAAACCAAAGTACAAGTGACCTCATTGTTGTCCTTCTCCATTTCAAATTACTTTCAGTGTGTTGTAAGACCTATTAGCATTAGGAATGTCTCATTGTTTTTTCAACTATTTCATTTTGAGCCCATTAGGCTGGTCTGACCTCAGCCTCTCCAACAGAAAAACCCAGTTTGAGCATGCATCATACAAATCACCTCAACATTTTGCAATATCGGAAAACACCATTTGAAGGCTCATAGAACAGATCTGACTGCTTGCTTGCTTTATCTGGAGTTAAACACTTAAAGAAAATAATCCCTTCCAACATGGTTTTTATTAGCTCCTTTCATCATTTCTCACTGGTCTGAGTTAAATTTGCTCCTCACTAGCAGCAACTTTACTCATTAATGGCTTGAAGTATGGCTTGAAATATTTCTATTTAAAAGTCACAGCAAAATTCCCCTAAGCTCATTTTACGCCTCTCCAATAAGTGGATTAAAATGAATTAAATATGTGTTAAAGCAAGATGGGGTTAGAAAGAAGAAAGGAAATCAAATAAAGAGCCTTTACCGCAGCTTTTTGAATGTTTTGCATAATTTTGTATTTCTTAAAGTATGTGTTCATTTGAAATTCAAATCTGAACTTGTCCATTTAAGAAGGCAAATAGGCAAAATGGCTGTCAGAGAGGATCTTATACTGGTCCCCTTTTAAAGTTAATCTCAAGTCAGATGCCTGTAATCAAAACCATCATGAAAAATCACAAGACCAATTTTTCCCTGGAGATCTGCATCCGCTATTATTGTGAAAGGCTCTCTGGGCTTTGATTTGGTTAGATGGCTGAAGTCAGCACTCTAGAATTTTCTTGTCACAGTAGTGTCCTCATAAGACCCACCTTCCCCACGGAGAAGTGTTCCTTGGGTCATAATATCCTAGTTCCTGGCTTTTAAAAAACTAGAGACCTCCCCCTCCTTGATACATTTGTTGAATATTTTAAGAGCGTCACTTTGGAGCTTGCTCAAGGGTTTAATACGAGGCTTTTTACTGTGCCCATCTTTTTTTCATCATCCACCAAGTGGTCCTTGGCATTGATATGAGTGTGACTTGATGTCAGGGTTAGATCACAATACGGTCTCCCTCCACCAGTGACATTGCCATGGAAACGCAAGACTTCGGATATTTCCCCCTTCCTCATCGAGTATACAGGCAGGTCATTCAGTGTCAGGTCTGGAGGTTGAGTGTAAATCAGTGGGCTGGGGAGCACAAAGGAACGCACTTGATTTGTGCAGTCCAGTTATTAAATCATCAGCTCTATTATTTACTCTGGAGTCATCAAGGTTTAAAGCTTAGGATTCACAATAAGGTTGTCGGAGCCCTCTAAAATGATATTAACATTTTATATTGACATTTCACATAAATTAAATTTACTTACAAGTATTTTGTCAGTGTAAACGTTGAAACACGGCTCATCATGAAAACAGATCAAACTGATGTCACATTAGTAGACCTTTCCCAACCCTCTAGCTGCACTCAATCAATGTCTGTCAACATTGTTCGTACTCGACTCTTGTCTTCGTCAAACAATCCCTTATTGCAGCCAGCGTTTAGTGCCCATTACTGAGGAACAAGACGGTAAATTGAAGGAGGGTAAAGTAGAGAGTGACGTAATTATTAGTATTATATTATTAGTGTCTAGCAATGATAGTCATATGTTCCCAGCAAGGTGAAGTGGTTAATTGGCAAACATAGGGCGCCCCTTCCACTTATTTTCAGGGTGATATTTTCTCGTCTTGCTCCATGTCCTCGGGCCTGACTGACAGGGAGGAGACGGCAGAAATAGATGTGCCTGCCTGAATTTCGACACTTAGCTTCTTAAGATCACATATTCTCAATTTTTCTCACCTTTCACTATATCTTCTCTCTGATATGTTTGGCACCTGAGGGGAATGCAGGCTTTTGAGGGATGTATGTAATCCCTTTTTTTCAAAAATGTTTTTCTGTGTATCTGTCTTTCTGTTTTTGCTTTCTCTCAGCCTCTTGCTCAACTCAATTCTCTGCGTCCTTCTTTTTCACCAGTGATGCCACGCTTTGCAGAGCAGGTTGAGGTCGCCATCGAGGCTCTTAGCACCAGCCCCCCGCAGCCATTTGAAGAGAACGAGTTCATTGACGCCTCTCGTCTCGTTTACGACGGAGTGCGTGACATCAGGAAAGCAGTCCTTATGATAAGAGTGAGTATCGTATAAGTTAGTGGACCACACAAGGTCCTTGCTATTCACAAGCAGGGATTTCACTGTGCTTATTGCCCAAGTGGTTTGTGTGATAAATAACAAAACAACACATTAAACACATTTCATGTGAAAATAATGTTGCAGATTATGACTTCATCATACAGAGCCAGGGTTTTCAACTGAGAGGTCTACAAACATATTCCAGGGGATCTGTGGATATATAAAACTCAAATTGTCTTTTAATTGTCAAATTATTGAGTGAACATTAACTAATGGACTGTTAAGCATTATGTAATGCAGGGCTTTTGATGCCAGGGACCCCTAAATATACTGATCCAATATAAAGAATATGTTATACTCTGTGAAAAAGTAGTGAGAGTGATATTGTAAAGAAAACATATTTCAAAAACGAAATAATTGGCTTTTATATTGTCACTGTAATAAAGCCAAAGCAAATTACTAAAATATAATCTTCAGAGTATTTACTTGAATTGAAAATGTTTATCTTCAGGTTTATAATAAAATACCCCTAAAACGAATCATTTTGTAATAGTATCCCCGCTTGGGAGTTTCCTTAACCCCAGTTTGAAAACCCCTGATGTAATGTAGTAATGTAATATAACTTAATATTGTTAACGAAAGTTACAAGTGTTTCTAGAAAAATCTAGCTTTTTCTATTGGGGGTCCCTGGGTCTGTAACGTTTGAAACCCCCTGACATAGAAGATAACAAGTAGATGCACTAGATTATGAATTAATGCTACAAGTTATTATTTATGTGGTATTCAGCATGTCCTTGGTATACAATAAGAATAAGTTATTTTGTTTATGCCTTTGCCTGTTGTGTATATTCTATTTACCAATAATGTTTTTGGTTCAATATGACTAATAAACACTTGTCTTTTTGTTGCAAAAATACATTTTCTAAGATGCACACTTCTTCCGTGGGAATATCAAGTAATATTGAACAGTGTGTTGTCAGTAAATAACGTCAAGCTGAGCTTGGAGATGGCTTGGAACAGAGTGATAATTGTAAATAGAGATCCTACTTATATTTACTTGTATATTGATTCTCCAAACCACCCCCCACCCCAAAAATGAATCACAAAGATAAATCATACAGAGTGTGTATGCTTTCTGCTGCCTAGAAAAGCCATTGCAATCGCCATGTGACAGTGGCTGCTTTTAAGGTTTGAAAATAGTACTGCTCCCAGAGTAGAAGTGAAATGAAAATTCCACAGTTATTTGTCAAGGATTGTATCCCGCGAATCAAATCAAGATGGTTTTGTGCACAAATGTACATTCCTACTTTTATGTCTATGTGAAATCTCTATCCACTGGGATCACCATTAAAACACGTAACACAGAACACTTTGCCAGTTTGCAGTAAGTTACTGATTCGATCTATAGTATATCTCAATCAGTAGTTAGTGCCACTGCCGCTCAGAGTGTCTGAAACAGTGGCGGCTGTCAAGATACACTGTCTTTTCTTTGTCTCCAATTTGCTCATTAGGCAGTTGGTGGGACTGATGTTGAAACTACTGGTAAGCAGAATACAAGAAAACAGATCACATCTAAACCCTGAAAAACCTACAGGCTTTTCCCCCTTCACATATTGTTTGATCCCACTTTAACAGGGAACATCTTTTTATATTACTCACAAGAAAGCCAAAAGGGAATTGAAGAACAATGATGCAAGTCACTTGTAACTCAAACTGTGGGACGAATGAATTATTTAGTGAGATTTGTCTGGTTTAATGGTTGACACGTCTTTATGTTGGATCAGAGGTCTTTTGCCCCTCATTGCGTGGCAACGCACAGCTGCTCGTGATGTCTGCCAAATGTTGTGTCCCAAATTGTCAGCAAGCTGGAGCTCTAGAACAAAGGACATCGGCACTCTAGTAGAGTACCTTTAAAATATAGATGTCAAGTTTAAACAAGGCAAAAGGTTGTTGACGACAGAAACCCACAAGTTAATGTCTCTCCAGACCAGTTTTGAAACTGAAAGTAAAAATTAAATATAAGAAACCTTAAAAGGAATAGCTCACTCAAAAATGTATCACTCACTGTACTCACTCTGTCATCCCAAACCCAGTATGTGCAAAATGTGAATTTTAAATAACCTACTGATTGCTCTTTTCCAACAAATAATAAGAAAAATACACTTGTTATGTTTTTTTATTTCTTCAAGTATTTATTTTTTCAGTGAAACATCACAAAGGTGTGACAAGAATGGTCTTTTTTTTCTTTCTCTTTTCCAGACTCCAGAAGAGTTGGAAGATGATTCTGACTTTGAACAAGAAGACTATGACGCCCGTAGCCGCACCAGCGTCCAGACAGAAGATGACCAACTTATTGCTGGACAGAGCGCAAGGGTGAGTGACTCCTACGTGACACATGAGCATCTCCTGTTCCTGCTGTCATTTCCAGCAGGTTTACTTTCACAATACAAAACACTTATCACTCCACTGATTGTGTCTGCTGTAAAATTACATCTAGTCTCAGAATAACAAGAGGGCCAGTCACTCAAGTGCATGCACACAACAATGTGTCTTTCACTTTTTCAATAATGAAACATTATTTAGCCTCTGCTGCAAATGATGGTGTGAACGTTTTTTTGTAGATTTTCTTCCCTCAATACTCAACACTGCAGTTACAAAGTATAAAATTCACATCCTGTGACGATTACACTTTACATCAGTTCTGTCACATGGCATCTAACATCTTTATCTATTTATTTTTTTTCAATATTTGTATGTTCAAGTCCTCCATATATGAACATTTCAGGTCCCAGTTTCATAAAAACTCTCTGAATAGACTGTAACTGTGAAAATAAGGCTTTATTGAAGCCTATTGAACTTCCTACATAAGGGCATTTTAAGGCATGTATGCGCTCAAAGCAAAAACACAGATAAGGCAGCAAAACAAGTATCCTTATCGAAGAAGGAAATCTTATAATACACATCCAAGATGGTGGACTAAGCAAGAGAAATTTAATTTGTATCCCTTCACTACAGCAAGGTAGAAAAGAAGTGTAATAAAAAGGCATTTTTTTTACCTTTTAGTTAAGCAAAATGCTAACAGCTAATTTTCTATAAATAAATTGAGTCAAATTTACATTGCACATCAAATTGCTCACAATCGAGTTGCTGCTAATGTAGAATGTTCAGTCACTTATAAGGTTCCATTTTGGAATGAAGGTTTTGAAACAAAGACTACAATATTTAACATAGCTTCACACAAAATATACAAGAATCATTTTGGTCCAAGTTTTGTAAACTCTCTCTCCAGAAACTGTATAGTAGTTAAAATAAGATTGCAAATGAGACTTCTGGCAATGTCACCCCCTTAGTGTGCCTGTGTCAGCCGGCATTTGACGGCAGAGCTCACTGGGGTTTGAGGCTTAATCCACATTAGTGTATGTGTGAATAGTGCACAGTGGGCTACTTATGAGACATTACAAGAATGTAAGTATGTAGCCGTGGAGTACCACTGACTTTCACACGCAACTACACACCATCACTCAGTTTGATACCAATTACTCTTGAGAATAAATTTTCTTCCATGAAGGAGAGGAAATTATCATTTGTAAAGAACTAGAAAAAAAAATTACTGTGGAAAAACATTTTGCTCAGTAGTAAACTCGGTTCAGTAGAGTTCAAGTAGCATCTTAAGCATAGATGCTGAATGTTACATTGAGTGAATGTGTTTTTGCAAATCAAATATGCATCACTACTGTTATATTGATATAGTCTGTGACTTTAAGTTTTATGGATTTTGAGTTCTCATAAGAGAGAAATAAGAGCAGCCATTTGTTCACTGACTCATACTTTCAGACAGACACATAGAAAATGCTGCTCTATCTCTTAGCTCCATGATAGGATAACAGTGCTGATAGGTCAGCCATAAAATTGAACTTCGGTATCTAGGCCACTTTATTTCAAATGAGAAAAATTAAAAAGCTTTTCTGAAGGATTTCTAATCCAGAAGTGCGCAGACATTCAGCACACAATATGAGTGTGTTGAATGAATCGGCACCGGTGCGTATGGGGAAGGATTTGTTGGCGCATTAAGCTGCCTGCACCCTCTCTTGTTATCGGTTAGGAGCCAGAGAGATTTGGGATAAGTGAATTCTGAGCAAGGCAAGAGGAAAAAATGTGCTCTCTTCCTTCTATTTACCTTCCTTCCATACATCACATCCACTTTTAGGATCAGAGGAGTTGGGATTAACCAAGCAGCAGCTCTTTAATGCTGATTGGCTGCTTCAAAGGTATGTAAAGAGCTGATTGGCTCTTGGGATGGGTATGTTTCTGACTGGATCCGCAGGTGGTAAAACAGTGCGGTAATCAATTCCAAGCTAAAACGAGACAACCTTAAATTTAAAATTTGAACTTTAGTCATAACCAAGGAAGCATTTACAATATAATCCTTTCAACCACTTTTTCAGATGCCATCGCACAGTTATATGGGACATTTATGCAGCAAAAAACATGCTTATCCTTATATATTTTTTTCAGACACAGCCACCGTTGCAACAGCCCTCCATTTGAAATGCCCAGGAGTGCACACTATTTGAAAAAGAAATCACATTCATCTTTTAATCACAATTTCTCAGAGGAATTCTTTTCTTTTTAGTGTGTAATTGCTTGTTAAATAAACAAGCAAAAAGCTACAAATCTTAAATGAGCAGCTGGCTCTTAATTAGCTCTTATGTTATTACATCATTTGGCTATGATGGCGTATCTCCACTAAATTCAGACAAAACTGCGGAAAAGATAATCTGACGGCACAGACTTTTGCGAAACCTTCCTCGGTAATCACACACTTGATGGCATCCAGAGTCCCCTGCTTTGGTTTGGTCCGTCCGCTCTGACAGAATGTTGAACAAATGCATAATTCATTGACTGATGTAAGAAGTGAGGTAATTATACATTTATCTCACAAATAATACTGCGCCTTAACGGTGCCTGTGACCTTGCAGATAGATTAATGCCCTTTCGGACTGGCTCAGAATCGCTACAGAGCGAGAATTTATTCCTTGACAAGGAGAGGGGGAAAGAAAAGAGAATGGATTTTCTCTTTATGAGCATGAGATGTCATGGGGTTCCAGAAGGTCTTATGATTAAGTGTTAAGTTTCAAAACCTTATACAGAGGCATTTCAGTGGGGTTAAACCAAGTCAACCTAAATGGAGGGTACTTTCTTTTCAAACTTTTAACCAGAAACAAGGGCATGTGTTGCAAAAAAAACTTTTGTGACATGTCTAATTGATCTTTATCTTGTGTCTTATCACTACCCCCCATCAGTGGTGGAAAGATACTGAAAAAAATATATTCAAGTAAAAGTACCATTACCTTCCAAAAAATGTAGTGTGAGTAGAGTAAAAGTACTTGTCCAAAAATACTACTTGAGTAAGAGTAAAAGAGTAGCCTATTTAAAAGTACTCATGAGTATTGAGTAGTGAGTACTGAGCTGTGGATTCTACCCCCTCATAATAAACGCTGTACACCGCAATTTATACATTTTAAAAACGTTGTACATTCTGTAATTCACATTATCTTGTTTGTCATGAAGAATGAAGAATATCTTTCATCCAGCAGTTTTAATTGTGACTGCCAACTCTTTAAAAAACATCAAAACCACCTCTCCTCTCTGATACTCTATGTACAGTCCCTCCCGCCTTGAAGACCCAGATGAAAGTTCTCGGTCTTCCTTCAGTACAATCATCCCCACTTTAAACTTAAATTGAAAAATCAGATTAAACTTCATTTGAAAGGCCCCTGAGACGTGCATTGCCTGTTTGTTTGCACATAAATATTGAATGTTTAGAACATGCAAGACACACATCAGTCTAAACTACCATAGTTCAGCATCACACACCATGATATGGGTTCAAATGAAAGCCCATTTCTCTCCAAACCCACGTTGCCCAGTCTTTTAGCCGTTTTTTCTCAACATAAATAAACTAAGATAAATAAATCTTGGATAGGCATGTCTACCAATTTAACATAACATGCCCACTTTCGTTTTTCGTAGAAGGATTCGCAAATTCCTGCCCATACGCGTTTCTACCCGTGACTCTCGTCAGTTGTTATGCTGATATACAAGGCTTCTGTACAGGACAATTGCACTTCAACATATCCTCCCAACCATTGCTTCTGGGAAACTTTTTCACCAAGAATGAAAACATCCCACTACACTCCACGTCTCTTTGCTGAGCCGCAGCGGTGAATGGAACAAAAAGTGTTGAAATTGAAAATTGTTTATGCGTGAGTGCACTTGCTAAATGAAGGCGGATTGTATAAAATGGATTTAAAAAAACGTTTTAACGACCCCTCTCGCACTGTTTTATTCCATCCCACGCGTGGCACAGAGTCCGTATATACTTAATCACCTTCTTGCCCCGCGCTGTGCGGCCATCAATAAGTTGCAGATTGGTCCTCAATTTGTGTTTCCAACACAGTTTTTCACAGCGCGCATCACGCGCTCAAACTAGTTCAACAAGCAACAACGACTTATCCCAGTGACTGCTGCAGAACGCACACGAGAGAGAGACAAGGCAGCGCAGATCACGCGTCTCATAAGTGAGTGGGAATTTACCGAACGTGGCACTAGCGGGAGTTAACACTATGTGATGTTTACAAACAAATTTCGGGAGGAGCACGCACAGATAATTAACACGGCCAGTTCATCATTAGTGATTACACCATTTATCCAATCAGCACAAGAGAAAACTCCCATAAATAACCAAGTACGCCCTACCTTCGTTATCTTTCGACTTTCAGCATCCCTCCGCCACCCTGACCTCGCACCTTCAGCATAGTTTCTACCCCAGCACGGGGAGAAGCACTCGGGGGGAGCGCTTTTTGGGCCGGGCTGAACACCGAGCTCGGACCCCTCTCCCCGGACAGGAGGAGTACCCTGGGCTCGAGAGTAATTACCAAGCTCGGAGCCCTCTCCCCAGACAGCACGCCAAATACGCATAACCCTTTGTTAATTATAAGAAAGTGCGAACTCGTGAAATGCAATACCTGCAACCTCACACCAAATTGCAGGCCGTGTAGATAGGCAAGCATATATACAATAATTTAGTAAGCAGAAATCCGATATTTACCTTAACATATTAAGTTAGAGGAAGATGTGACTGAATTGATGCTTGAAGAATGCGCTTCCAGCAGCCATGATAAACAGTTGGCGGTTAAAGTTTTCTATGCACAATTTGATTTGACCAAAGTCATGAGACCTATTACTATCTATCCAATCACGTTGATGGATAAAAAATAAATTAAAATAAGCATGTAACGACCACAAACGGAGGAAAATAGCGGAGTAAAAGTACCGATACATCACTTAAAATGTACTCAAGTAAAAGTAAAAGTACACAATTTTTAAACTACTCAAAAAAGTACAATTACTGATAAAAACTACTTAATTACTGTAACGTGAGTATTTGTAATTCGTTACTTCACACCCCTGCCCCCCATAGGCTATCATGGCTCAGCTGCCTCAGGAAGAGAAGGCCAAGATTGCCGAACAGGTGGAGAGCTTCAGGCAGGAAAAGAGCAAGCTGGACGCAGAGGTCGCCAAGTGGGACGACAACGGAAATGACATCATCGTGCTGGCCAAACAGATGTGTATGATCATGATGGAGATGACTGACTTCACTAGGTACATCCATTCACATGTCAACATCAAGAATGCTGCAAACATTTAGATAGATAACAATATAAATGCAGAGGGTTCTTGTATCAACCTCAAGGGTTCTTTTTGTGATAAATTACATATTCATTATTCTAATAGTTTTTTTTTTTCTCCACACTCTCTATCCCTTTCAAAAGGTATTAATATAAAGGTACTAATATGTACCTTTAAAGTACTAATATGAACTTTTTTTCTGAGAGTGTAGCTGCTTGTGTTTCTTTAGTTTATTCTGATTTGGGATTTGCTAGAATATGTTGGGGGGTTCCTTGCTTTCTGTGCAGCTTGTGTTCTGCCCGTTTTGAGGAATCAGCTAATAGAGTAACAATCTGGGTTTTTGTGATATTGCAGAGGCAAAGGCCCTCTGAAGAATTCCTCTGATGTGATCAATGCTGCAAAGAAAATCGCGGAAGCCGGATCCAGAATGGACAAGCTTGCCCGTGCCGTGGCTGACCAGGTCAGAATACCCCCCTTTGTCCCCCATTTATGTCTCTATGAAGATGTGAGATCAAAGCCCTGGGTTGTGTTTAATATAATGAGCTCCTATGAGGTGTTGCATTTATTATTAGATGAGCACCATCTTCAGAACCTGCTGACTGACACTTTTTAACAGTTAATCAACTCTACTACTTGTAAAGAAAGAAAGGCTAAGGATGTGCCTATGAGTGCGTCGGTTCATGTGTTGATGGCAGCTACTATATCATGCACCATCTGGTTCTTTCGTGCTACTGTATGTAGTGCACTTTCATGTTCTCGTATGCACTTCTTTTTCTCCAAGTCATAGTTTTATTTGCTCATAATTAAGTAACCATATGGATCATCTGCAGAGGCTTGGTTGGGAATTTGGAAATTGATGGAAATGTCTTGGAAATTGATGGAAATGGAAACTGTCTACCACCCTGCCTATGTGGGTGAGAAGATAAACTTGGTAGTGAGCGCTGAAAGACTCGCAGAGTTGTTTGCGGTTTTAGTCAAAGGCAAAATGTTGACTTCTGAAAGATGGGTAAAAACAGGTATGACGTCAGCTTTGTTGCTGTCCAACTGACAGGCCATAGTGAGGGCAACGGTTTGTGTGCAGACACGTTTAGACTTCTATCTTTGGTATACAACAAGGATGTAATGAGAGCACATGCCAAGAACATGACAGGGAATAAGAGAGTATTAAGAGAGAAAATAAAAGGAGATTTAGACTAGCAAGCGGCATGTTGACATTGCTTGGTGGAGTCACGCAGGTAGAGTTGCGGGTCTTTAGAGAAGCTTGGTCTTTACACAACGAGGCCTGCTACTGCCGCTACACTGTTGACCGCTCAATAAATCACCCGACTCCACCTCCCTAATTAACTGCTACTCCAATAGAGAGTTGCATAGATGATGTATTTTTGTAGGCCAAAACTCAAAAACTAGCATTTAATACTACTGGATCCATCGGGTTGAAGTCAGTGGGTTTTTGTATGGACTTTTGGTTAAATGCCTGTAATGATAAATGCTTCTACAACAGAAGATAACTTCAGTAATTTATTATTTATGTATTTATTTAATTATTTGTAAAAGGCTAACATGTTAACATGTGGCTAAATGGGGCTGCAGAGATTGGAAAAATTCTACTGGGAACCAGGGTGATGCTAACTTCCAGGTTGGACTACAAGAAATATATCATCACTGTAGCACTCTATATGATACGCTATATACTACAGTACTAACTAATTAGCCAATCTTACAAAACAAAAAACTACCATTTTTTGTTTTATCCAGCTGCTCAGTGCAACTTATAACATCCAAGTGAAAGATATAACACCAACATTTCGGAAATAAATAAATAAAAAACCTGGATCACTGAGGTAGAAAAAGGATCACCTCCCTCCTAAAACTTACTTGTAAACTTAATCAGGTGTAGCTAATCACATTCTCAATAGCAAGCAAAGCTATTTTACTTACAACTGTGATCAGCTCTGGTCATTTTGACTAGCTCAGCATGAAAAGAGCTTTCCTGGAGCATTTCAGTCCTTGGTAGTGCAACTGAAGCAAACAATCAACTATGGATGGCAAGGCACTGTCAAAATATCTCCGGGATAAAGTTGTGGGTAGGCACAAATCAGGAGATGGATACAAAAACATTTCAAAGGCTTTATCAATGCCTAGAAGCACAGTGAAGTCTATTATTTAGAAGTGGAAGTTATTTGGTACAACACAGATCCTCCCTGGATCAGGAGGTCACTCCAAACTGAATGAAAGAGCCAGGAGGAAACTGGTCAGAGAGGCGACCAAGAGGCCTACAGCAACTCTATAAGCAGCTGCAGGAATTTATGACAAAGAGTGGTCATTGTGTGCATGTGACAACAATATCATAAATTCTCTACAAATGTGGCTTGTAGGGTTGCAAGAAAAAAGCCACTCCTAAAGAAAGTGCACATGCAGTCACGACTGAGCTTTGCAAAAACACACCTTGAAGATTCGGAGTCAGATGAGACTAAAATGTAATTATTTGGCCTCAACACCAAACGATATGCCTGGCGGAAATCCAATACAGCTCACCATCCAAATAACAGCATTGCTACAGTAAAGCATGGAGGTGGTAATATCCTGTTATGGGGGTGTTTCTCTGCAGCAGGGACTGGAGCACTTGTCAGGGTAGAAGGCAAAATGGATGGGGCAAAATACCATCACATTTTTGAGGAAAATCTGCTTGTCAGGTTGTCAATGGGAAGAAGGTTTACCTTCCAACATGACAATGATCCAAAGAACACAACAAAACTGAGCACACAGTGGTTGAAGGAGAAAAAGGTGAATGTCTTGCATGGCCTAGTCAGAGCAAGACTTAAACCCCATTGACATATGTGGAATGACTGGTGAAGACGCAGTCAACAAACGGTCACATCAATTTAACTGAATTGAGAAGTTCTGCAAAGAAGAGGGGCAATATTGCAAAGTCTAGAGTGCAAAGTTAGTGCGACAGAGACAGGTCCCAACAGACTAAAAAAGGCTGTAATTAAAGCAAAATATTTTTTTTCCGACATGTTGGTGTTATATCTTTCACTTGGATGTTTTAAGTTGCACTGAGTAAATACAGCTGGATAAAACAAAAACTGTGTCCACCTTAATTTCAGGCTGCAAAGCAACAACGTGCGTTTATTTTAAAGGGGAGTGATTATTTTCTATACCCACTGTAACAGGAATGACCCTTTTGTTGTCATCAACACTGGGAGACTGATCAAAAAGATACAAGAAACCTTCTGTGTCACCACTGGCCAGGCCTCATGTTGTTTTTGTTGTTTTCTTGCCATATTTATTTTCCCTTAGATAAAGGGAAAAGAGTGAGGGGGAACCTGATCACACTGCTGATCAGAGTGTAATCCGAGTGTACAGGCACACCTGAGATGACCAGACAGTTCCTGCTTTCCAAAACAGAACACCCCTTTTTTCAGGCCCTTGTGTCCCGCCCATAGCAGAAATCCATGCTCTCCACTGCCACGTGTTGTGTTCATTGGGTAGTCTGAACAGGTGGCTTGACTTGACCCTTATCAAACCATTTTCCCACTAACACTGTATTTACATCTTATGGCCATTTGGGGTTCCCAGGACTTATAAAGTGACTGTATTCATTTCAGAAAGAATCTCTGAGTAGGCGGTGTAAAACAGAACCAGTTGCTCAATAATCAAGCTGCTTCTCAGTGCTGGAAAAGACAAAACAATTCAGAAACAACAGCCATCATAGGATACAGTATGCTTTATTTACTGTATATAAAGCTTTGAATGTTTTGGTGCACAATAAGTTAAATGTAAAATGGTAGAATATTGTACAGCTGTGGCTGTCAAACACAATGCTAATTGTAACTAATCATATAACAGTTAAAACAGACATTAAAAAGAAGAACCTACTGCTTCATTTACATACAACTGCATGTATTTTGGTGAAAATATCTGCCTAATTTTGTTATGTTCCACAAAACGACAGATTAACTACTATGGACGCAACTGGAAAGAAAATGCAAACATGACTACTACTGCAGTTCAGCTGATATTAATATATTTAAGATATTTTAAAGACCTTTTGTTTTAAAGCAGTTTTGTTGGGTTGCAAAGCCACTGCCATAGAGGACTGCCAGGCTTGGCCACAGTGGTGTTTGTGTGGTCATGACAGCAGTCAGCCCTCCTCAGAATCACACGCAAGCAGCTCCTGTAACTGCTGCACTTGACACAGCAGACCTAAAGCTGCTGGGCCCTGGAGGTGAAAAAAGAGGGTTCTATATTTCTCCATTTCCCCGTTGTCATCCTCCGGCACAGCGAGAGGTTGCCTCCTGAAGAGAGACACTCGATCACTAAACACTAAGGACGTTACAGCTGCTCAGCCGTGTCAAAGATAAAGCAGCTTCAACAATTATTAAATGTGTCTCATCAGTCTTTTTCACTCAAAGTTCATGTGACGCTAAGGGAGAAAAAATTTGAGCCAACTATTTAACAACTTCTGACAGGACTTATTACTTTATGCAAAGTCGCTGAGTTAACCACTGTGTTAGAAGTGTGTCAAAGCGGTAATCTTGTCTTGGCATGCGAGGTGCTGTATGTGCAAAATGATTATTTTTCCAAAAAGTCTTGACATTAAATTGAAAGTGCTCATCTATGGTTTCGAATGGGAGCCAGAAAAAGTGTCAAGTGTACATGTAAATGCACTACACAGAATGAACCTACAAGTAGAACAATAGACAACCATTTTCTTATTGACAAATTCATTTGATATTGTATTCTTCACATTACATGTTTTGATGTGTTAAAGAAGAAAAAACACAACAGATCCAATTTCCAGAGAGATATATTTGGAGGATGGGCATATGCTAACAAATTTAGGATGTGTGTGCTTACAAATGGTTATCAAAACAGTGAAAGTCAGTTAAATTATATAAATAAAGGCAAATAATGTAAAACTGGTCTGATCTCAATGCAAAGTCTGTACACGTTACCAATTCGATTATGCCAAAGTCCTGGCTCATGAATATTTAAGTAGTTTGTGACTGCAGGAAGGTTACACAACAACATATAATCACAACCTAATAAATATTCATGAGATAAGCAATCGCTGTGTCATGACATCAGAAACAGTCCATGCATCTCTCCCCACTGGCTTCATAACATTTAAAGGAAAATAAGGCCATTTTATTTACTGTAATATGGGCTGGTGTTCATTATAAAATGTTTCCTCGAACCCTCAGGGATGAGAAGTACTTTCCATTTCATTGTGCTTGTTTAATGTTGTGCTTTATATTTATGTGTACAGTGTTCCTATTAACAAAATAAGCAATCATGATGATAGCAGGAGATTTACGAATGAGCCTACCAATATGTGATGATGACAAACCTCTGAGTCATCTTCAAGATGGAACTAATTTCATCTTCAGTCATCGTCGCTTCACCCTCCTCACCTCATATTTGCTCTAGCCAGTGAATATGTAAAGGTCAAGTGTCTGTCATGTATTCCCATCTCTTTTAGTGCCCAGACTCAGCCTGTAAGCAGGACTTATTGGCGTACCTCCAGAGAATCGCCCTCTACTGCCACCAGCTCAACATCTGCAGCAAGGTCAAGGCTGAGGTTCAGAACCTGGGAGGAGAACTCATTGTTTCAGGGGTAAGGTGATTTTGGGCATACAGATTTTGATTCAATGACCATGTTTGTTTGTTTGTTTTATGTGCTTTAAAAGTTTGATTTCAAACTGACTGAAACAATAATATTGTCTTTTTAAAATGTCATGTAAATGTGGTCACACTACACTTATGTTCCATTGATTTCTATTCATACATATGTAAATCTGGGAAAACGGCAACACAAGCTCCAAAGTACTGATCTGTGAATTAGTTTCATGTTAAGACCTGTGACCAATAGAAGATCAATACACATAGGTTGTATATATATTTACATTTTGTATGTATTATTATTTCTTTTTGTGTCATATCACGACCATTGTGGTGTCCCAAGAAATTTTCACAGCTTTAGTTTGACTGAAATCGCACTAGTTGGTCTTACAGACCTAGATAATGGGCTTCGTCCAGCATGAGCACTACCGATCAAAAGTTAAGAATAATTTAGATTTTTGTGAGAAATGTTATACGATTAAATTAATAAAAGTGACAGTAAAGACACTTATAATGTAACAGATGATTGCTATTTCAAATAAATGCTGTTCTTTTGCACTTTCTATTGATCAAAAACTGCAGCAAATCAGCATATTAGAACAATTTCTGAAGATAATGTGCCACTTATTTTAAATTGCAAATTATAATAATATTCACTGATTACTGTTTGTTTTTGTTGTTGTGAATATATATTTTATATATTATATATATATATCTATATATTATTTAGTAGGGAGCAACGATACCACTTTTTCCAGTACTCGCCCGATACTGATACTTTTATTTTTGGTACTTGCCGATACCGGGTACCGATACCGATATTTTTATTGCATTGTACATTTTTTAAATATTGGGTACAAAAACCAAAAAAGTATGTATAATGTTAGTTGTTTAACTTAATTTATCAAATAGATACAATCAAACCAAAATTTATTCAGACACCTTCAACATTTCTCACATTATCACAGTTTATTCGCTATAGTTTAGAAAATGGTAATAAAATATAACAAGAACTCAAGAGTTAAACTGTGTCAGAACAAATTCAGCTTGATAATGTTAGATAACTTTGATAGAAAGGTATGTAATGGATTACAATCAACCAAAAATTAGACAGCTGTTAGTATGACAATTTACACAACTATCAATACTTAGTCATGCAACCCTTAGCCTTAATGACAGCCTCCTGGAGCCTGTAGTCTCCTGGGCATGCTGTAACCCAGCTTCATGCAAACCTGAACTTTTTTCAGACTCGGTCTGAATAATTTTTGGTCCCAAATTTGTATCGGTTTTACTGGTAGTCCACTATATGAAGAAATTTTGGGTATAATTTGTCACAGTTTACTTTATTTTGCTATCCTCACTTACATAAATGAACTATAGTGTCCTGCACCCACTAGTAAAAAAATATCAAAAATTATATATGGTCTCTGAATAATATTTGGTTTGACTGTATATCCTTCTGTTATTTTCACACTTAATTATGCCCATTAAAATGTATTTTACAAGTTTTTGTTACTTTCACTTAATTTTTTTTGCTCTGTGGTACATAATTTAATAGCATTAGAGCTCCTCCATTGCAGCGGCTTAGTACTGTAATCACGCGCTTTGCTGTAATAATGCAGGGAACCACTCGTTATAAATCTCCTAACTGTGATATTTTCAGAAATAGTAGTCGCGTTTTTTCATCTGAAACATGCTGCGATTTATATTCCAAAGCCACTCATATAATGCAGAAACACTCAAGCAAGCAAAACATGCGCAACGCGCGCACGTATTTGTACTGGTGCAGAATAGTACAGCCTAGCGCATTTCACACAGGCTAGTTTCACTTTCGCCAGAAATTCGTGTAAGCTTAAGGGTGAAAATAAATGACGTTTAATAGTGAATGCCCCTATAAATGGTCTTGTTTTTACGATTTAGTTTTAATCCAAATGATGCGTGTTAAGTGAAAGTGAACATCAAAGAATCAACAACAGAATGCGCTCTCTCTCTCGCTCTCTCTCTCTACCGTTAAGTAACTTGTGCATTGTTTTACTTACTTGTTTTTGACGTATCCGACCGAACTACAAACTTTCCAGTGATGTCTGTGAGAAAGGTATATTCACTTGTGATGTGTATTCACTCGACAACCTCGCGCATCTGTGCCGTCGCGCGCTCAATCCACTCATCAACTCGCGCACATCAGCTATACAGGCGTTAATACTGAATGTTTAACATTATATTCATTGCATACATATACTTCGTAGACATCCATAATCTCAAATAATAACTCCATTCTGCTGTCTGTTGCCGGTGTTTCTTTGTCTGAATATGGCACTTGTCACATGCTGTATGGTATCGGTGTTTGGTATCGGGCATTTTAACGAGTACGAGTACAGGAGATCAGATCGGGCACCGAGGGTGCATCCCTATAATAGTATATATTATATATATTATATCTATATAGTAATATAGCAGCCTTGATGAACAATAAGAGATCATAATTATTAAAAACTTTTCAGCAGTAGTATACTTTAACGTTATAAGTTAATCAGACAACAGTTGTCCTAAGCCAAACATCTGAGGTGTGCCACACGTACTTCATTCTTCAAATATTCAATTAGGGTCATCTATACTTGGACAGTGTTAAACACTAGCTCAATTATTCAAAAAACCTGCCATAGCTCATTTATAACTGTGCAATTGTTGCATACTGTTTCACACTTTATGTATTTATTTAATTTTAATACTGTGCATTAAGATCAAAACAGTGCATCATTTCATTCCATACATTAGCCATAGTTATCATCAACAGACATTTACTTGAATGTTCTCCTCCCTATTGCTTTAGCTGGACAGCGCTACATCCCTCATCCAGGCGGCCAAGAACTTGATGAATGCCGTGGTCCTCACAGTCAAGGCCTCCTACGTGGCTTCCACCAAGTACCAGAAGGTGTACGGCACGGCGGCGGTCAATTCCCCGGTGGTGTCCTGGCGCATGAAGGCCCCGGAGAAGAAACCCCTGGTGAAGAGAGAGAAACCAGAGGAGTGCCAGACCCGTGTCAGGCGAGGCTCGCAGAAGAAACACATATCCCCCGTCCAAGCCCTCAGCGAATTCAAGGCCATGGACTCCTTTTAACTCTGCACCACAGATGCCCAAAACTCCTCCTCCTTCTCTCTTGATTTCTTCTCCTCTCCTTGTTACGGCTTATTTTCTTGGAACTGTATCTTGTTCCATGCAGCGACGTGTGTGTATGTGCCCAGTAAATGTCTGTGAGTTGGAGGGTTTGGCCACCTATCCTCTTTTAACCAAATTTCACTGTAAATTTGAGAAACAAACAAACTTGTGACGGAAATGTTTACAGTGCAGGCTGCGGTACAATTCATGTGGTGTTCATTCTCGCTGACTGGCCATATATACACAGATATATTAAAGAATATAATTTATGGTACAGTAGTGTCAGCCCTAACTGAGGCAGAGGTGCTGCTTTCCTTCCTAATGATTTTTTTATTATTATTATTTAAAATGAATATGACCCATAGTAATAGGAATAACTTATGTTGAAACAAGATTCTTCCTTCCCAGTTATCCATATGGTGACCTGATGCACTAGTTTTTGCATTTAAAAATCAATTTCTTTAATTATATTACTGTATGACTAACCACGGCAGTCAGGTTGGCTATAGTATTACATTTAGAAAAGGACTAGTTGTGTGGTTTGCTCAGAGACTAGTAGAATCCTGCATACTTTATAGTCCTGATTCTCTAATAAACCTTGCAACTCTGTGTGTCGATTCGAGTTATTTTCCTAACCGTTTCATTCAGCTTCATGATGGACAACAAGCAACCGTTGCACCAGCACCTGATGTACTATATTTGATGGCACAAACCCATTTTCTAATTAATGAATGGTACTTACTGTGTGTTTGACAAGCAAGATCTTCTAGCAAGCTCATATCCGTCACCAAACAAGTTTTGTGTTTGCCACATGCCATGTTCTGAAATTGCTTCTCTGTGTCCGTAAACATTTTTGGTAAATGAGGTAATCACAAATAAAAGTTTGTTGTTGGTGGGTAACTTTGAGATTACAAATAAGCGCCGGGTTTAATTATTCAGTCTGAGTGAATACTAAACATTTTAAGTCAGCATATGAAATGAAAATTCATCCAATCTATTTTCTAAATGCATGTTATAGATGTTATTGTGAACAATTCACTTGTGCATACGTTTTTTTTTTTTTAATACCTTGTAATATTAGTTTTATCTGGTGACATATATGGGACTTCTCTAATCATTTAGTCTGCTTAAATCTGCCCCTGCAAACTTGCATTAAGGTATTTTTACACAACAACAATGTACTACAAAAATAGAGAAGTTTTGTGTATAGATGACAACATTGTCAAAATGATCCCCATTCACACCGATCCATGAAAACTACTAAAATCACTGCATTATGCATGCTAGGCCAGTAGTTGTAAAGAAACTTGTGCATACCTTTAGACTGAACACATAATACACCTGCGCATGACCTCACCGTGTTCACAAATTGTTGTTTTTCTATTTTAGACGGAGATGATAACGGTATTGTTTCCAAAAACATGTCCAGTCATAAGGGTCAATTTTTTGAAATTGAGATTTAGCTGAATAAATAAGCTTTCCATTGATGTATGGTTTGTTAGGATAGGATAATATTTGGCCGAGATACAACTATTTGAAAATCTGAATTCTGAGGGTGCAAAAAAATCAAAATAATGACAAAATCGCCTTTAACGTTGTCCAAATGAAGTTCTTAGCAATGCATATTACTAATCAAAAATTAAGTTTAGATATATTTACAATGGGAAATTTACAAAATATCTTCATGGAACATGATCTTTACTTAATATCCTAATTATTTTTGGCATAAAAGAAAAATGGATATTTTTGACCCATACAATGTTTTTTTTTTTTTTTGGCTATTGCTAAAAATATATTACAAGTACAAAAATATATTATAAGTACAGATCATGTTCCATGAAGATATTTTATAAATTTTCTACCGTAAATGTATCAAAACGAATCTTTTGATTAGTAATATACATTGCTAAGAACTTCATTTGGACAACTTTAAAGGCAATTTTCTCAGTTTAGATTTTTTTTGCACCCTCAGATTCCACATTTTGTATCTTGGCCAAATATTGTCCTATCCTAAAAAATACATCAATGGAAAGCTTATTTATTCAGCTTTCAGATGATGTATAAATCTCAATTTCGAAAAATGGACCCTTATGACTGGTTTTGTGGTCCAGGGTCACAATAATATTAAGAATGACAATTTGGAGTGAGTGTCTCAAAAGGTCCACATTGTTGTTCCTTTTATGTAATTATCTTAGGGTTACAATTTGCTTACCACGATGACAGAAACAAGCCTTCAGCTCACAGTCCGAGCCTTGTTAACAGGATTATTTATTTATTTATTTTAAATGACAAGAAGGTAAGTACGCCAGTGCAACACTGCGACCCCCTCCTGACTTCATGTGTGCTGAAGAGTTTCCAGCCATTTATCTGGGATTAATACAGTGATCTGCGCCTAGTGAAACTCATTGCCAAAGGATTAGCTGCAAGACTGCTGTGCCAATATCTGCCATTTACCTTAATTAAAATCTCCTTTAGCCATGATTTATGTCACAACATGCAGCATGAAAACTTTGAGACGTTCTTTGTTTGATAGTTTAGTTGGATTTCAGAACAACCATGCAACAGAAACAATATCCACTGCATAAATGTAGAAAGTAAAGTGTACAGCACCACAAGAAAAATAACTCCTATCAAGTCACACTTCATTCCAATTCTCACTATTACTGTAACTAGCTATTAACTATGAATTTTGCCTCAATGTACTCCTAATTTGTAGCTATTAAGTTTAGGTATGGGGAAAGTCATGCAGAATAAGCCATTCATATGTGCTTTATATCTCTAACCTAAACTTTATAAGCCTCTTAATAAACTGTTATTACAAATTATTCCTTAATATAAAATAATAAAAATAAAATAAAATTTTCAGATTTTTTTCAATGGCAGTCATATATGAAGTGTGCTTTTTAGAACTAGATCACTTGGTCGGACTGGTTAAAATGTTAAAATGTGTAAAATTTGAACTTGTTTACACTTTTTGTTGAAATTTTAAAAATGTCTCGATTGTTTTACATGACGGCATGGGGTTGAGAAATTATTTTAACATCAAAAAGGGGAGACCTCACCTTTAACTTTGAAGGCTGCAGTGCTTTTGTAGCAGATATTAATCAGGCTCTAGTTTACCTCAACACTGGATATAAAAAAAAGCAGTATGGAGAGGTTTTCAAAGATTCACACATGTTAAATGGCAGTACTTGAATGAGCTTCAGGCCATGATAATTCTCTTTAAAGCACTGCCATCTTATGCAAAAGGAATTTTTGAATATGCCGTTGCATATTTAATGGCCAACTTGTTTCACAGATGTTTCTCCAGACATTCGTACCTCATAAGAGGGATTCAATTACTATTTCATCAAACCACTCACGTCTTTTGTTTTTATAATACAATATGCAGCTCATAGCAAAGCTTTGATGTTCAAATGAACTTGCACTGTACCTACTAGTATAAGAAGAGCCCAGCAGAGATGTAGACATGTCTTAAGACACACATTTTTAAGGGAAACATAACACTGGGGACTGCATTAATATATCGGTTCAGCATCTAAAATGGAGGCCAGGCCAAATCTCAAGGCTGTTCAAGAGTCTTCCTATATTAATTTCACAAAGTCGATTTGTATACATGATCCAGTGCACTTCTTTACTGAATCTCCATGTGAACATTTTAGGGGCAGCCTTTGAAAATAAAACGTTTTAAGTGCTCACAAGACATTCTAAAGCCTCAGTGAAACTGTAAATAAGCATGGCAGCTGTGGGAAGCGCTTACCTAAATTATCATTACCATAAACGATTGGAGTGAAAATCAGAATGAAAGGCTGTAATACTGAACCACAACCTGAGTGCCTGACATTTACAGATAAGTGAATGGCCACAGCATGATATCCTCTATTTAAAACTGAAAAGGACAGAGTACTAATGCCACTAAACACACAAAAGAAGTGGAACATCCAGTTCTCACGGGCTCAGGAAGTTCACTCAACCACTAGCCTTCCTGGCAAGACCTTGAGAAGTGCCATTCTTCTCCCGCTGTGGACCCCAGAGCCAAATGAGAAGTGTGTCACAGCCTTTCTTTGTTTAATCCATGTCTTCCTCTTGGTCCAAATGTTCTTGGCCAACTATAGTACAGAGAGAGAGTGGATTTCGAGCACATCCTCCAACGTCTGGTTCAAACATATTTCTGTTCTCAGCAGAACTCAGTAGTTACTGGAATAGAAAATGTGTATGTTTGTTAATGCGTTTGACATAACATTTCAGGAGACATTATTTTAGTTTCTGTAATGACGGTTTTTCATATAGACCAGTGTGCTTTCATGAAGTAGATGCATTTTCCTAGAACCAGGAGGGACAATGCTTCTTATTTCCTGTAAAGTAACCTAGACAATGACTCATATGTTTTGGAGAAAAACCTAGTCTTATATATGCACTGTATTTATTTATTTTTTTGTCCTGTAGTTTCATCAGCCTGTTTTTTTTAATTATTCTTTTTTTTTTTACTTTAGGTTTATTCATTCACAATCCATTAAATGTTAATTTTACAAAATCAAACAAAAAAATGATTGGTAAAATGTAAATGTAGAAATAAACATTTCATAGCATCTATTTATTAATTTGGTTATTGCAATGATCATATTGATAATATTGCATATTGCAATGATCACCATCATCATCAAGATTTGATGGTCGCATTAATGCATGTGTTTTCCACCCTGGGCTGGAAGATTGTGTATTGTGCATTTTTCTGTGAAAAGTTTGTCTTTCTGTGGCTCTAATAAGTTGTATGCTTCGAATAGTGGGCTGTATATTTTGTTATTTTGATTAAATAATTATTACATGTTCTGGACCAGAATAGAAACAATTAAAGCGTGAGAGTATACATACAATATGTAATTTCAATGATATGGCCTTTGTGTATTTTTAGATGTGTCTTTAGATATTTAAAGATGGCCATCTAGTTAGAGTGTGTTAATTTCAACATCTACAAATACGTTTTTAAATTTGAAGTTGCTTCTGTCAACATTAGTTAATAAGCTATGTAATATAGTATGAAAAGTATGGCTCAATACTCACAATACAATTTTTTTTATTTAATTTATTTAATCTGTATCGGCCAGTGTGGTCCAACCTAGCTATCGTTATTGGTAAAATTCACTATCAGACCTCTAGTAAAAAAAAGTTGTTGTTTTACAAGACCACTGAGGAATTTTAACCAAAGTATGTTACAGACATTTCATGAAGACCTGAAAGAATCATACCAACATCCGATGTCAATTCTGATTACCCATGGCATCTTGAGTCTAACATCACACTCTAATTGGTTTAAAATGGCTTTTAAGGAGACCATAGGGACTACATGCCTTATTTAGCTGCTCATTTCTGAGATTTCAGAAAAATGGTGTTACAGCATCCCTTGGCCTCCTGCATATGAAAAGTTCACCGATTCAAGCCTGTCCACTCAAATAAACGAAGTAGGACACCATTCCATTATAAAATGTCATTAGTATGCCTGGTAATACAGAGAGTCTATTATTTGGGGTTAATTCTTAGCACCTATATGCGACTGAGTTACTAGCGCCCACTGAATGCAGTAGGTTTTTCAGGCCTGCCTTTGTATTTTGAACAGCAATACAGTCTGTAAACAGCTCTAACAGCTTCCCAGTTCCTGAGCGGAGGCGCCACTAGATTGTAGCCTTGAATTTGTGGAGATGATATATTCTCATAAATGAGATACGAGGCTCCTTATCAGCATGTCATTTATATCCTTTCTTATCACTCTTATTGAAACCTATTCTTAGGGGAGCTTTACATTATCAAGCCCCTTAGTAAAACAACCTATCAGGGTAAAAATAAAGGTCACTACAAATTACTATATCAAAGCCTTATTCGTTTTGTGGTGGAAGAACACAGAATTAAATAAGGATTGCCGGATATTTGACTAAGACGTGCTGACCTTCTCTAAATGAAGAATATTTAACACACTGAACAACTTATGCAAGCTCCAAAAATGATTAAAATATCAGGAAGCCACCGAGATCGCCTGTGGCCCGGTTGTTTATCGGCGATGAAAAAGATGATTTGCCACTTGACTGTGGAGGACTTGTTACATCCAATGGATGTCAAAAAGAGGCAAATTCAAATTAAATGTTTGCTGCCTACAGATAAGATGGTGCAGAGACAGGGGCTTGTTAAATCGAGCGCTATCTCCTACAGAATTGAGGAAAGGATATTAAAGAACATCTGTCATGAGCTTTCACAACATGCCACAGATCCTAGTGTAAAACCCTCCCCAACACACTTGCTCGCTTTCATGAGGTGAGATTCAATTCTATGTGAGACTACGGTGGTAGACAAATTATGTAAATACAATGGAACACGAATAAAGCTGTACAGAAAAGGCCCTACTATAGTGTTACAGGTGTGATGTTGAAAAGTGCACCAAACTAACGTATCAACCATATACTAGCAGAACGGCGCGAGATCATGCCATGGTTATTGTGAAAACACTGAATGTGATTGTTCTGGTTATTCGTCAACTGTGTTAGGACAGTGATCCACTTGATTTGAAAATGTGCACCTGTGGCCAGCTTTAATTTGACTGCATTTATACATAAACTGTGAACCGTGTAGGAATTACACTCTCATTGAATCACAACCCAAAAGTAATTGGACAGTGGGTTTTGTTTCCTAGCCAGGTGTGGATCATAGCACAATACATCACTAAAATGGCATGGGTGGGATTTCTTTTTTTTTGGTCTTTTGCCACTTCTACTGATAGGAGAGTGGAGAGATGATAGGAAACGGAATCATAAAAGTTGAGTGTGATTAGCACCATGGTTTAACCTGTCAGAGGACTTGCAACTACTGCTAAGCCAAGGCTCTGATTAGTGTGAGGTGTAATTGTTGTATTTTTCAAAATTCATATGTAACTTGATCTGACTCTGACAAGAATACAATTACATTTACACAGCTTTTCAATGGCATATGAACAAAAGCCAAATACTTTATCAGAAAGGCATGAATAATCAATTCAGAACAAATACATTCTAATGAGTAACCAAAAAATAAAATACAGTAAAAACAGCAATATTGTAAAATTGTATTCCAATTTAGAAGAACTTTTTTCCATTTTAATATACTTTAAAATGTAATGTATTCCTGTGATGGCAAAACTGAATTTTTAGCAGTCATTGTCACATGACCACAGAAAATTAGACATTTTTAAATAAGTTTATGAATTATACAAATGCATATTTGCTATATTGAAAATAATGAAGGGAACATAATTGGCTTTTAAATTGACTTTTTTCATATACTGTTGTTTTGACGATTTATGGTTTAAGTTACGGTTTAAGCACTGCCCACATTTTAACAGAATGCAAATATAATAATAATAATAACAACAACAACAACTTTGCGATTGCTCCAGATACAACATTGATCTGGAATATCTGTTTTCTAAGTGGTTTGTTTGTTGTTAAATACAACTGTTTTTAAAACTATTGTTTTCGGTAACTGAAATAAAGCTGAAATAAAATAAAGCATAAATATTAGATGAAAAACTTAGGACCGTTGCCTTGGCAACTATGTAAAATAAGTTGAAGTAATAAAATTACTAAAACAAAACTGAATAATATAAAGCTTCTATGACGTATTTTTTTAGAAGTAAGTGATAAAATCACATAACAAATTACTAAAACAAACTAAAATAAAACTGAAAACATAAAAACTAAATTTTAATAAAAAAAAACAAAAAATTTGATATCCTCTTTTGATATCTAACTGCACAGAGTTTATATATATCAACTCCACAGTGAAGAGCACTACTTATTTAAGAGCACTGAAATACATGCAACTAAGAAACATATAAGAAAAAACTGTCTTAGGTAGTAGGGTCCAACTTATATGTTGACACTGCCCACACACCAGTCCATATGGTACTTTTTAAATTGAGATGTATACATCATCTGAATGCTGAATAAATAAGCTTTCCATTGATTTATGGTTTGTTAGGATAGGACAATATTTGGCCGAGATACAAATATTTGAATATCTGGAATCTGAAGGTGCAAAAAAATCGAAATATTGAGAAAATCGCCTTTAAAGTTGTCCAAATGAAGTTCTTAGCAATGCATATTACTAATCAAAAATTAAATTTTAATATATTTACAGTAGGAAATTTACTAAATATCTTCATGGAACATGATCTATACTTAATATCCTAATAAATTTTGGCATAAAAGAAAAATCTATAATTTTTACCCATACAATGTATTTTTGGCTAATGCTACAGATATACCCCAGCAAATTAAGACTGGTTTTGTGGTGAAATGTAATGTAATTTTAAGCCATTTTGTAGTGATTCAATGAACATAAAATTAAATTAAAACACCAAATTAAATTAAATTAAATTACCAAAATTCAGCACACTCAATTTATGATGTAAAGTACATCTCTACCCCAAGATAAATCTGTAATGTCTCACATATAGCACTTTCTAAATGCTCACTACAAAAACAGACCGCCTGTTAAACTCCAAAAATGATTATCTTCACACCTGAAGTAACAACTTGATATCTATTGACCTATTAACACTTGGTTTTATTTCCTGAGTGAGGTCCATAATTACATTGCACAGATGAACCCTTAATGAGAACACAATTACTGTCCAACTCTTGCTCTGCTCTAAGTCATCACTGCGAAAGGTTGTACTGCAGATAAGTGGCTATTTATGACTGCCTAAACATTAGGTACACACACTCTCTCAGCACATGTCAGAGGTTCAGTCCCTGCATAACGAAATAAGCTTCCAAAATTAAGCAGTCAAATAATGAATAGCTGCCGTTAAACCTCGAGTGAGGTGGCCATAGAGAGTCATCTGTTTGTTTGTTGCTGAGGGTTCATAAGAATGCTTATGAATTCAGGATGCTTGAGCAATATGTGCTTATTTGACCCTGTGCCATGCATCGATTCCATCGAGACCATCTCAGTGAATGCCAGGTCAAAATATTGTGTGGTTGTAGAGACTACATTTTTAATAATTTAGTAAAATACAGAGTTCTGCTATTGGAAAAACAGAGAAATCTATTCAAAAACATCTGCAATAATATGTTACCTATACTATTTGTCTGTCTGAAGAATCGCCAAGAATCCATCTATTTCCTCCCACACACAATGCATCAGTTTTAAAGAAGCATTCTGTTATGGGTAAACACTGGCTCATACACTATAGACAGTTTAGGTCAGGAGACTCCAGACTGGTTTAAGCTCAAGGGCTTTAATCAAACATTCAGGGCATATTGTTAGAAATACTAGACAGGCACTCAGCCAATGAAGTCTTTAATAGACAGGTGCAGTTAAGAGCGTAGATCAGCCATAGACTGAGACAATCTGCTCTCAAAAAAAATAAAAAATAAAATAAAAATACTGGTGTAGTGTACATTTAGCTGGCCTTCAGTTCTTACTTTCACACCTCCTTCCACTCTAATTTGATTGTCCATTAATATGGCTGCCAAAATGTAAGTACGTAGTAGGATTAGCCTACTACATGCTTATAGGCTACTGCTGAGATAATTACATATTAAACTAATTTTGTGTCTTAAGATAATTCATATAAATTAATTTATTTGTCAGCCTATCTCTCTTTCTTTCAGTAGCGGAAATTTAAATGTGAGATTCTGGAAACGAGATCTAAATTTAGCGGGAACGGTCGGGTCAGGAAGAAAATTATTCTAAGCGGACAGCGGGTGAACAAAGAGTGAATATATAGCGGGAGTGGGTGGGTGTGGAATATAACCTTGCGGGCGGGAGCAGGACTAAAAAAATTGTCCCGTGCAGACCTCTATCTCAAAGATAGTGTTTAATTGTGAGTGTGAAGTGGGGGCGCCACAGCAGTGTTTTGCCTAGAGCGGCAGTTGAGCTTGCGCCGGCCCTGTGTGCATGTGCAATGACGCAGAAATAGCATAATGACGTATGATGCGCGGAACAAGCGGTTCTTTCTTTTGAATAAAGTGTTGTATAAATGCGTGTCCTGTCATGTAAAACTTTCCTTTCACTCGGCAACTGTGAAGTGGAGTAGGACAACCTCCCACTAGTCCTTGTTTTGGATTCTCATCCACAGGCAACTTGTTTTTGGCATGAGGGGCATTTTTACTGCTTGATAAATATGAGCAGCATGGCACAGCGGTTTATATGTATATTTATCCATAAATGGATAAATATTAATTCTGCTGTTAAAAACAAATAAAGAAACCGTGTAGGAGAGTGGTTATTATATGCAAACAGTGAGAAACTCTGTATCTGTGTAGTGTGTGCATGTAAAAAAAAAAATCTGATTTGAAGCTTGTGACATAAAGCTTGTGGCACATCAACCCAATCACTTTATTTAGCGTTCATGTAAACACTACATTCAGATTCATCAAATGGAATGCATTCAGTCCGATTGAACCAAACATTTTGCATGTAAACATAGCCACTGTGAACTCTATTGGGTCAAGGCTTATAAACCAATTTTGAATTTTATAGGGGCGTGATATGTAAATGATTGTTTTGAGCCACCAAATGTATCAACGTCTGATCATTCATACATTGGGATCGGTGGCATACAAATGTTTCATGAATCACATGTGAACCCTAAATTATAAGATGATTCCTGTGCTCAGATCTGGGCTCATTTCTACATTAGATTGGTAAATGAGGCCCAATGTTCTGTTATGCTGCTGTTTTGCAAAAATACTTAAAATGTAACAAAAAAACTTTGTTGTTTAATATTGCTTTGTAGGAGCAATATTAAAAGAATATTTTCTTTCATCTGTGGAACACAGGAGATGGATGACTTTAAAAGCAAACCTCAAAAGGGCATCACATTTGCTTACAGCCCATATGACTAATGTTCAGTGGTCTTAAGCCATATGACCAAAAATGTCTTTGTTTATAAGCACAGCACATTTTCACAATATGTGGAGGAGTTCTCATACATAATGTAAATCTCTCTTACAATATTATACACACCCCACATTTTGATAACCACTGCACTACACTGTAATTAGAAGTTATTATATGGTGTTCTAATACTCTTTATTTTTTTAGTATGCGTGTGAAGTCAGCAAGTTTCTTGCTTTCCATGGTTCCATTTAGGAAAGCGCTTTTAGCCTAAGTGTAGTTAGCTGTGATACTGCAGATGATGGTGAGTCATGGTACAGAGCTGGGCTTTGATTGAAATTCAGACAAATGCACTCTCTCTTTCATAAAGCAATGCCAATCTGTTCAACTGTGTGGAGAGGCAGATGGAGCCAAGCAGAGTACGATGGGCTACCTGTTGATTACTGGCTCAGAAAATTAAGCAGCCCAGGACACCTGCAACAGAGTAAAGAACTGAGATGTTACATGGTCAATAAAGCCAATAAAACAAGTAAAACAGCGAGAGCATTATGCAGGTCCATACGGCCAGGTATGTATATAACATAATAAAATAAAAAACTGTATAGTATAATAACATAATACATAATATATGTTTGTATGCATACATTTTTGAGAAACGCAAGTAAATTTTATTAAATTGGGTATTAAATGGATATTATTGAAAAACACCAATTACAATAAAAGCCAGAGGAGGGTACAATTTGTAATAACATAAGAAGTGTTAAGGAAAGGATCAACCAAAATAACTGAGGTTTAAAATACTGCATCTCATTTTCCTGAGTCTAAATTTACACCAAACACTGCAAATGTCATTCTGCCACTAGTCAAATGGCCATCAATTTCAATTTGTTGAAGTGTCATTCTAGCAGCCTCGAGGGGAAATGCCCGTGAGCGATTTCTAGTGATAGATGCCTCTTCACCTTTGCATCCCACTCTGAGTGTTATGGTTCAAAGCAGGAGGTGAAGGTGATGCACGTTTACCATCTTTGATGGAGGGTTAGATCAATAAACTGAGGGTTTATGTGCAAATGCCTGGAACATTCAAATGAGAGAAACAGCAGAGATGCTCCGTTTACCAGCATGACTGGATGCAACTTTGACACGGTGAATTGGTAGATACTTCACTATGTGCATCTAACAAAGGTTTATTGATTTGCGTTTTCATGCATCTTGCATCACATTTTTAAAGGGGAGGTCTAATGCTATTTCATGCATTCTGACTTATTTACACTGTTAAGAGTTGGATTCTCATGCTAAACATGGCCAAAGTTACAAAAAATTAGTTGGACGTATGATGGGAGTATTTCTGTGCCAAATACACTCTTCGGAGATATGAACGATGCAATACTACTCTATAGGAACTCAAGATTAACCTTACATGGGAAAAACCTGTGTGTTATGTATCCTTTAAAGTTCGAGATTAAATAAAAACAGACCTTAATTTACTGCAACGAATTATGCTGTTCCAAATAAGCCACGTTTGTCTTTGTAATCGTCAATCAAAATGTAATTATAATGAAATGATTAGTAATTATGTATTCACAGTATGGGCAGTAAAAATAGACCAAACACAAAGTGTGTCATATCACTCCCTCTATCACCCATCCAAAGCGAAACTATGACCAAAACATGAATCATGTAGCAAATACAGAGATGCAAAGGTATGTGGTTGGGGGGGGGGGGGGGGGGGGGGGGGCGTTTTCAACTTTTTCTCCCCCAAAACTGTGTTTTCTCTCCATAAACAACCTGGTGGTGGGCTCCCTGACTGGAATACTGAGAAGTCACAGCTTGTGTTCATTTTTCACTAGCATTGGCCTATCATAGTGTGTAATGGTTTAAAATAGATTTTTTAAAACTGTATAAATTAATTAATACCAGGGATATTTGAGCAAATTTGAGTGTTTTTTTGATACTCACTATTTCTGGCACATTAAAAAAAAAATCAACCTTTGGTATAAAAAAATCTAAATGACATAAAAGCTAAAAATGTTTTCCCCCCCCCCCCCCCAAAATTAAAAAAAAAAAAAAAAAAAAAAAATTTTTGACTCCATTCTTGTAACTTTAACTTATTTGATTTTATATATATATATATATATCTATATAATATATATATATATTATATATACATTTTGACATTAATCTTATAATTAGGATAGAATCGTAATTTGACTTTTTATCTCATAATTATGATTTCGTATGTCAAAATAATTTTTACCTCAATGCTTTGAATTATGTCTTAATTTTGACCTTTTATCTCATAATTATGACAATATTTCAACATTTCCACTTACGCCATAACTGTGTGGTGGAAAGGGATTTCATGCACAACTCAACAAGCAAGGTTAATTACAGGTCTAAGCGGATTCAACTAATCAAATCAGCACAACTGAGTCTTCTTCTCGTGTTTCCTTGAAAGGACTCTTTGTCCAAGTTAATGCTGTGTCCTTTTTGCTTCACAACATTTTTATTCCTGCGTGTATTTTTGTTGTTTCACATTTTAAAACAACAGGTCCTTGTTAGTTTTACAAAAATAGACTCCAATATCTTGAAGGTTTCAAGGTCATTCCTTTTCGTGCTCTGCCTTACTTTCAGCTTAATTTTTCTCCTCATTCTTCGTAAAGTCTCAACCTCACACAATAAATGCAATAAAGCAGTATAGATATTCATTATAAATACACTTCTATTTCATTCAGTACTGAAAAGCATCAATAAATAATGTTTAGTGTAATTTTATTTTATTTTAAGATATTATTATAAGGTTTTTTTTACATACACAAGCAGTGATCTTTTGTGGGTTTCTAGAGTTTCCTGCATATGACTAGATCATGGTGGTCAACTTCGTCCTGGGGGGCCACTGGTCCTGCAGAGTTTAGCTCCAACCCTAATCTAACACACCTGAACAAGAAAACCAATGTCTTCAAGATAACTAGAAAGCTACAGGCAGGTGTGTTTGTTCTCAAGATAAACTCTGCAGGCCCTCCAGGACCAAAGTTGCCCACCCCTGAACTAGATTGTTCCACGTCAATCACTTATGAAGTTACATGATAGTTAGGAAACTGCCGATGTATGTAGGGATTGAGGAAACTCACTAGGTTTTGGAACAGATCCAATAATCACATCATAGCAAGTGTGAAACTCAGATAAACACACTCACAAAACACCAAAGTGTTCAGTCTGAACACTGACATTAAAGCACCTATTAGTTAGCAGCGCTGCCACTGCCATAACAATTGTGTTTGGTTAATGTAAATAAATAAATAAATAAATCAAATAGAATGTCAAAGCCTGGCATGAGGACTCATTTAAGATTCTAATAATAGCTGACAGCTGTTTTGTGTGCTGTGGGGGGAGTTTTGGATTTCATCATTCTCGCTGTCCAGTGCAATGCCTGTGTGGAGAACATCAAAGAACACAAAAGAGCGTGTGTGAAAAAAACTTAGAGGCTTTGTGAAGTTGCTGTCTGCTTTGATCTGGACAGAGAATAGGATTGCCAAGCTGATATGCTTTGAGGCGGACCCTAAAAGGATGCTGTAATTGGACAGACGACTGGCAGCGGCGCAACACAAGAGCTGCAAGGTCACGGCAAACAGCAGCCCCGTCAAAGAGAGGGCATCAAGAGAACAAAATGACTGGGATTTTAGAAAAAAGTGTTGAGAATGAGACATTAGGCAAAAAGAAAGAAAAGGCAAAGAAATGGCAAAAAAATCTATATTGACTGCATTAAATGGAGTTGAGTCTGCAAGAAAAGGACTGGCATACTATACAGTAGGTGTGTTTTTACACTGAATAGTATTGCATTTACCTTGCTTTGCAACTCACAAACTCACACAAAACAGCTTACAGTAAGTGGTTTATAGACACCATCCATATTTTAACAAAAACAAAAAGCAATTTAAAAATGGACGGCTTCTTAAAATACTGGTTTGAGAAACTGTAAGATTGAATTAGGTGCTAAAACAACACAGACAATAAGTGCAAATAAGCTTAACCCCTTATGTTTATTGAAGCGCTTAATCAGTGTAAGGCTTGTGTAAGGTCAAAAGGTCACATCTTAGATACCACATAAAAATTATCTTAACCAACGAAGTGTATTTAACTGTAGCAGGTGGATCTGAGTTTCTTTGATGTTGCATGAACGACTAAGGAGCATGTTGGAAGTCAAACCTGAATCCGTAAGCACAGATGTTGTTAGAAACTGCTCTCATCTTTGCTACAGTTCTCTATTGTTTCTCTTAAAAGACATTTACTTTGATTTCCCTACATGATTTGATAAACAGCAGATAAACTATTATAAAGTATGCCACAATCTGATAAAGCACATCGAAATGTATCATATTCAATCATAAAAAGTGTAATCATGTCAGAGACCATAAAATAATTTGCTGTCTGTCACTGAGACAAGAAACAAAGTGGCAAATTTATTGAATTTCATAATGATTGCTGGTGTTTTCCTGATGTTGCAACCGAGACTTGACACTCCAAAATATGCTGATGTTATTATCATGAAATGTAGTCTGCATGAAGAGGGGGTTACATTTACATCAAAACGAAAATTACTCTACTTGGAACTGAACTTAAATGCTAAACTGTGGCTATAAGCTGTTAAAATAATCTAGATTCAGGCAGATTTACTGAATAGAAACCGTTGTGAGTCTGTCATTGGGAATGTAATTTGCATCAAGCCCAACAGACTTTTTTCCCCCCAAATAGTGGGCAAGTAGTTCCCTCCCATATTTAGTTTTTGTAGTTCCCTCCAATATTTTATCATATTGCTTTATAAAAGCCTGCAAAAGACTGTTGATAAATAAGGTTTATAGCTTATTTTCACTGTACTTCTAGTGATGGGAAGTTCGGATCATTTTACCGACTCTGACCTTTGAGTCTCGTTCAGCAAAATGAACGAATCTTTTTTCGAGTCTTTTCGTTCATTTGAGCAAAATATAATTAAAATGTAACGAGTTACTTCCCTAATATGTCTACTACTTACGCAAACGTTGATCACACTACAAACAATACAAAACTGCTATAAGAAATAGAAAAGATTAATTCATCGTTTACCTGGGTCTTCAGTCTATAATTAGCTCACCTCAGCTCTTATCTGACAAGCATTGGGGTTTGGGCTTATGGGTCTGTCACGTGATGAACGAACGACTCGGAAAAACCCGAAGACTCGAACCAGGTGAACTACTTGACTAAACTCAGTACAGAACCTATAGGATGTTGCGCATGCGCGACTGAACGAATCACTCCCCGAGACGACTCGTTCTTCCCGAGTCACATTAAAGATTTGTTCAAAATGAACGAATCGTTCAAGAACGACCCAACACTATTGTACTTCAGGGCAGATACTGTACATGCACCTGGTTAATATATGTTAATATACAGTATACAACTTACTCAAGTGCTGTTTTTCTGTTTTTACTTACTCAGACTGTTACACTACTATACACATCATACTTTAGTGAAATTTGTTGAAATGGTCTATATGCACAAGATAACCTAAACGTGTGCTTTTTTTTAAACAGGGATTAAAAAAGAGCAGTAACCATCAAAATCGAAAAAGAAAAACAAAAGGTTGCCCACTGCTTAAAGCCTCTCCCAGAGCCATTAGTTCATATTTGCATAAAAGTGGTAAATGTGAGGTTACACAGAATTCACATCCCCATCTCTTTCTCTACCTGGCCAAAATCTGTTCCGCTTTGATTTATCTAATGCATGTGCCTGGCTAAGTACTTCAGCTGTGTCTCATTCTGAAAAGTGCAGGGTTCACACAAGCCCCTTATCTACTGGAAGTGAGAGAAAATGTTTTTTGCGGGATGGCACTGCATGTAGAACTGTGGAAATGACAAATGCAGCATATTCTGAATGGTTTTAACACAGGCAAACAGAACTGCTGGTCCCTTCTGATGCACTTACAATCTGGTTTCACTACCAGCATGCTTTGCGGTGAGCAGCAATGTTTTGTGTGAGGTAAAGACCTCATCAAATTCATTGTGACTGCAGAAGTGGACAGTTTTAGCATGATAGCATAACAGCAAAGTCAACTACAGCCCTATTCACTGTCCTACTTAAATCAAAATCAATTTCTGGCATAATGGCTGGCCATTAAACATTCATGGGCTTGTTTCAAGATATCCCAAAAAGGACTGAAGATACAATTGGGTCCGAAATTCTGACAGCATTCGAGAAAAAAAATTATATTTTGCATTTGTCTGTCTGAATAAGTTTTTGAATGAAAGTTGAATTGAAAAATCAACTGCAAATTTCTTAATTTGAGGCCCATGCTTTGCACTGAAACAAAATCAAAAGTAATGCCAAATAAAATAGATTACCTAATAAGTGTACCTAGGTATGTTACTGATATGATATTGCATGCTCAAAAATATGTATTCAGGTCTGCTTGGGAAATAATAGGAAAGAGCAGGAGGATGACACTTGAGCTGATCAATAAATCTACTAGAATCAATAACTCTGATCAATGCCATCTTGCACTCACAAAGAGCATAGAGTACCACTCTACTGGACAAGAGGTCAGCATCTATAAAAGCAAAACACTTTGCAATACTCATAATCGGAGATGTATCACCAAACAACTCCGTACTCAACTGTGGTTTCCAGTATAGATTTAAGCTTATCTTTCTATTATCTGTTTCAATCAAATGATGTTAAGCTCTCACCTTTATGTTGCTTCAAACCTGAATGCATTACTTTCTTCTGTGGAACACAAACTACACTACAAATTATACAGACAATATTTTGCCGCTGTTGCCTGTGGATTGCTCAATTGGGGGTTAAAACGCACTAAGCATTCAGTAACATTATCCATTTGACTGTACTGACACACAGCTGGATGATGACTCTATTGTCGTCTGTAGAGCTGCTTTATAGCTGAATCAAATGTGTTTCATAATTGACGAATTTTGCAGCGTCGATGCTGTTTTTAAACTGCATTGAATCAACATTGAACTGACTGCAGCTAAATAGTGGCACTACTACTAAATAGTGGTCTTTTGAAGAACTGCTTATAGCTGAACTGAACTTGTTTAATAATTGATTAACTTCACAGTTATTGAACTGAACCTACACTGACCTGAATAATGGCACCACTGTCTAGCTGCTTTACAGCAGAATTTGAATTTGTCTGAAGTTTACACAATCTGCATCAAAGTCAGTTGGGTCCAAAACAACTCTGGACTCTATTGACTTTCAGTGCCCTTTAAGAATCCATAAGCACTTATTTTGTTAATGATAAGCTTTTCGTAACATTTATTGTGCATTATAAGGATTAACTTGATCTCAAAGCAATGGTGAACTTCAGTTGTTTTTTTTTTACTTAAAGCTAATCATGCTGAACATGAAAACTCCATGCGGTTTACAGTAATGTGGCAGAGTCTCCTCACACCCCCACACTGTCCTTTCACCACAACACAGCTTTAATAAGACATCCAAGACACATGTGCTTCTTATAATAGCAACTCAAAACCTCAAATTCAGTTACATCTCTAAAAAGGTCTTATTCTCAAACATGTTTGCTGGATGTGGGTTGAGTCCATTTTGTATGGCAGACCTGGATATACAAGTGCAGTATGTCAATCTAATGTAGAATCCATTATATTAAAGGAATGGTTCACAAAAAAAGAAAATAAACAATAATAATATTAACAATAAAATAACAAAATATCCATTCGCTTCAGAAAACTTGGAATACCGCATACAAACTGCATCACAAGTTACAGCATACAGTATTAGAATACAGTTTTTTTAATGTTTTACACAGAAAAAGATAGCATGCAGGTTTGTAACACCACAAGGATGAGTAAATAATGGAAAATCTATTCCTTTAATAATACAGGTCAGTAATTTGGTTCATGCACAGCACTGTGCACCCACAAGAACAGAAACAGATTTGTTTTCTGTAATAACTGTCTGTGACATAAATTATGTAAAAATGAATAACCCAACATAGGAGGCAACTGACATTAAGGCTGGTCTAATTTAAAGATTTTGACAAAGCCCCCACAGCTGCCATTCAAAGCCCACTCACTGTGTTTTTAAATAGTCAGTGTGCCAGGTTAGTTTTCTGCACATAAATCAATACGCTAGCTATCAGGTGACAGCGTGCCTACATATTTGGACTGTATAATGTTGAGATGACTGCTTGTATATGACTTCCAAGATGACTATAAATGTGAGTCCTCTCCTGTACTCTAAATTAAAAGCGAGGTATCAACTGGGATGGGCTGCTGTGTTTATTATGATTACATGGTGACAGTGATGTATCCACTATTGGGCATACATCTTCTCCGTCACCACCACGAAGAGCCCAAGGGACTGAATGCAAATTGCTCCCGGCACAAGTGCTGACATCATCAGTGATGGTGCTCTCAATATAGAGATACAGCTGGAAATGACAACAAGAACGTCACTGTTCTATATCAAACTCTTACCTCACCGTGAAAGCCATCACAATTAGAAATGTACAAGAGTGGTTTATGATGCAGCAGACTGACTATTTGTCTGTCTAATTTGTATTATAAGTAGAATGTTTTCCAATTCTCTTCAAGAGGGGCGTAGATCACGCGGGGGACTTGAACAGTTGTTTACTTTTCACAGAAAAAAATAAACCCCAGAAATTTTTGGAACCATGACAGACATAAACATAGCTTTATTGTATGGTAATAAGATCGGTTAGTAAATATATATAATAAATATATGGTTATTTGTGCTTTTCAAGTCATTCCAGGTAATAAATAAAGTATATGAACAATGCAGTGCTAATTAACATAGCATTCATTACAGTATAGAAACTATTATGCCTTATTAGTGATAATATATAACACAATATAATATAATAAATATTAACTTACCACTTATGTGGATTTTTAGAAAGTGCGCAAAGTTTAACGTGTGCACTTAGCATAGTATTTGGATTTTAGAGTTTTCCAAGCATCTGCTCACAGATACCCGGAAGTACTGGGCCAAACGGGAGAGGCAAGCTCAAATACAACCCTCTAAGGTGAGGGGAGCACTGCCTGAGACAGCATTACACAAGAAGGTTCTCGCAAATGCCACCTATACTTCCCGCTCGATGCCTCAGCAAGAGGGGATATCCTGGTGATCGGGAGGCTCCTCAGGGTGACCTAGATACGGTAGACCAGACAGGCAGCCTGAAAGCATAAGCCCAGCCCGGACGTCCAGGAAATTTTTTTCAAGTGCCGTGTCGGGGCCTGATGATCAAGAAGGCTCCCACAGAAGCCTTTGTTATGGCCGCATGATCCAGGAAGTATGAAGCCAAAACCCGGCTTATCGTACTGTCTGGACATATATCGACGAGTGAGATAAACACTGCAAGTCGAGCACCCAGTTTCTGAATCCAGCAGAGGGGGTGCTCACCGAGGACCTACCCTAGAAAAGGACAGAAACACACAGGTCCCGGGAAACACTGCAAAGAAAGCTAGCAAAAGGCTTATACACACAACCACCAGCGCATTAAATACACACATACTGTATATATATACATGTATATATGTATATATTTAGAAATAGATCGTACTCACACACCATGGTTCCCGCGTCGGAGCGCCGTCTGAAGAAGCCTCTGGTCCAGACCATCAGTAAGATGGTCACTATAAAGCCATAATGCAGGAAATTCCCATCTAACCTCGGTCAGGTGGAGATGGTGGTTACAGGGGAATAAGGAAGGGGAAGATAAGGGCAGATGTATGACCCCCGAAGGAAATGAGTGGATACTGAGGTATCACTCTGATCCGGACAAAAGCGCAGACCCTTAGGTCTTTTACCTACCTTCCTTTGACCCGCGATTCTTCCTACCCCTACCCGCGGGCGGGGGAGGAGCGCGAGCCGCGACACTAGCCTTCTGTGCCCGTCTCTGATCCTCAAACCGAGACGGACCAGGACCCCTGGGTTGTTCAGGCTCAGACCTGGACCTCCTTTATCCAGGTATTTCAGCAGGTTGCCTGATACGCCTGGAGCATCACCATCGTGTGCAATGAAGCAACAGCCAGACCTGCTGCTGCTGCATATGCCCTGGCATTAGAGCGAGATGTCAAGAAGGGAGTCTTAAAAGAGGACGTCTCACCCATAGAGAGATAGCTGGCCATAGTCTCTCAATAGGGGCATCTTCTCATAACCGCTTTCACGCTTCGCCTCGATGTTGGCATAACTCGTATGCTGGAATCGATGGATGCGTGAGGAAAAAAATGGCCTCTTCCATTCCTTCTCAATCTCTGTATGGAAAACAGGAAGAAAGGAAGGCTCACCTGAGCTGGAAGGTTATGGCCAGAAAAAAATAACGTTCATCGAGATGACCTCGCGACGTCACTTTCTTCGCCAACTTCACGGCAAGTAAAGCCTCGCCGTGGCGCGATCCATAACTTTCAAAAGCTCATCATAAGCAGGGCAGGAAGATTGGGAAGGCTCAGCCTCAGCTTCAGCTTCTTTGCCCTCCTAAGCTATTTCCTGCTTTTGCTGGGCTGACCCCACCAGAGCACTGGCCCCTGAATCAGACAACGTTAACGAAATAACATCATCCTCCAGCAGCTCACACTCGTCCACAGCCGACGATCGCAAGAGGGAAACCCCTCTTCAAACTCATCGGCCAGATCCACCTGTGATCCCAACGAGCTCATTCTCCTCCGTGCCTCAGCAGACCTGAGTCGCGGGAAGCAGATGGCTGCCCCCCCCTTTCCTCAAAAAGAGAGACAAAAGAGAGCGAAGCTTTTCACTGGGAAAGCTCGCATGATGCTGATGTCCCTCGAACGTTGCGTCTTCGCCCAAACATCAGATGTTAAACAACGACAACACTGATGCACACATCCTCTAAACGCTTTGGTAGTGCTCACCATAATGATATGAATAGACATCGCTCTTACCACAAAAATTAAGATGAAGAAGAGGATGATATGTTCTCCCGGCGCCTATTTATACTATAGTCGCACAGGTAGTGACGTCATGGCTGCCGCCGGCCAACGAGTTGGTGTTTTTTCAATGTATGCTTCAGACACGGGTCACGACGAGGCGTTCCCCATAGCGACCCCTAGAGGACGCAGTTTGAAGTTCCCATGAAAGGGAAACTAAATAACTCTATATATACAGTATATAATTACACACACATTTCTGTCCCCCTCATTTCTGAAATGATGGCTACGCCCCTGGGTCTCCGTATACTATCTTTAATAATAATTTATTTGCCATCATGGTTGTGGTTGAGTTGCAGTACTGCCTCTTACCTCCGGGGATCATTTCTCACATCACATTTACTGGAAGGCAAAACCTCACTGCACATGTGCAAACTGTCCCCCTCAAACATGAAGATAATGTCAAGAGTAGAACATTCTATACACAGAAAAAAACACAATACATTACCTAAGTAGGCCATGTCCTAGTTTAAGTGCAATGCTATCCATTCAGTTGTTATAGTTTTTTGTTTAATACAAAGTGACTAAAACTGCGTTTTAAGAGTACAATTTTTATATAATTATTAGTAATTTTGTCAGTTCCAGTCCTGTCAAATTTTGTTGCCGATTTGAAATGTGTTATTTAACGTCAGTGTGTCGAGCAGTTTTTGAGAATTTCCCCATTCAAGTACATAGGCCCGAAATAGCTGTCCGGAGGCGTTGCAAATATGTGTAGGGATTTCATATACAGGACACGGAGATGCCACTGGATCACCATCATGAGGCTTTGAATTAATCTAATCAAGATATACCACAGAGATATTTTGTACCAGAGCTGAAAAGCCTTTTGACGACATATGGATGCCTCGTGATCGTGAATGCATAGAATTAGTATATCCAGCCGGAAAAGGATGAGTGAATTAACTGATGCCCTCAGGCCAGCACAGGATGTACAGCGTGACGCCACATGACTATCCCATGATTTTCGACCACCAGCTTCCCGCATGACCAAAACCCTTACTTCCTTTGCATTCCAAAGAAACAGAATGTACACAGACAATTCAGAAGACAACCAGTGAAAATCATTGATAGTATCGGAGCAATATATTCACAAATAATATGTTTATGTCTTAAATATGTGTGATGTGTTATTGAAACCACGATATCTTAATCGTTGCTTTATAACTTTTCATTTAGTGATTATGATTACTGTGTATGCAAAATACCTGTTGTTTGAGTTTGGATGAGAGCTGGTTGTATTCACAGAACATTGGGGTAAATGAATAATTGATATTCAGCATAATTTTCCAGTGATGATAGTTTTATAAGAAGTTCTCAAAAACTTGCAGAAATACTCACCACAAACAGCAGGCAACCATTGCCACCATTGATGGGACAAGCGACCTTGTGCGGATGGGACAAAAGTCAGCCTGCTTAAAAATGGACACCAAGCCCTCTGGCTTAGTTGTCTTCTGCTGGGCTCGCACTCTCACTCAAAAGAACGCTTTCACCTTGGTGAGCGCGACAAAGCGCCCCGCCATACCACCGCATAGCCAAGACCATCCAAGAACTCAGACATTTCAGTTAGACTTCGCGATCTTCAGAGAACTTGAAAGTCTTTCAAACTCAGACTTTTAGCAGGACTGCTGAAGCCTCTTCAGTAAACCGGCAACCAAGTACTCCAACGAGGGGTTTTCCAAAAGGACGTCACCCATACGTCATTCCGACGTCAAAGCAACAGCCAATCAGCGAAGGAATTCCCCTCAACAGACATCCAGGAAGTCCGCTACAGCGACTGATTCACCTCCGCTTTCAGCTGTCAAGCCAAAGAACGCAAGTAACGAACAAAATCTTCCACTCAGCTGAACTGGTGTAGAATTAAGTTAAGCAGTAAAATTAAGACCGATTCTCTGCTTGGTGTTCTCCTAGGCTGAATTTAAAACCACTCGTTAAACGAGTTAGGACTTTGAAAACTTCATGCAACTCCGTCAACTCATTTCCTTGAATCTTTGTGTGTATGTGTATGTTTTAGTTAGGTTTTTATGTAATCTAGATTAGCCAATAAAATTCATGTTTCATTTATAAAGAAAAATGTCTTGGCTCATATAATTTTAAGGTTAAACCTACGCCAAAACGATCCTTGCTTGCTACCTTAACTCATAGCCTAATTATAATAATTACCTCATTGTGTTGACTATGGCCAAGAAAACACATATTAAATTTGTTAAAAGATACCAAGAATCACTGGCTCGCTGGACGACCTTGATTTGAAGTAAAACTAACAAATTTGGAATGGTTGGATCAGGTGGACTTGGGACATTCAGACCCGAGTTCTAGCAAAACCTGAATAAATTAATAATCATCAATTCCCTATAATTACAAATTAATAATGAATAAATAAAAAATGTAATGTCTTACATATGGCTGCTGAGTGAACAGAATTTCCTTGAAAGGGACTTTGGTTTAAGTTTATATTCTAACATTCATATTTAATTTTATTTCAGCTTTATTTCAATTAACAATTTTCTAATTTTTAGTTAATGTTAACAACGGTTTCATTGAAATTGTGCTTTAGGATCTTGTTCAAGGACATTGTGCAACTCAACATGACACACAGTAATACTCTGATAACTGGGAAAAAGAGCATGCTGTTGACACAGACTAGCTAGTTGCTTAATTTTGTTTTCTAGTTAATTAATGTGGCCCCACACTGTGGTGCATCACATTGGACAAATTGCTGAGATGATTCTGTTGAGAAGCAGATGCTTTTACTTCAAGGCCTTCATTTAATGATGATTTGTTTTCAGTGGAGCAGATGTTCTCCTACATTCTTGTGACTGGAGCTGTTAGAGAGTCACTTACGGCGACCCAGTGTGCAACAGCTGTAGAAGCCCACCACATGTACAGTTATTTTTTATTTATTTTTCCTGATTTGCACTGTTTATGGTGAAATCTTATTTCTTCTAAAAATTACCCCATGATTTACTAAGCCTTAAGCAATCCTAGGTGTATACAACTTTCTTCTTTCAGATGAAGACAATCAGAGTTATTTTAAAGTGTCCATATGCTATTTTATGATCCAAAAAGTTACAAGAAGAACCATTTTTAGAACAACAGAGAATTACAGGAAATCGTTGGGAAAAGGGGGAATAGGTTTATACTGCAGAATGTATCTTTAATCACAATATCACAACACGGAAGAAAAGATATGTCGCTTCCTCCATTTCATCACAACGTTAAATTTAGTTTTAGAATTACGTTGTTTTATTTTTTCACACACCACTGGCAAATATAAAATTTTTAATAAATTAATACATTTAATAAACTGTCTGTCTGTCTGTGCAGGAAACATCCTGTGCCAGTTTTGATTTTTATTTAGTTTTTGTTGTTGTTTTTATTATTTTTGCCTTCAAGAGCCCCACTATTCAAACAAAAATAATACTAATAAAATTCAAATAAAAACAAAATAATAAAAAAATAACCAAAACATTCAGCAAATGCAACAGACTAATTTCACAGTTATTATATAGTATATTCAATTCTTATTCACACCCCATGTGTAGAGGAGTAAAACAGGCATGTTGTTAAGCTCCATTAGATGCAGAATACTGGAAACAGAATGACGGGCAGGTCTTCACGGCAAGAGCGGCGTAACCAAGGCGCAAATACAAGTATCAGGCTTAAGAAACAGACAGCCAGAGAATAGCCTGTCAGATACAGCAGCTGTCAGATCCTACATCAGCTAATTCAAGAGCAGGTCACATAACAGCATTAGGTGCTAACACACTGCACTGCATAAGCCAGACTGCTGCTGGAGGAAGAGCGAAGCTTCATTCTATTCATGAAGTCTTATCAGCATAATCAGCTCAGTTCATTGAGGAGTGAACCTGAAGTTCTGTGAGGAACATGTCAATCATGTTTCAGGAGCATAACCAACACCCTGAACAATTTCACTCATTGCTGCTAGAATATTCAAAAGGATTTTTAACTACTCTCATATGCTTCCTGTCTTCTCAAGCCTTCGTTTCACACTACTCCTCTCACTTCCTGTCTTTCCTTCACAGCCAGTAGCTTTAAGGAACAGTTGACAAAAATGAAAACTGTGTCATCAGTTACTCACCCTCATGCTATTTCAATCCTAAATGACTTGATTTTTTTTCTGGAAAAAGCCAAAATGAGATGTTTTGAAAGACCACATTGAGTCAAACGTGTTTTCAATTTTTGGGTGAACTACTTTAACTACTCATCCACATGTCAACCAAAGGTTTTAAGGATCTGACAAGCACATGTGGTGTGCCAGCGACCTCCTGTCTTGCTAAAACATGTTGCCACCTCAGGGCAGTGGCCCGACAGGCTAAGGTAAGTGGGACATGATTGGCGACTGACTATTTGCAGTTCGTCATTCCGATGACGTGAAAATCCATAGGGAATAAGAGATGCTTCTCACGCTGGCTGGAATTGACCATCGATCGATGTGGAGGGAAATTGGTCCTCAGAGTATGGAGAGCTAGACGAGTTTGAGAGAAGCTGTTTGGTGAAGCATTAGCCAACGATTATTTATGGGCAAACATATATCCTGTTTGAAGCCCTCTCATTCAAGCTCTCCAAGCTAAAGGTCATGCATTGTTTTGCTAAGTAATGTGAATCACAGGCAGAGTCTGGGAACCAGAGATTGAGTGAGCATGTAACATATACAAATGGACAAATAAAATCAATTATATATATTTTAATTATTCATATTATTGTGGCTAAAATGGTGACCAATATCTCAGTCTTTCCGTGCTCCCACTCTGCATCTTAAACTCCGTCACTGCCATGAAATCACGACACACCTATACTAAAATATAGGTGGAAAATCATTTTAAACAGTTGTGAATACAATCCAAGCATTTGTGAATTAAAAGTCTTGGCAAAATTGATGCATTGAACTGTTGTGATGTATACAGAGAATACAAAATAGCAATTATAATGCTCCAAATGCAAGTAAAATCTGGCTTTTTTAAATGACAAGACAGATAGCTGAACCCTTATCTGACAAGTGATGTATGCAAACCAAAATCAAAGACATGCTAGCATAAAAAGGCGCCATAAACTGATGGAAGTGTTTGTTTTACATACACAAACAGTTCCTCTATGATCTTTCCTGATGTGGAAATTCTGCCTGTGTGCCTGAAGACTTACAGAACTCACACATATAACATATTTTACCTCGGTGGAAAATTTACTACACAAAGTTTATCTAGGATGCCTAAAAATGTAAACATATACCCAAAATACTCCCTGTATTAAAGGTATAGTTCACCCCAATATGACCTCAGTGCCACCCCTCATTCCTTACTTTCCCAGGTAACTAATTTAGGTTATAAAACCCTTGTGGGAACATTGTTGTGAAATGTTTCTAAAACACTGTTTTCTTGTTTATAACGTGATTTAAAGGTTATAAAAAATGTTGTCCAGTTTTCTTGTGATTATAACATTATTTAAAAGGTTAGAACATTCATCAAGTACACTCAACATCATAAGGACATTTTGAGAATGTTGTTCAAATAACTTTTTCTCTCAACATTGAGAGCGTTCATCAAGTACAAATAACATCATGAGGATGTTCTGAGAATGCTTATCTCAGAACATTTTCTCTCAATCAGATCAAATATTAATAATGTTTAAAGAATAAACATTAAGACTGTTTTGTTACATTACATTATCTAACTTTCAACAAATGTTAGTGAAAGCTGTGAGAACATTCCCAGTTAGCTGGGTTCTTGCTTCTGTGGAACACAAAAGGTGAAATTATGAACATTATGAATTAAATATGAAATATGAATGAGGAGATTCAAAATGTCAAAAAATAAATAAATTAATAGCATAATAAAAAAGGAATGGAAAAATCTCATGTTTTATATTCTTAGTCTTCTGAAGCCATTCTGTACGATTGCGTTGTGTAAAGAAGATGCTGAAATTTGAATCGTCACACACTAAAAATCATGACATATTCTGAGTTCGCCTTGGTGTTTAAGTAGCATGGTAATGTCTGATATGTAAACAAATGCTTAATTTGAGCTCACTGATTCACTGAACCTGTCACAACTGTTAAGGCTTATATGATTTGATTATACACTTCTTTGTGACTTCTCCTCGAATTTGTATTATATTGAAAGGGCGTCCAAGATATTCTTCAAAAACTGACTTTTTGTGAGTGACTTTCTCATTTTTTACCGTGTACATGCCTACAGTATGCTGCTTCATTTTTTGCCCCCCACCCCAAGTTGAATCTCTGCATATGGTACGAACTAGACATCGGCGCGAGATAAATAAAATATGTTTTCAGAGTTTGAGGATCACAGTGTTTCAAATTCACAAAATGACTGACTGACACTTTCACGCTACACACCAAATACCCATCATCTCTGTCCTCAACAAGCCGCCCTCAGCTGTGTGAAAACGGATTTAAGTTTTGGATGTAACTAAGCAGGATTCCCCCCCCCCCCCCCTTGGCAGCAGAGTGCAATATTACCTTAGAGGTACAGCTGTCAGACTAGCCAGTGAATACAGCATAATGTGTGACTCTGGCTGTGAAAGTGAGAGAGAGCGAATCAGTGTGCGAGGTAGAGAGAGATAGTGAGAGGAGATGGGCTGAAAACAGGTGCATAATAGATCCTGTGTGTATCCAAGAATGCATTTGCTGTGCATGCAGTGTGTGTGTGGATATTAGAGAGAGATAAATGATGAGCACACAAATGTGTCTGATGTCTGATGTATAACAAATCAATGTACGTAATGCAGGATCTTTTCTCCTGCCAAACTTTCTGTCCCCTCCCTGCAGGCCCCTTCCAGTTTTCTTTCTCGCGGCCTACTGTGTGTGGTAAGACAGAAAGGAGAGCTTTGGCACAAATGCATCTGTAAATCTCAAGACAAGCCAGAGAGCAGGCAACAGGGCAATGGGTCACTTAAGCAACCAATCAGGCTTTAAATAACCACACGGAGTAGAACTAGCCAGGGGAGACAGGGCGCCTGTAAAATGGCAGGTGAGTACAAAGTTGGGGATATCAATAACCCTATTTTACATTTCCAAAATCTCATTTCAGATATATATGGGAAAAGTTCACAGAAATATTACCGGAAAAATGTGACTGATTGGTCATGGCAGCCAACTTAATAATGATTCTCCCTCTGAAGCCTAAAACGTATAAATATACCTAAGAATTGCATGCATTAAAAGAGACAGCTAACCCCCAAATGACCCCAAAGTCAAAACATTAGATTCCTAATTTGTTATCTTTCCGTTGGGCCACAAATGGTGAAACTTGAGACTATTAGATAGGAAAAATATATACAGGTGCATCTCAATAAATTAGAATGTCGTGGAAAAGTTCATTTATTTCAGTAATTCAACTCAAATTGTGAAACTTGTGTATTAAATAAATTCAATGCACACAGATGAAGTAGTTTAAGTATTTGGTTCTTTAAATTGTGATGATTTTAGCTCACATTTAACAAAAAACCACCAAATTCACTATCTCAACAAATTAGAAAATGGTGACATGCCAATCAGCTAATCAAACTCAAAACACCTGCAAAGGTTTCATGGGCCTTCAAAATGGTCTCTCAGTTTGGCTCACTAGGCTACACAATCATGAGGAAAACTGCTGATCTGACAGTTGTCCAGAAGACAATCATTGACACCCTTCACAAGGAGGGTAAGCCACAAACTGGCTGTTCACAGAGTGCTGTATCCAAGCATGTTAACAGAAAGGGAGTGGAAGAAAAGTGTGGAAGAAAAAGATGCACAACCCACCCGAGAGAACCGCAGCCTTATGAGGAAAGTCAAGCAAAATCGATTCAAGAATTTAAATGAACTTCACAAGGAATGGACTGAGAATGGGGTCAAGGCATCAAGAGCCACCAAAACAGACGTGTCAAGGAATTTGGCTACAGTTGTCGTATTCCTCTTGTTAAGCCACTCCTGAAACACAGACAACGTCAGATGCGTCTTACACCTGGGATAAGGAGAAGAAGAACTGGACTGTTGCTCAGTGGTCCAAAGTCCTCTTTTCAGATGAGAGCAAGTTTTGTATTTCATTTGGACACCAAGGTCCTAGAGTCTGGAGGAAGGGAAGAGAAGCTCATAGCCCAAGTTGCTTGAAAACCAGTGTTAAGTTTCCACAGTCTGTAATAATTTGGGGTGCAATGTCATCTGCCGGTTGTTGGTCCATTGTGTTTTTTGAAAACCAAAGTCACTGCACCCGTTTACCAAGAAATTTTGGAGCACTTCATGCTTCCTTTTGCTGACCAGCTTTTTGAAGATGCTGATTTAATTTTCCAGCAGGATTTGGCACCTGCCCACACTGCCAAAATGACCAAAAGTTGGTTAATTGACCATGGTGTTGGTGCGCTTGACTGGCCAGCAACCTCACGAGACCTGAACCCAATAGAGAATCTATGGGGTATTGTCAAGCGGAAAATGAGAAACAAGAGACCAAAAAATGCAGATGAGCTGAAGGCCACTGTTAAAGAAACCTGGGCTTCCATACCACCTCAGCAGTGCCACAAACTGATCACCTCCATGCCACGCTGAATTGAGGCAGTAATTAAAGCAAAAGGAGCCCCTACCAAGTATTGAGTACATGTACAGTAAATGAACATACTTTCCAGAAGGCCAACAATTCACTAAAAATGTTTTTTTATTGGTCTGTGAAGTATTCTAATTTGTTGAGATTGAAATTAATTGGTGGGTTTTTTGTTAAATGTGAGCCAAAATCATCACAATTAAAGAACCAAAAACTTGAATTACTTCAGTCTCTGTGCAATGAATTTATTTAATACACGAGTTACACAATTTGAGTTGAATTACTGAAATAAAGGAACTTTTCCATGACATTCTAATTTATTGAGATGCACCTGTATATACTGTATATCATGAGAGATTCACAAGAGTTTAATATTCAATATTCCAAGTCCTCTGAAGTCATATAAGGCTTTATATAGTTGTCATCCAAATAAATTGTATTTGAATATATTTTCAAATGTAACTTATTCCTTTGATGGCAAAGATGAATTGTCAGCATAATTACTCCAGTCTTTAGTGATGCATGACCATTCAGAAATCATTTTAAAATATTGATTTGGTGTTCTTATTTTTGTGGAAATCAGGCTTGCACATATTCTGTAGTTTATAGAAATAAATAAAATGAAAATGCATTCAAAATCCATTTAGCTCCAAAATCTGATGAGGCATATGCCCTCCTGTTTGAATGGGCATGATGCCTCTGCAGTTGATGAATCACAAATTAGACAGTTCTCAATATCAACTCAGCAATTCAGTGGTCTAGTTGCAAATGTAATAGGTTATAATATTTTATCAAGTGAAAAGATAAGAGATAACATTAACCATATTTTACATTTCCAAAATCTCATTTCGGATATATGCAAAAGTTCCATGAAATTTTTTTTTTGAAAAAGGTGGCTGATCAGGCATGGCAGCCAGACTTAATTCATGGATACCTACAAAGTAAATCTTACAGAAAGCAAATAACTGAGGGTCTAGGAGGGGTGAGCATATTCACAAGGGCCAAGCATCTGCACAGTATAAACACCAGCGATGACTGTAACATGACCATTGGGCCTGAGAGATACAAGAGCAGAAGTGCTGTTCTCACAGCGCTCTGTACATAACTCGACTTGAAATCAATCATTCAGGTAAACAAAGCATACGCTTTGCCGAACAGCACAACAATGAAAAACGTGAACTCAGCCCCACGGGGATCCAAAAAGCCGCCACATGTGGCCGTTTGCTCTTATATAAGAAAAGATCATTCAGCTGCAAGCTAAAGTAAACTTGTGTACATATGTACTAGCTAAATCGAGAACTTCATTTAAGCATTTATGATGCCTTTGATACCACATGGAGAACGAAAAGACAGGCAACTATTGGATTTTAGCTCCTTCCATGCGAAGCTGAATGGTTTTCTCTCCACGACGTCGGAGTTCAAAGCCACCTTGCCGTGCTTGGAAATAGAATAAGAATCCTGTGCCTGGTGAATCAAAGCCTGGGTATAACAGACTGGGACCATAGGTCCATGTTTTCTTTGTGAAGGTGTGGAGATGAGAAGGTGTGGAGGAGTGAGATGGCGCAGGAGGGGGTAACACAGCCAGGGCTTTGATCTGCTAACACATAAGGTCTTTCACCCACAGACCAACAGGGAGTCTCAGGCTTTACCCCCTCATTGGATGCTTCATGTGAAGGAACATTTGCTTCCTCTGAAGCCTTGTCAACTCATCTTCATCTCTTCCAACAAAACTGCACACAAAATAAAGCATAAACACCAAGGATGAGACCGGGAATACTGACTGAAACACACAGAAAAAAGTCTCAAAATCTTAGAGTGGCATTTTGTGGCTCACCTTTAAGTGATTTCGTATCGCAGTCACAAATAAGTACTTTTCAAATAGGTAGACAAATTAATAAATAAATTACTCATAAATTATGGAGCACGGATCAATTGCTGAGCTAGGGCATTTGAGGGACTACGTCACATCAACAAGCACTAGGATACTAAAACTTACAGAACAGCACAACATAAATGCCCTTGCAATCATCAAAATTGCTCAGAGGGCAAACCCGTTTTAAATACAGAGTTATCAGTTTTATAAACATTATACTAACGTTTTTGAAATAAGTCTCTTATGCTCATACCAGATCTGCATTTTGATTAAAAAATACAGTAATAATAACAAACTGTTTTCCATTTTAATATATTTTAATATGTACTTCATTCCTGTGATGGCAAACAGGCAAAGCTTAATTTTCAGCAGCCATTACACTTTTCTAATTTCTAATGTCTAATTCTAATATAATCTTCTAATTTGGTGCTCAAGAAAGATTTATTAGCATTATATACAGTTATGCTGATTATATTGTAATTATATTCTTATATTGATTTATTATATACGATTTATATGGTGTGGAAACCTTGTTGAATTAAAGTGTTAGTTCCGGTCATTTAAATAATTTAATTAAATAATACAAAATTATTAAATATGAGTCTTATATGTCATTTTTATTATTTAAATTAACTTTAAGTTAAATTTTTCCAAATGGCTTACATTTATAACAAATTTAAATATACACATTTTCTTTAAATTATATTATTTTGCCATGAAGGTGATGTAACCTGTAGTAAGAGGGCAATAAAGAGACCTATTGTGCCTGAGTACAACCCATTTACTTAAAACAACCTACAGCTCTATTATATATATATTAAACATTTTAGAGAAATGTAGAGAAAGATTCCACTCCACAAACAGTACAGGTAGTATGCTGCCTAATTGTAAGCTGGAGGGGTTAATGAATGGTTAATTAATTCTTTCAAGTGTTCTGGATGAGTCACTATAACACGTCAATCAGATAAAGCACAGTACTATCAGCTAATGTGAAAGAGATGTACAACCAGCACTCATACTCACAGAGGGCCTATTGTTGACTTTCAATCAATAGCCTTCAATTAGTGGTTGTCAAGAACGCATACAAGAGTTGGAAATGAGATGCCTTTGCGACCAAGCTAACTTGTTATAGACACTGTATATTAAATGACAATTTCTGTCAAGCACTGAGGTTGCAAAAATGAGATTTCAAGAATAAAATATGACATTAAAATGACAAAGCTCTTAGCTTTCATGGAAGTCAAAGTCAAATGTAGTATTTGAGGCTCTGATAAACAAATCTGTAAGCCATAGATGATGGCTGACACAATGTACATATGTACAATGTGTACAATGCATTTGTTTGGAAAATCCACTGCATCAACAACATTTTCAAAGTGCTTCGTAAAAGCTGGACTATTATGGCCTATAACTTATAAAGACGATCATCAACAATACAGTAGTTTCATTTAGCCACAGTCGAATTGTTTGACTAAACCCATATGACTTTCTCTCTTCTGTGGAACACAAAAGGTAAATTTAAAAATTCAAGAATAAATGGTAAATGAAAGTCATCTGCTACTTTTCATCTCATAGGATGCAAGCTCTAGTCCTTACTCATAATATTTGAAAAGCGTGTCACTCAAGTCTATTTAAAATGTTCAAAAATGTGGCTTTTATGTTCCACAGAAGAAAGTGAAGGTCAACAAATGATGATTTATTTTTGGGTGAACTATTCCTTTAAAGGGGTCATATGATGTTGCTAAAAAGAACTTTATTTTGTGTATTTGGTGTAATGAAATGTGTTTATGCGGTTTAAGGTTCAAAAAACCTTTATTATTTTCCACATACTGCACATTATTGTTTCTCCTCTATGCCCCGCCTTTCTGAAATGCTTCGATTTTTACAAAACTCATCAGTCTAAAAAAGTGAGGTGGGCTGTGATTGGCCAGCTATCCAGTGCATTATGACTGGCCGAATACCTCAAGCGTGTGACGTAAATGTTACGCCCCTTACCATATTGTGATGATGCCCTGTCCGGCCGGAGCAACGATTCAAAAACATGAAAACCCATTATAATGGAGGCATCTGTTGCATCCAGTGGGAACATAATTATGGATTATAATGACGGCTACTTTTTACGCGTTGCGTTGCATCGTGCTGCGTAAACCTAAAACCATATCTGCATTTGTGATCGGAGAAATGACAAACAAAAGCCCTACTTTACATCGGCCAAACTCGTGTTTGCATAAATTCAGTGGCAACTTATGTAAATATAAAAAAAACATACTTGCAGTCTTTGAGTCTGAACAGCCGGCATTGTAGGCTACTCTGTAGGTTCAGGAAACAGTCCTCCATTAAATGTTGCACACATCTTAATATTTGGGTTGAAGTGTTCAGGAACAGTGTTGTAAATACAACTTAACACTTATTTTTAGTCGTGTACTCTTTTGGAAGACCAAACAAAGTAGATTCGCTTTCACAACGAAAAACAGCGTTCCACCACGGCGGGGGGGGGGGCCTAGCGTGGCGGCGTGGCCTGAATGAGCAGAGGAGGGTTAGAGTGAGGAACGGCCGGAGGGCTAGAGTGAGCAGAGGCCGGGGGGCTTGAGAACGACGCAGCCGGCAGATTCGACGAAGGAGCATCCGGAGGGCTTGCGGCAACCACATGTGACAACCCCGGCTGGACTCTTCATCCACGGTGAAAGCCGATCCAGCAATCCACAGCGCAAAGTTTGTATTTCCTCAGCAACCAGCACTGATCAGCTCTAGGCATGACAAAGCGGTTATCGTCCTCTTTTGGAAGGCCAAAACAAGTAGTTTCGCTTTCACACGAATCACACCCCCAGTGCCTTCACGAGCATGGCAGTGGGGATATTTCCACATAGTGATGTAGATATGTGGGAGCGTGTTAGAACGAGACGTTTTAGGTAGGTGTAGCTGACTCTAAACCTTTATAAAGAAAATCTCTTTGGATTTGAGACTTTAGTCTTTGCAGCTTTACAGATCTTCTGTATGCACCAAAAGCTTGTAACACTCCAAAAAGAAAGCAAACATTGAAATCGTATCATATGACCCCTTTAAGGCTTGTGAAATGTTTGGATATAGGAGAACGTCTCTAGGTTACGTATGTAACAATGGTTCACCGAGGGAACGAGACGCTGCATCGAGAAACACTTTGGGAACGCCCCTGCGTGACCGCGTTCGGAAGCACGTGTCAAATCCGTCCAATGGACCAGCGAGACGTCACAAGCAGGGTGACATAAGCACCAGAAAGCATAAAAGCACATCCGGCCGGGCGCAAACCAGCTTCGATGAAGTAGCGCCTGCAGGGATGCAGGGAGTATGGCAAAGAGATGCAGCGTCTCGTTCCCTCGGGGAACCATGGTTACATACGTAACCTAGAGACGTTCCCCTTCAGGAACTCGAGCTGCGTTGAAACACTATGGGAACGAGAATGCCCACTGCGCCCATACTACCCAGTCCCTGCCTGTGTGTGTATCCTATGCGCACATCACGAAGAGAGAACTTGGGAAACTGCGGTAGAAGCCAGGTCTAGGTTGTAAAAGAAGACAAAAGTGTGTGGAAAGGACCAGCCCTCCGCAGCACAAATGTCCTGCAAGGCCACACCCAAGCTGAAAGCCTTGGAGGCCGCCATACTCCTGGTCGAGTGCGCTCTGACCCCCATAGGTGATGGGAGGCCAGAGGACTCGTAGGCTAGTGAGATGGCCTCGACCACCCACCTACCCATAATCTGCTTGGTCACCGGAAATCCCTTCTTTAGCAGACCAAAAACAAACAAAAAGCTGATCTGCCTAACGCCACGGGCAGCTCTGTGTGCGTAAGCATCCAGTGCTCGAACTGGACAGAGCAGATTAAGCCTTCTTGGCCTACTTCCTGGTACGGAGGAGGACAGAATGCCTTGAATACTATGGGCCCTGGTGCACTGTACCGGCTAAGACCCAGGGTGCCACGGAGGAAACGAGTGGCAAGCGGGTGTCTTCCCAATGATTGACCACCCAGAAGGGTGTGGTAAGCAGCTAAGGCCGCCACGTATACCTTCAGAGTGGAGGGAGATAACCCTGCGGAGAATCGCTCCTGCAGAAACTCCAGAACTGTACCAATTGGGCAGTTGACTGGGTCCTGTAGTCGCTGTCCGCACCATGAAGCGAAAAGTTTCCACTTCAAGGCATGACTGTTTCCTGTGGCGGGAGCTCTGGATGGGTATTCAACAACAAAAAAAAAAAAAAAAAAAAAAAAACAATCATCAAGTTGAGAGACCAGTGGCTAGGAGCTGTCCCCCTCGGGGCCATGCCCACAGCTTCCATAACTCCGACGATTGATGTAGGAGACCACCGATGTGTTGTCTGTGCGGACAAACACATGATGCCCCCTTAGGTCTGGAAGGAAGTGTGTCAGAGCTCGAAACACGGCCAGCATTCCCCGGCAGTTGATGTGCCAAAAGAGATGATGGCCTTCCCACAGACCCTGGGCAGAGCGGCCACTCATGACCGCTCCCCAGCCCATGAGAGAGGCATCCGTCGTTAGCATTACGCGACGACAAGGAGCCCCTAACGTCGGGCCTTGAACCAGGAACCAAAGCTTCTTCCACATGTCTAAGGCACGTAAAACATCGCCGCGTGACCTTGATCATGCAAAGAGGATTCCCCCTCGGGGAAAATCCTTTGGTTCTGAGCCACCACTCCAAGGGTCTCATGTACAGCAGGCCAAAAACCACGTTGGACGCAGCTGCCATCAGACCCAACAGTCTCAGAAACTGTTTGACAGTGAGTGATTGGCCTTCTCTTACTCTCGTGACTGTTGTGAGGATTGACTCGATTTGAGCAGGAGACAGACGTGCCTGCATCGTTGTAGAATCCCACACCACGCCTAATAAGTGGTTCTCTGTAGTGGAGAAAAAACACTCTTCTTGGCGTTTAGTCTAACCCCAGCTCTCTCGTATGGTCGAGGACGACATCTCGATGCCGAGCCGCCATCTGCTAAGATTGAGCTAGTATTAACCAATCGTCAATATAATCGAGTATGCGGATGCCCTGGAGTCGCAAAAGAGCCAGAGCTGCATCCACACACTTCGTAAAAGTGCGGGGTGAGAATGCAAGGCCGAAAGGAAGAACACGATACTGGTACGCTTTGCCCCCGAAAGCAAAACTCAGGAACTTCCAGTGTTGAGGGAGGATGGAACATGGAAATAAGCGTCTCTGAGATATATCGTAACAAACGGTCTTCGGACTGGATCTGAGATACTATCTGCTGATAGTGAGCATCCTGAACCGAAGCAGTTTGATAGCGCGGTTCAGAAGACGGAGATCTAAGATCCGACGCAACCCCCCCCATCCTCTTGGAACGATGAAGTACAGGATTAGAACCCCAGAGCAGAGAGAGACAGCGGGACGCTATCTCTATCGCAGAGGAGGCAAACACGTTCTATTGGCCTTCCTCAAGAGGAGTTTACTTCTGTTCCATTACCAGAGCCTGCTCGGGCCCACTAGTGTGGGAATGACCCCACTGAAACGAGGCGGACGAGAACCGAACCGGATTCTGTAACCTTCTCTACAATCTGCAGGACCCATTTTGAGATATTGGGTAGAAGTTTCCACGCTACCAGAAAAACTACTAAGGGAACCAGCCTCTCGAGGCTGGAGTCTGGTATTATTAGAGGAGCCAGTTCGGTGCCCTGATGCGGATGACCGGCAGGGAACGACCGACCTGCCTGCTGTAGCACCCTCACTTGAGGGGCGAGCTCTACCGTGCCGTACCGTTGCCGGGCAGTAGCTGGGAATTTCGCTCGTCGGACAGACCCCCCCGCAACCGAGACGCACGCACAGCACCGAGCCCCCGGGGTGGCAGGGATATCAATGAACTCCATGAGGGCACTGAGGGAATACCGATCCGAGTGCTGATCGCAACACTCACTGGAGGGGACGAGCTTCCCGTGCCGTAACCGTGCAGGGCGGCAGCTGGGAATTTCACCTCGGAGCTAACTGGAGCCCTGACCGGGCACCGAGGGTCGCAACCCCCATACTTCTTCGGAGCGATGAAGTAACGGCTGTTGAACCCGGACGCTCTCGAGAGAGAGGCTGAACACGTTCTATGGCCCCCTTCCTCTAGAGAGTATCTACTTCTTGTTCCATTTACCAGAGCCTGCTCGGGGCCCACTATTGTGGGGATGACCCCGTTGAACGAGGCGGACGAGAACCGAACTGGAATCTGTAACCTTTCTCTACAATCGGCAGGACCCATTTTGAGATATTTGGTAGAAGTTCCCACGCTACCAGAAAATCTACTAAGGGAAACAGCCTCTCGAGGCTGGCGTCTGGTATTATTAGACGAGCCAGTTCGGTGCCCTGAAGCAGATAACCGGCAGGGAACAACCGACCTGACTGCTATAGCACCCTCACTCGAGGGGGCGAGCTCTCCCGTGCCGTACCGGTGCCGGGCGGCAGCTGGGAATTTCGCTCGTCGGAGCTCAATGAGCCCTGAAGCACCGAGGTGGCAGAGGTATCAATAAACCTCCATGAGGGCACTGAAGGAACAAACGACCTGACTGCTGTAGCACCCTCACATGAGGGGGCGAGCTCTCCCGTGCCGTACCGTTGCCGGCCGGCAGCTGGGAATTTCACTCGTCAGAGCTCACTGAGCCCTGAAGCGCCGATACCGGTCGCGCCCCAGGGGTATAAATGAACCTCCATGAGGGCACTGAAGGAACAACCGACCTAACTGCTGTAGCACCCTCACTTGAGGGGGGGAGCTCTCCCGTGCCGTACCGTTGCCAGACGGCAGCTGGGAATTTCGCTCGTCGGAGCTCACTGAGCCCTGAAGAACCGAGGGTGGCAGGGGTATCAATAAACCTACGTGAGGGCACTGAGGAGGATTGGGCAACGTATACTAAAGTGTTATCCTTTCCTCTCCAGGTGGGATGCCCTCGGGGACCTGACAATGGTAGGACCATTTAACCGAGGTCCTCTTAGACAAAATAACGATCCGCAGATCCGTCTTCGGTCTAGAGGACCCCGACTGAGAGCATCACCCCGACCCCCGATCTTTCTATGGAGGGGTGCGGGTTGCAACGCTCTATTCTTGAGACTGGCGATATGAGGAGCTTAACGGCTTGGGCTGCTCCCGCTCAGCACCACCCCTGAGCAGGTCAGCCTGGTATGCTTGTAACACCGCCAAGGTGTGCAAACATGCGCAAGCCTGACCTACCGCCGTATAAGCTTTACCAACCAGACTCGATGTAAGCCTAACATTCCTGGTGGGAAGCTTCGGGGCTTCAGGGACGATGCTGAGGATGGGGAAAGATAGCTCGAAAGCGTCTGCTCCACCACAGGCATCGCCCCATATACCTTATCATTCAGCCCCACGATGTTCTTTGAATAATACGAGACTGTGGGGCTGTAATACGGGATGAGTACAAATATAATGGTTTTCATGCCCACGATCTGGAACTCAGATGGAGATGTGGGAAAAACGGAAGGCCCCCGGCGTGAAGGCTGTGATCTGGATTCAGAACATGATCGTCTAATTATTTTTAGGACGAGCGTCTGTTTCTAGGCTGGCCAAACGATATATTATTTTGGTGAATGCTCGAAACACACCCCATAATCACGAATCAAACCTCATACGCGAGGAACTGTGGTGGCGAGTCCACAGTCTCCTCTCTCTCGACACTCGTCACATCCACCTCCTCGGAGGAAGATACATGAAGCATCTGGCTCTTTCTCTCCGGGGGGGGGGGCGCGGAGGAGAGAGAAGCCGCGGATCACGGGGTGAGGACCGAGGGGGAATAAGACGACCCGTCTCGATCTCTCCGCTAAATTCACCTGCGATCCCCATGACAACAGTCTGCGCTGTGCCTCGGCAACACCGAGATCACGCCCAGCGGGATCGCGAGCCTGGCCGCTGTCATCAAACGCGGCCAGGCGAGAGCGGAGCGTGCGCCGCGGGAGCAGCTCGCAGTCATGACAATCAGCTCCCTTGAGAGCTGACCGTGCATGCTCTGCTCCCAAACAAACAACACACAAATCCTGTGTATCCCCCGCCGCCAGATATCGTGGGCCGGGAGAAACACAGCGTTTGTAATGCCGTTCACTCACCATATACTTTTTCATGATTGTTTTTTATATATGCCTGTGCGGACAGACAACAGTAAATAGAAAGACACATACACAGAGCGCTACTGAAGAGCAGAAGCTGGTTGCGCCGGGCCGGATGTGCTTTTATGCTTTCTGGTGCTTATGTCACCCTGCTTGTGATGTCTCGCTGCTCCATTGGACTAATTTGACACGTGCTTCAGAGCGCTGTCACGCAAGGGCGTTCCCAAAGTGTTTCGACGCAGCTCGAGTTCTGAAGGGGAACGTGGCTAGTTTGAAGGCCTGTCTTTAGTGTTGTTGTTGTTGTTGTTCTGCTGTCTGGAGATGAGGTGGCTAAGATATCTCAGAGTCTCGAAGGCCAAATTATTCTGCTGCTCCTTTGATCAAACTGTGTCCAGCATATTCCTCCTCTCGCTTTAAAGCAGGAAGGCTAGGAAGAACATGTGGCCTGAAGCAAGAGAGAAGTCATGGTGACCTTAGTCCATTTCTTAATAAGCCTGAATTCTGATTCATTAAGGGGAGAAATATCTGTACAATATCAGATGACCATAATTTATTTATGTATGTATTTCTTTATTAATTTTAATAATCAGTATCTACAGTAATTAGATTTCAGCTAAATATGCCGTTCAAAAAAATGTTAACATAACTAACCTAACAAATGTTCTATCGGAAGAATTTAAAATGCCAGCCATTATAACGTACCTCTTATTAAAATACAATACATCGCAAATTTTATCTGACCAAAGTGCTTTCCAAATAATAATAAAAGTGCATCTTCCAATAATAAAAAAGTACAATCACACAACACAATAACAAAAAAAAAAAAGCCTAGAAGAAGAACTTGCATATCATATTGGTCTATGGTGGCAAAAATGTATATCTTTTGCTTTGGCTGGTTTCCCAAAAAGCAGGATAAGTCATTCATAGCCTAAGAAAAAAATAATTCAGATTGCATTTGCCATGTACAGAACAAGAGCAAAACTCAAAAAGCCGACTGTGTATGCAGTTCCTCACTGAGCTTTAGGCAGATTGACGTGCAAGGGGAAGAAAAAGAGAAGTGGCACCACAATGGAAGTGACATAACAGTTAGTGAAATGCAAACACTAACATTTGGCATATTATGAAAAGCACTCACATGCACAGGTGTGATCTCATATGCATTAACTTGTCACAAAGATAATTGCAATGCACTCTTCAGGCATTCAAAAAAAAAGCCAGCCTTCAGTTTTTTTTTTTTGAATGGGGACTAGACTCTAATAGAAATATATATATAATTATATCTATTATATATAATAATATATAATATATAATATATAGTATGATATTTAATATAATACTTGCATTGTGCAACTGCACTTTAAATGAGGAAGGTACACTAAACACATGTTTACGTATTGTATTCTTCAGTTACAATTCTGTAATAGTTACACACTTCCTGAAATATAATTTCTGCATTAATAACCTTAGCAGTATCTCATCTGGTTATTCTACAATATCTTATTTAGATTAAATTTAATTCTTAGATCTTTATTAGGGTGCTGTACAAAAGTTAATGAAGAAAAAAATGGAACAATGTCTATTAGGCCACCAGCTGGATAGTTGAGAAAAGACAAAAGACAAAAGAAAAGTAAACTTTTAATAAAGAGTCGGTAAAGGCAGGGCCTCTGGAGAAGGCTGATACATGGAACATATTTTTCTAACCAATTACTCATCTATTTAATCATTCATTCCACCAACAGTAGCTGGAGAAGTAGGGCAGGTTTTGTTTTTGTAGCCTCTAGCTGAATCTCTGTGATCAAGACTGGGCTGCTCACTCTGGTACAAGGGGTGCTTCTAAGGGCCCAGGGGTGGGGCCAGTGTCCATGTCTACAAACTTTGCCCCCCAGTGCCCCTGCTAAATTCATAGTCATATGCGATATACAGTAACTACACTTTTTTAAATGTTTTTGCAATGCTCTTTCAAGGCAGTAAAAGAACAGATATAACATTTGCATCTATCCATTCTCACAGAATAGGTCAAATCTTTCATTTCCTGAGCATTCAGGGACCTAATTACTCCTAGACTATATTAACAGAAAAAACAATTCACATCTGAATATCAGTTTGTGCTACACACATGCAAAAAACAGGGATGACCAAAGTGTGCAACCATGAGCCAAACAATCTAAATCAAATAAAAATGGCAGAAAACTGAGTAAAATATTAGTACATCATAGTTCAAAAACGTGTACAATGTGCAAATGATGGCAAAACGGTGGACGCAGCCTGTCCAGAAAAGCATTACAATGCACACCTGCATTTTATCAGTTATAGATAAAGAGTGATCTGTGTGCCGTGTGGGGGAAAAGAAAAAAACTTGGAATTACTCCATCATTACGGAATGAACGATGCAAATTAAGATTATCTCAAGAGCACAATTTGATGTGTTATCAGTAAACCCAGACTGTATCAAGAGAGCTCTATCATACCTGTATTTCTTTGAGCCCTAATTTGAGGTTGTTCATCATCTTAATGCAAAATAAAAGAAAATATATTTCCATGTGTATGTTTCTTGTTGGCCAATTCAATCGGCCCATTTATAGCTTAAAAGCTCCAAAAAATGACAAAAATAAATAAATTAATATATATAGATATATATACTATAATATATATATATATATATATATATATATATCTATATTAGATATACACACCATTTTTACTTTTGTGCTGTATTTCGTGTCTTCTGAAGCCTTGTGATGAGAAACAGAAACAGCTCAAAAAAGCTGAATGACTCAATGACCCAATCTAAAGTTAACAGTTCATGCGAGAATAATATTTTCAGTGAATAACTATTTATTTCTGTACTTCTTTAGAAGACTTGGAATATAAGCACACAAATTTTATGGGCCAAAGGACATTTTTTTCTTCCCTCCATTTTTCATGCGAAAACAGCTAATGGGTTTGGAACAACATTGAGTGTGTGTCAATAATGACAATTTTTTTTATTTTTGGGTGAACTGTTCTTTTAAGTATCCCATGCATCCAAGCTCACTTCAGACCTCAAGACAGTTAATTGTTATTCTTTCCTCCAGTTTATTTGGATCCTAGCATAACATGTTAGGTGGCGGTGCAGATTAATTTGGCAATGCATCATGTGAACTCTCCACAGAGACACTACTTTCTGCATATGGAGGCGAATTGGATTAGGACCAATATTAAAGACATTAGGCCTCCAGGTACCACGCAGCTACTGCAAATGTCAAGTTCCATTTTTCAGCTATTCTGTGCCACCGAGTCTGCTTTATAAAAACAATGTGACATAAGCATCACATGAGAATTCGTTCTACATGAAAACCCAGCAGCTCATAGCTCTGTTTAAAAATGTGACGTGGGTATTTTTGACTTCTAGTCAGTTGGGTGAAACCATGGAATGATGGATTGTTGGCTGGGTATCGCGTGACAGTTTGTGCTCCCGTTAGGCTTTTTGCCCAAGGCTTTGCTCCGCAGGGAGCTTGAAGTTATCTTTGACTGTGAAAATAACAGCCATTCTTCTGACCAGCATGTGTTGTATCAGAGGCTTGTTAAATCACCTTGCTGGAGGAATTCCCAATGGAGAATGGGGTGCTGTGATCCTGCTCTGTGGGAATAGTTGGAGGGCATGCCAGCACTGCCTGCTGCATTCCACCTGCTATATATGCATCCCGATGGGCTTTGTCATATGCACATTCATGAAGAACAACGTAGGTGTGAACACATTTCATAATGGCCCTGAGGAAGAAAAGATATGCCATAGTGAAATATGCAATACAGAAGAGCATACATACATTCATGCAATCAGACTTGCTGTATGAAGTCTGTGTGAAGTGTCTCAGCATAAGGGGCTTTAGCACTGGGTATTTATAGGAACGCCGTTATAGGAGAACTATCCAACAGGGTGGTCCCCTGAAAACTAAATTTTCTTCTAGGGTCTTTTTCCTGGTTGCATTCGCACCATCAGTAGGAACTGACAGCAATGTCATTTAAATGCAACATACAACAACATTAACAACTGGAGGATGGAGGACGGAAAAGTGCCTGTCTGGACTTCTGCATTGACCCATCTAGCACTGTTTTCCACGTACATGGAGTAAGTATATGTAAACTCTGCATTTTTCATGTATTTTTAGAAATGTCAGGTGTTGGAGTTTATCACACTTTTATCACACCATAAAAAAATTAAAAAATCAATATAAATAGCAGTGTTCTTCAGATTATTAAACTAAGAATGACTAACTAAGAAAAACTGTTCACTGAAAGGTTTATATATATATAGAGATAAATCATATTTTTTTGTTATTACGATTACCAAAGTTCAAGTGCTTTAAGGCATATAAGCACATATGAAAAAATACATTGTATATTATTTAGCAAGCCTATAACCACCTAAACCAATTATTAAATAAAGCTTTTTTGTTAAATCCAGGTAATTTACCATAGACAAATTATGATTTTTAACATTTATGACTGTTAGAGCGCCACCTATAGTCTGCTTTCCATAAAGTTGTGCATGCTTGTTTAGAATCATCTGTGCATGCCCCCCCCCCCCGCTCACCTAGATTCACCAAGTTTTGAGTTTTAATTTAGGATTTATAGACTTTTGGGTATATTTGGCAACGCCTCTTTTAAAAATGACCCTGTTATAGCTAACCAAAGTGTAAAGTTCAAAATTTTTTGATAATTATTGACCTAGCGAGTCCAGAGAATTGTACTGCAGTGGTTTGGTTGAGATTGAGCAACAAATCTAGGACTAGTTCGCAAAAGTCGTTTTTTTAGATAATCTTGAATAATTAATTAATGATTTGAAAGACAGTAGTGGTTCTTGAGGCAAAGTTCATAATGAGATCTATAATATGATCTTAATATTGTGTGTATGCGTAAAAGGTGTAAAACTCGTTAGCACCACCTAGTGGCTGATTTCTTTCAAATTTCTCACAGACCTTTAGGGCCATGAGTCAAACAGGGCCACTGAGTTTCGTTCCGATTGACCTCCATTAACTTTGTCCAATAGGTGCTCAAACTTCATTGGCCAAAGGTGCCCATGAGATACGCAAATATACTTATAGACACATGTGGCACTTTGGACGAAGACACTGCATACCAATTTTCATGTTGATTGATCGGACAAATGATGGCGTAGTTATAGGCATGTTTATGTTTTTTCCACTCTTATAGCACCACCGAGTGGCCAAGCTTTTTTAATGTGACCTCAGATTGAGCTCTTACATGAGTGTTCTGAGTTTGGCAACGATATCTCGTTATAGCTGTTTTAATAAAAGTTGCCCTTCCCCTTTCTAACATTTTGACGTCCCTTTGTGATGGTGAGTCAAACTTTTTTTTTGATAATTATTGATATTCACTCTTCAGGGAATCTTTATGTACTGGTTTGGTTCCAATCGGGCAAAAAACATAGGACTAGTTCGCTAAAGTATGTTTTTAAAAAAATCCAAAATACCTGAAAATTTTGCAGGGTGATGATCGAATTATGTGTTGTCTACTGCGAGCCAAGGATTCCAGCGACATAAGGCACTTGAGCCTGTGACAAATAGTTTAGGAGTTATGAGCGGTTTCATACTTTTGATTGCCAGAGCGCCGTCAGGCCGATTGGGGCATGTACACACTTAAAAATAAAAGTTCTCTATTGGCTTTGATGGCTCCAAGAAGAACGTTTAACATCCACGAAATCTTTCCATTCAATAAAATGTTATTTATAGTGGAAAAACTTTCTTTAGATTATTAAAATGCTCCTTAACCAATCACTGAAAGGTTATTTGAGCATGACTGTGTGAAGCCTGTATTTTTAAGAGGGAGGATGTTGCCCAAACTGCCAGGCCATTATGGTAGACATATACCTTTGCACAAAACTCAAATATGAAGGATTTTTTTTTTCCTAATTTAAAATATACAAAAAGGATTTGTATCATAATTCTGAATTCCAGTATGATATTAAACATTTAAATATTAAGTCATTTATTTCTAATCCCAGAAATACATAGTTAATATGAATAAGTGATTAAAAAAATGTTTCAAGCACAGTTTGAAATCCATTTATACAAAGTTTTAGACATAGTTTTCACAGAGGTCAACGTTTGAATATTATTTAAGCGATTCTGCTAAAAGCTCTTGAACGGTTCTTCAAAAAGCTCCTTTAACAAAAGAGAATCTATATAAACATCCCATATATTGCAGGCTAGCTTGCTTCCTATTTTTCACTGTAGAATCACAAGCCGTCTTGCCACACAAAGCCTAGCTCACCTACATTGTTTTCTAGGGCGAGAAAGCTGACAATGTAGCACGCTACACTCTGAGAACTATTTAGAGCAGTCGCCACAAACCGGATCTAACGCCAGGCTCCACTACCTATCATGTGAGACAAAAAGACAGACCTCGGTTTCCTCCTCGCTGCGCAGCATCAAACCTTTCAAGGCTCTGTGTTCTTGTGTTGTACAGAAACGTCACTTGAGAACTGAGAGCAGGAGGTTCTGCCAGAGTGCCCAATTCGCAGCACACCTGCTGTTCAGGCGACAGCATTAAAAGTCTGTTTTTCTCATCCCGAACAAATGCCCTACAGGTCACTCTCCAACCAGCTTGAGATATCATTAGATTTCATGGCATAACTCACAGTCAGAGGACAGAAACAGTGATTATTAGAGCTCTGTATTCAAAATACACAATAGCAGAATAAGACAAATTTGAGGATGGCAGCCGAGGGCAATGCTGGCAGTTCTGAGGAAATTATACACATAATCAAATATAAATATATCTCTCTGCATGACACTAGGCTAATAAAAGGCTAGTGCGTTGTGATCAACACGCTATCTTTAGAAAAATGAAGAGTTCAAGTAAGGTCTTGCTTTCTGGAAAAACAAGGTTTTACGATTTAGAAAATATTATGTTATGAAAGTTATGATATGCTCATGGGCCTAAAAGTAATTCATAGTAATGTATATTAATTTGGGGGCATCAAGTCAAAAAGTCAGGTTGATACAACTGTCCTAATATCATAACGAAGAAGAAATAAAGCTGGAATGCATAACAAATTACTACATCGGTAACATACCAGTCATTGCCTGATATTACTGTTTTTTTTTTTATCGATATCAGTTAATATTGGATATACTGTATATTGGGTTAGACTTGATATCTATGCCTAAATATAATACACATGTGTATTCTCATTTAGATTATACCTTTGCCGTCATCTAATTCCCAGCTAAATTTAATCTTTATAAACACAATTTTTTCAATAACATGCAAATGTGATCTTTAGTAAATCTCTAAATAAATATTCATTTTTGACACTGTAGCATCTGAAATTATTATATATGTTTTAATAACATTACAATAACAATTGGTTTATCAGTATCAACCAAAACTGTAATATAGATGCATCCCTAGCCAACTTTAATAATCATTATTATTATTAATTTAAAATAATCATTATAATAAGCATAATACTAATTATTACTATTATCATTATTATTTATTGAAAAAGCTAAGTAGGTTGACATAATTTATTTGTTACACACTTTTTTAGCTCAAAAGAAATTTTAAAACCCATGCTATCTTAAATGCTGCTGTCATTCACATAAAACGGAAATACTCCAGATCCCCACAATCTGTTATTTCACATTTTATTATCTTTGACAACACACACAAACTTGTATATATGGTTTATTGGGACTCTCCATCAGCATAATAGTTGTTATGCTCAGCTAATAACATTTTCCAACCAAACACACACAATGTCAAAACACAGACAAAACATTTTATCGCACAAAACTCTCAAACGCTCTTCCCCACACATACAGGTTCTCACACATCCCTCTGCAAGTGTCAGATTCTCTTTTGACAGCTTAATATCGTCTTGAAGTTGGTCAAACTGTCAGAATCACTTAGCATCAAAATGCAGAGCGTGCGCCATAACTAGCAGATGCCACTTTGTATCTGAAGCCGAAATTGATCTGCAGAAGCCTCCAGTACAAATTGATTAACTTGATAAGGAGGAGAACTGCAAATCAATGTTAAGGTCTTAGCTCTACATTAAGTGGACTGGAAAGGTGTTGGCTCAGGAAATTAATGGAAGAGGATGTCTTAAAGGGCATGCAAACACATCCTCCCCTGACAACACTTCATTTCATTTCAGAGGCACATGAGGGTATTTTCAACTTCTCACATCGAGTGAACCAAGGCTTACTAGACACAGAGTGAGCTGATACAAAACTTCACAATAAAATGACGTTTACCTAAAGTCAAGCTGAAAGGACTGTGAGGGTAATGTGGTTTTGTGGTTACGGCCTTGAGAAAGACACTTAACCTTAAATCAGAGTCGACAAAAAAAATAAAAAATAAACACTCATTGTGCCATCAGCAAAGCATGCTTGAGGAAAGAATATTATTTTTCTGTTTTTTGGGACAGTATATGAGTGAAAGTTAATAGTATCAGGAGAGAGCAAACAAATGAATAAATTCAGAAAAAATAAATAACAATAAAAAAAAATTATATATATATACTGTATATACTACAACATAATATGCATAATATGTTTTTATACAATGGGCTACCTACAGCAAAAGAACCGACATCCCAAAAGACATTGAGCAAATAAATATAACAAACAATAGGATAAAAATGACAAACTATTTCCATGTTTTACACCTTTTTTTATCTACGGAAAGCATGCTTGCTTTCTCCCGCTCTCTCTCCCATATAAACGCACATACAGTACAGACACACGCACACAGGAGACAAGCACAGTAACTTGTCAGTGCTGCACCACAAATTGATCAATAAAAGAGTTTCGCAGCTGAAAAGCTACATGACATTTCTCAGTAGCGAGGTGGTAACGTTACTGTTCTTGAAGCAGTTAAATTTAAAGTTGCGCTATTAGCAGAAGCGGCCACTGAACATCGAGGAGAGATGCACAGACTCAGGTACTTCACATGCCCTTCATCTCTCTCTCTCTCTCTCTAACTGCATTAATCTGCATATCAGTGGCTCAAGCCCCAGTTCTTAGCTCTAAAATGACATTTTGCCTATGTCATAATAAGAGGTAAATTCGGCCCCGACTACCTTGATGTACTCTCCTCTATTCTTCCAACAGTAGCAAATCAATCAGCATTCCCATATCACGTGTCCCCATATATTTGCATAATTGTTAATATACCTCACGGCATCACATTCAAATTTACCATTCACAAAGGAAACACAAAACGGTTAGTGAGGCGTCTGCTCTCATTCCAATAAAGTCCATTGAAAACACAAGAGGAGAAAAAGAGAGACGAGGTTAATTTGTATAGTTTGACAATATCCATAAGGCATTCTCTCTCTTACTGGCCTACAAACCACTCTACCTTGAACGTGACTTCATAAAGCCAGCTAGCATCCTCTCCACTAGTCAATGAGATGGCTCACCACTCGGCCTGGTAAATCAAAGTACTTTACTAGCTTATTCTCATCAAAAAATAACCTAATAGAGGATAAATGGTGTTATGTTACTCCCCTGAGGCTGGTCGTTTCTATCATAGCCTCCTATTAGACCTGTTTGGGTCTGTGTGTGTTCACCAATGCTGGTTAGTGATTCTATTACATTAAGCATGGCTCATCAATCCTTTCTGTGTGTTCTGTTGGCTCTCAAAGAACATTTTCTCCCATTGTGGTGGCACCTGGGAAATAGCCTCATTCCATATTTTGAACAGGTTCCAAGCACTCTAATTTTATCTGACTTCAAGACATAAAAGAAACAAAATGAAATACTGAAACATGCAAAGCAATTCATACTGTGCTTCACTCTTAAGTCTAGACTAAAGGGTTTTGCTACCGGTATACCATCAGAAAACAACTCAAATCTGTTGTAAACATGTTCCAGTTATGTATTAACAAACCTTGGTATGTGAAGTCAGTGCAGAGCATAAAAAAATATTGGTTTTCAAAGACTCACCTGAAACAAGCCCAATTTAAGTAAATAATCATGCTAGGGCTGGTCCGAATACCACTTTTTGAGCTTCAAAGCTTCGATAGTAATCAACACCAAATATGCGAGCAAGCTTCGGAGGGAGGGGGCTGAACATATTCTTCTCTCTAATAAAGGCAGGAATCTCTGTGTGTCTGTCTGTCTGCATTTTTATTATGTCGAGAACCGTTCATCCAATCAGCTTCACGCGTGGCGGGTGTGTTGCTGCAGACCCAAGGGAGTGCAGAGTGGCATTTTGGTGCAATATGGACAAGATCACGACACGTTCTGAATTAATAAACTTTTAATAAACTACAGAACAGCGCGAGCCAGAAGCGGCGCGCCTCACGCGGGCAGGGCTTATATGCTCCGAGAACGGACACTGCACTAGTGATACAAAACACACAGACTGTCGCCTCTGGCTTGCTTAGTTGGGGACACTTCATTTCCAGCGATATGGTTGACTTGATTGCAAATGATTGCAAAGATACTATTTAAACTGAGCTGGATGTTGACATCAAAAATGAAAAAAAACCCCCTGAATTCAATGATGAACTGTCTTTAACTGAAAAATTTGTGTTTACTATTGTCATTTAGCATTATTGTAGCGTCTGGACCAATCAAACACACAATATATATTTTGTTTTTATATTTAACAAATACTCTGTAACCCCCCTCAGTTAAAAAGCCAGATGCGGACCCATGCACTTCCCCCGTAATGCGTAACACCCCAGGACAGCCGAACCGGCCCCTTGTTTTCATGGCACCCACTCTTGATATCACTGGGTTTATGGCCAAAATGTAAAGTCAGGGACATCCCTGCTGTCCCGGAACAAAGGCAGATAGAATGACTGCCTCTAATTAATTCATAGGAAAACCTGTCTTTGAATGAACACAACATTCTTCAGGCCATTGTGTATATTATTGCTGTTTTGTATTAATCTGTTGTATTATAGACTATTTTATTCATGCTTACGATAAACCACTCATTCATATAACCTTACATATACCGTGTTTAGTATCTATGAATTCGCCTTCTTATGATCGAAACAAGCGTGTTTATTATATGTTGGTACATATGCAATATATATATTAGGGTCCTGAGAACTTTTAGTAATTTTGATTCAAGTCCATTTCTATTTTACCATGCTTTCAAACAAAGCGCCATAAAAACGCCCACTTGGGATTCCGGCTTTTCTCTTTGGATAAGCCCATCTTGAGAGGCGGGGATCTTCTCTGACCTTAAAGCTGACACACCATGTGACCCGCCCAGTCGGTGGTTCGGTCAGATGCTAAGATGAAGATGTGAGAAAACGCTTCAGGATACCAAAGCTTTGTGCCAGGCCTTTCGGCCTTGACTTTTCCATTCACCAAAGATTCTCTGACTCAAACTGGTTCTTTTCATCAACAAATTTCAGCAAGATCTTGGGCCTTAAGATTGCATCAGGAATCTCTTTCAGACAGATGAGACTTGCAAGTATTCAAACTTATTCTTATTAATTGATACATTAGGTATATTTTGCACCTTTTTACAAAGGTGTGTTTGTACTCAGAATCTGACGTATCCCTCAGGCTTAGATCTGCTGAATATGCAAATGGTTCCATAAATGTCATTCCTTATGTCTCTTTCTGTACTGAGTTAAACTTTAACCCTTTCCTATACCAACTGTATGTGTGTGTGTGTGTATGTATGTTAGACCTGTTTATGTGTTTATGTAGTGTGTTAGACCAGTTTATTTGTTTATGTAGTATGTTAGACTAGTTTTTAAGTGTTTATGTAGTTAATAAAACCTTACTTGTATCACACTTGACGTGTTCATTGTTTGCTCATAACCGGAGTCACTAATCATGCAGATTTACGCTACAAGCTTTGTAGAATTGTACAGTAAGAAAGTTATTTCCCTTAACCAGGAAATTAACGTTCTTAGAATTGACAAGACAGTTGACCCTGAGAAGTCAGCTAAATATCTACAGCGGATCTAAAATATGAATAGTTAATTATAACTAGTTATGGTTAATTATTCATATTTCCTGTCATGAGCTGATTCGTTACATTATTGACACACTGTTTTCCTAATTAATGCTGTTCAGTTGCTTTGACACAATCTGTATTGTTAAAAGCGCTATATAAATAAAGGTGACTTGACTTGACTTGACAGATCTGTTAAGAACAATACTTTTAATAAGGTAGCCTAACATTTTTCTAACAAACAAATCACTCCCAATTCAAAAATTAGCAGCACAGTAATTACTGACACTGTAAAGGGTAGGCTATTTGAATAAAATAAAAACAAAAAATAAATGAACGAAGTTCAGTGAACTATAATAAATAAAGAACGGTAGCATAGACAAATTATTATTAGGCTGGGCTACTGTACGTTTTTTTATGACTGCCGTATTCGCAAGTATTTTCCAAGCAAATTAAGTGCACGTTTTTATCATGTGTAAAATTACTGATTAACATGCCGGATAAAGGGAGCTGTTTTTTTTTACACCAACAATATACTATAGGTGTACTACTTACAAAACTCATGTGATTTTTAAAACTTGATTTGCTGTTGTGGTAGGCCAGTTTCAAATCGCATATTTGGCACACTGCCTTTGTCTTGTCCTCACTCAATTTAAAGTGCTCCCACACAGCTGAGGTCTTCGGCATTTTTGTCTTCTCTTCCAGATGAACTGAATCATGACGTTCTCTCATGGGCGATTCATATTCAAGTGTGAATGAGAACCGTTTCGCGGGGGATGCCAGGTGTAAAAAAAAAGAATATTCGAATCTCAAAATTGAAAATCGAATGCCAACCCACCGAATGAATATTCGAATAATCGAATATTCTGGTCCAGCCCTAAATCATGCATGTACTCCCATTGTATTTAATTAAAAAGGTTCAGTTAGATTATCTTAAATAGGGCTCTAGACTCATTCTTCCCACTGGTCACTCATTTGCGACTAACTTTCTCAGTTGTTTGCACCAGAACCAAAATTGGGGATTTGGTCACACCTTTTTTTTTTTTTCCTACAACATGAGAATTATCAATGCATGCTGATGAATAGTTTTTCAGTTATCATAGTTTATAGTTATATGTTAACAAATATCAGAAATCTCACTTTGCCTTCTGCATGGGCGTGTTGAATGTCAATATAATGATATTGGTATAGGTCTTCCGTTATTAATGACACAGGCATAGACAATCTCACATTCTTTGGTAGACATGTCATAAATCATAAACGATAGTGGGCAGAGGAAATTTTGTCAGCCATCTTTTTTCAGAGATTGTCTGCTATCGCCCTGGTCGGCGTCTGGACCAATCAACACACAATATATATTTTGTTAGCTATATTTAACAAATACTCTGTAACACCCCTCAGTTAACAAGCCATATGAGGACCTTTCTCATTGGACAAGCCCATCTTGAGAGGCGTGAATCTTCTCAGACCTTAAAGGCCTCACATCAGTGACTCGCCCAGAGTTGGTGGTTTTGGTTGAATTCTGAGAAGATGAAAATGTGAGCTACAACGCTCCAGGACACCCTAAGTTTTGTGCCAGGCCTTCGGCCTTGACTTTTCCATTCACCAAGATTCTCTGACGCAAACTGGTTCTTTTTCATCAACCAACTTCAGCAAAGATCAACTTGAACCTTCAGATTGCATCAAGCCTCTTTCAGACAGACGAGACGTGCAAGTATCAAACTTAGTCTTATTAATTGATACATTAAGTACCCTTTTTACAAAGGTGCGTTTGAACTAAGAATCTGATGTTTCCTTCAGGCTGTAAATCTGCTGAATATCAAATGGTTCCATAACTTCATATTTTTATTTCTCTGCTCTTTACTGCTTAAGTTTTAACCCTTTCATATACCAACTGTATGCGTGTGTGTGTGTATGTTAGACCAGTTTAAGTGTTTATGTAGTATGTTAGACTAGTTTAAGTGTTTATGTAGTTAATAAAGTCTTACTTGTATCACACTTGACGTTGTTCATTGTTTGCTCATAACTGGAGTCCCTAATCATGCAGATTTATGCTACAGGCTCTGTGTAGAGTTGTACAGTAAGAAAGTTATTTCCCTTAACCAGGAAATTAACGTTCTTAGAATTGACAGACAGTTGACCCTGAGAGTTCAAGTAAATACTTACAGCAGATCTAAATATTTATAATTAATTATAACTAGTTATGATTAATTATTCATATTTCCCCATGAGCTGATTCGCTACAGCAACATCATATGGGCACATGCATGACTAAGGACCTTACGTGGGTTAACATTCAACCCCTTCTTTTTCATCAGTATTATTTGTGATTTGAATTTTGTGAATGGGAGTTCCTCTTTTTCTATGTTATAAGCCGAGCTTCAGACGCGTTCACTTTCACTTTCGAAATCGCGATCTTGGTATCTTACAAGAAATGATAATTGTCTGTTGTGCTTATATATTTAACCTTTTGTTCACTTTTTCTTTTTAACGAACCCAAAAAAAAAAAATTGAATGCTTGAAGTGGATTCATTATTATTGATAATGAAAAACACAAATACAATAGAACATTACAGTGACAAACAAGCTTACCCAGATAGCACACGCACGTCTGCAAGATGTCTGTTAAAGATTGCTTCATCTGGAAAGCATCTGCTGTGTACAAACATCTGATAGACGTCTTTTAAGATGCCAGTTTTACATACATTCTTAATCATTTTAAAGACATTTTCTAAACGTCTATTTGACATCTAATAGGAAACGTCCTATAGACATATTGCAGATGAGCAAACACTCTAAAAAAAAAAATAGGTCTCTGTGATGTTGCATGTGAGACCATGCCAAATTTGAACTCGCACATTCTCCAAAAATGGCTGCAGTCTACAGCCCTGTTAAAGTATGTTCAACTAAAGAACATGGAAAACATATTGCCTCAGGTTTCATTTAAGAATGGACTATTATGCTATCTACCTTTGTTCAATTGGCAAGACCCATTGGCGATATTACAGCCTGACATCTAGGCAAGTTTAATCAAAGTGTGTCACTGATGGAAATCACCTTTTGCCTCATTACATACCACTCAATTTCAATATGCTTCCATTTAAGGGAAAGGAACAATCAAATATGACGTCTAATAGCAGCAATCAGAGCCTAAAAATCTTATGGCCATTTGCTCTTACATGGTGAGATTTGGCAACACTACTTGATTACGTTTTTTTTAGATCTTCATATTAGACTGATGTTCCAATCCAAGTATCAGATTAGAGCCATCGGACACTTTTAAAAAAAAACTATTTCCACTACTCAGCTGAGAACATATTTCTGGTTCGGAGCAAAAATACTCAAGTAATGGAAGAAATGGCTGATTTAACTGTAAAAATAATACAACAGCATTAAAAAGAAAAAAAAAAGTGTTCCTTAAAAAGTACCAAATATTAGGAACCAGATCATCCAATTCATTTTACAGGTGTTTATTTATTTATTTTTGCTACTTTAGTATGGTCTTTATTATTTATATAAAAAGACAAAATGGAAAAAAGGTTCATAAAGGTTGTATAAGGTTCATAAACATCAAAGTCCCATCAAATGAGTTTTAGATCACTGTAACCTGGACATAGGCTACAGTGTGACTTCACTGCATACATAATATAATGTGATAATTATAAAGGGGGTGATTATTTTCTGTACCACTGTGTTATTATAATATATATATTATATTATATATATTATATATATATCTGACAGTATATATATATATGATTATATACGGGGGGTATGGAAGTAGTCAGACCCCCTAATTTTGCACTCTTTGTGAGATTGCAGCCATTTGCTAAAATCATTTAGTTATTTTTTTTTCCTCATTAATGTAAACACAGCACACCATTATTGACAGAAAACACAGAATTGTTGACATTTTTTTGCAGATTTATTAAAAAAGAAAACCTGAAATATCACATTGTCTAAGTATTCATCACCCTATTGCTCAGTATTTAGTAGAAGCACCCTTTTGATCTAATACAGCCATGAGTTTTTTTGGGAAAGATGCAACAAGTTTTTTCACACCTGGATTTGGGGATCCTCTGCATTCCTCCTTGCAGATCCTCTCCAGGTTGTTCTGTCAGGTTGGATGGTAAACGTTGGTGGACAGCCATTTTTAGGTTTCTTTAGAGATGCTCAATTGGGTTTAAGTCATGGCTCTGGCTGGGCCATTCAAGAACATTCACAGAGTTGTTGTGAAGCCACTCCTTCGTTATTTAGCTGTGTGCTTAGGGTCATTGTATTGTTGGAAGGTAAACCTTCGGCCCAACCTGAGTTCCTGATACAGGATATCCCTGTACTTGGCCGCATTCATTCATCTTTCCCTCGATTGCAACCTCGATTGTCGTCCTGTCCCTGCAGCTGAAAACACCCCCACAGCATGATGCTGCAACCACCATGCTTCACTGTTGGGACTGTATTGGACAGGTGATGAGCAGTGCCTGGTTTCCTCCACACATACCGCTTAGAATTAAGGCCAAAAGTTCTATCTTGGTCTCATCAGACCAGAGACTCTTATTTCTCACCATCTTGGAGTCCTTCATGTGTTTTTTTTCATGTGTCCTTGCACTAAGGCGGCTTCCGTCGGCCACTCTGCCATAAAGCCCCGACTGGTGGAGGGCTGCAAGTGATGGTTGACTTTCTACAACTTTCTCCCATCTCCCGACTGCATCTCGGGAGCTCAGCCACAGTGATCTTTGGGTTCTTTACCTCTCTCACCAAGGCTCTTCTCACCGATAGCTCAGTTTGGCCGGACGGCCACATCTAGGAAGGGTTCTGGTCGTCCCAAATGTCTTCCATTTAAGGTTTATGGAGGCCACTGTGCTCTTAGGAATTTTAAGTGCAGCAGAATTTTTTTTGTAACGTTGGCCAGATCTGTGCCTTACCACAATTCTGTCTCTGAGTTCTTCAGGCAGTTCCTTTGACCTCATTATTCTCATTTGCTCTGACATGCACTGTGAGCTGTAAGTCTTATATAGACAGGTGTGTGGCTTTCCTAATCACGTCCAATCAGTATAATCAAACACAGCTGGACTCAAATGAAGGGGTAGAACCATCTCAAGGATGATCAGAAGAAATGACAGCACCTGAGTTAAATATATGAGTGCCACAGCAAAGGTTCTGAATACTTAGGACCATGTGATATTTTCGTTTTTCTTTTTTAATAAATCTGCAAAAATGTCCAATCTGTGTTTTTTTTCTGTCAATATGGGGTGCTGTGTGTATTAATGAGGAAAAAAAATTAACTTATTTGATTTTAGCAAATGGCTGCAATATACAAAGAGTGAAAAATTAAGGTGGTCTGAATACTTTCCGTACCCACTGTATATATACACACACACACACACATCACACACTACCCAACTTGTTAGATACAGGATCTAAAAAACAAGGCAAATTGTGCCCATAATGGATTAATACCGTGTGTTTGCCCCTTAAAAAATTTTGGAAGAATTATCATATTTGGCACCTTTGGCAACCCTAAGGAAGCTTTTAAAGGGTCAATATGACTATTTTAAAGATCCTGATTGTGTATTTGGTGTCACAGAATGTGTTGACATGCTTTAATGTTCAAAAAACAAATTTTTAAGATACTGTACATTATTGTAGGTCCTATATTCCCCGCCTTTCTCAAACGCTTCGTTTCCTACAAAGTCGCTCCTGCCTACAAGTGCAGTCTGCTCTGATTTGCCAGCTGACCCAGTGCATTGTGATTGCCGAACACCACAAGCACGTGTCAGAATTGTAACGCCCCTTACCATAATCGCAGATTCATCTTTCAAAATAAATGTAAAGACATTAAATAATGTCATTAGTTTTACCATCAGTTCAAGCCCCAAAGGGGAGCAGAGTCGCGTGACGGACACAGTGATGATTCAGTACACAAGCCGCGGTTAAGACACCTGACGTGCTATGATTCTGACAGGCAGTTCACTCTCCTGTGATGTGACCCTGTTTCCCTCACACACACACACACACGACACGTTAATCTGCCCTGCGCAAAACTCCACATTTGAACAGTCAATAGCAAATACTTAACTAATAACAAAACATACTTACAGTTACTGATTCAGAAGCGCCAGATTGTCATAGCAAAGTCGGAATTTACCCTTTTTTTTTTTTTTTTTAGATATAGCCTTTGTGCACAGCCAGCCTTGAACTCTTCGTCATCCATAAAATGCGTTCCACAAATTCGAATATCTGGGTTGTGCTGTTCTGTTGTAAATACATCTTAATCAATTATTCCTAATTGCATCTACTTCCGGAATGCTAAATAAAGTGCTTTTGCTTTCACACTAAATCACACAGCGTTTGATTGGCTGCATCAACACTACTGCTGTTCCTGAAACCACGCCTTCTTTCTTTGCGTGCCCATTTGGACGGCATTATGCTTATATTTCCAAATAGTAATGTAGGTATGTGGGGGCATGTTAGAACGAGCTGTTTTAGGTAGGCGTGGCTGACTCTTAACTTTTATAAAGAATATCTCTTTGTATTTGAGACTTTAGTCTTTGCAACTTTACAGATCTTCTTTATGCACCAAGAGCTTTTAACACTCCAAAGAGAAAGGTAAACTTGAAATCGCATCATATGACCCCTTTAAAGCATATACAGTGTCAGCTATATTCTGGAAAAACATTTTTTTAAATAAAACAACTGATGCCACGTGTCAATAAAATGCTGGTCTTGACATTGCAAAGAAACACATTATGCATTATACCGCAAGAAAATTCCAGGCAACAGCTGAATCGCTTGGAGGTCACCAGAAGCACAGTTTACTGGCTTATTAGCGATTGTAATGAGCAAGGTCAAAGTTGAGTTTGAACATGCTCTCCATCTAGTTAGCACAGGGGAAATATCTAAGGTTAATGAGATGACACAGAGAGAATTTTTTTTCCAATTATTATTTTTTTCCTATTGCAAAGGATTGCTTAAGTCCTCCAGTGTGTATAGTACAGAGGATATAGTAGAGAAACCCACAGTGCGTGGTGGCGTGCACAGCTCCTAAGGCTTGTTATTCTATATGCGTGGAGCTTAAAGCGGAAAAGAAGAAAAAAACAAGCCACAATTCTCTTAAGGGGGTTAGTTCCAGCTTCTTGTTTTGATTTGGTAATGCTTTTAGGAAACCAAGCCATTTGCTAGTGTCGAAGGATTCTACCAGACAGAACTTCAATCAGTTAAAAGAGAACAGGAGAGACGGCAGAGCTTACAAAGCGTGCCTCACAAAGTCAAATATATAAAACTTTAAGCTTGTAACGGGCTTGTACAAGAATAATATAATTTTATCATTTTAATTTTATCAACACAACATAATATGAATATCCTGACAGAGAGGCAAATTAAGTTATATACTCAGGCAGGGTAAAAATGACTGATCCTAAAAGCATGTTCATGGAGTGTTAGAGCCATAGATTATTATCGAGACAAAGCAATCACGAAGCGCAGATGGGGACGCCTATGCATATTCATTCCATTTACCAATCAGAAGTTGTGCACACCTGTTTTTCCAAAAATGTCTTCATTAAAGCAGAAGGCAGACAGTACAGTCATCTCCTTGCATTATCTAACAGCTCTACATAACTTGAGGCAGAGCTGCAGAAGAGATAAGCGGAAATTCAGTATGTTACGGCCAATGTTGAATGCACTTCTTTGGACACCACTTGCATTCTTTGTCTGAAAAGCGCATTAAAAAGGTGAGTGTACAATGTGAAATTAAATACGACTCATTTGCTGTGATTAGATGGCAGCTATAAATAAAACTGCAGCCTGGTGGTTTTAATTTCAATATGATATTTGAAGTTGTACATTTCAAGAGAAAAATATTTGAGTATGTGGTAAATCAAAAAAAAAAAAAGACAAAACGGGGCACATTTCAGAGGTTAATAACATCTGGAAACAGGTTTCGCATTCTTTATTAAAATTAATATATGTATTCGCACTCAGAAAGAGAAGGAAAAAATGAGTTTTGAGAGCGAGAGTCTTCACTAGCAGGTACTACTGATGTGGAAATAAGCGTGACATCTTTTAATACCATTAAAATGCACAGACCGGCACAGAGTCCTTTCACTATTCCCCAGAGGTGTAGCACACAATAATTAAAGCTGGAAACAGGTGAGAGAGTCCAGATTTAAGCTTCTACAGAGCAAATTACTGTTCCATAACCTCGACCTGCTTAGAACAGGCCTAACAACTCAAGACAGCTATCCTTTTAGACTATTCGCACTACATAACTATAACACTACGAGTCTGTGCAGTAATACATAAAGACAGAATTTAAAAAAAAAGTGACTTTACTAAGTATTTTAGCAGCAAAAAAGTTTTCCATTGTCTCTCAGGCTATGATTGGATATTTGAAGAGTTCAGATGCAAAAGCCTCTAAGCGCGGTCTGAAATGTTCTTCTAAAATTAGCATTTTTATCAGGCTCCTATGTTTAGGTTCAGTAATTTTACTTCAATGGCAATGTATAAGTCATTTTCTATGCCATTAAAGTGAAATAACTGAACATAAATATAGATTGCTAAAAATGTTCATCTCAGATGAAAATTTCAGACTGCACTTTGGCTAAGTACTCTTCATTTACACAGTTTCCAAGAGTAAGGACACACTAAGTCGCCTTTTCAAGTCCACTTGGAAAAAAGTGATTCCATTAGAAAAAGGTTAGTAGCAGAAAATGTAGAAAAGTATGCTTTGGTAGAAATTAGTAGCAACAAGAGTAATTTGTGTTCTGCATTTAACCCATCAAAGTACACACACACCGTGAACAGTGGGCAGCCATATCACTGTAGCGCCCGGGAAGCAGTTAGGGGTTCGGTGCCTTGCTCAAGGGTCTCACCTAAGTTGTGGTATTGAGGGTTGAAGAGAGCGCTGATTATTCACTCCCCCCACCGACAATCCCTGCCAGACCTGAGACTCGAAACTGCAACCTTCGGGTTACAAGTCTGACTCTGTAACCATTAGGCCACGACTGCCCAAGCACATTAATTATTAGCATTGAAATACATTAGCATCGAAATACATCACATTCTCACATCAGACTTATGCAAGCTTATACATATTTGTGAGTAGCAATCATGCACTTTGTACTAGCACTCTGACATGTATTGAACTTCCAGTGGGATGTGCAGTCTTACATGCTTATCTAATATATTCTATAAATACATTATTTACCAAATGGAATTATAATAACTTTAAAAAATAATTAATTAAGAAATGTGGGAGCTGTGTGACCGCAGAGCAAACGAAAACTTTGTGGACCACGTCAAGGACATGAGTCATTCATGAGCCTAAATACACTTAATCCCAGAAAAGTATCTTTTATTTAGAGACATCACAGCATCATGTCCAGACGATCATTCTGTATCACCCACAGATCACATGCTTGCTGACACATTTTCAAAATGTATGACACTGGGGGAAAGCCTTAAAGTTTGAGCTCCAGTGCTCTTCTAGTGTGCGGCACAAGGCTTGAGTTTCTAATTAAAAGAGGATGTGATGTAATTGCAGGAAATGTTAACCAGGATTAAGTGTATGATTTATGCAAAGGCAATAGGACATTTTATGATTCTCATGCCATAAAAATCACATGAAGTATCTTCAACTGAAGAGGGACCGAAGCTCTTTTTGATTCCAGGTCTGTATGCAGTGCTGTTTAAACTGTGCTATAGAAAACCCAAATGTATTGCTGCATCTAAAACAAATGTCAACTACTTTTTTATTTTATTTTAATGTCAATAGATGGTTGTTATATTGATAAGAATCTTTACGTTTTATCGTTTTATTAATGCACAAAAAAACAGATGATATTTGATCAAAACAACACTACAAAAAGAGTGTTGAACTTACATAATTTATTCATGTACTTCAGTTCCCCATGAATCAATTAAGTTACACAAACATTTGATCACATAACTGCAACATCATGGAATAGAAAGTAATTTTTTAAGTGACCCAATTAAGCAACAAAGGGATTTTATATGGTTCCCTAACAGGAATCATTTATTCAATTTCATTGATTTTTTTGTGTCACATTACTAAATTAAAGGCAGCTAATAAGCTAGCCACAGAAAATTAGTATGAAAAGCTGAATGTCAGTGAATGTTGTTTTAAAATATTTTAAATGAGAATAAAAAAACAAAGAAACTGACAAGACATTTCTTCCCCGAGATGTCTTACTCTTCAATTTTTCCAAGTGCCATTCACAGAATTATTACCTTAATTAAGTAATCCTACTTTGTCATCATGACAATATTGACATTTGAGAATATAAAAATAGAAAAACAGATGAGAGGTTTATGACAGATGCTAAAATTGTGAATTGAAAACTAAAAATTACTTTGGCTCCAGTACAGCTGAACACAGAAAAGCGGGTTATTTTTACTTTGTAATTTACTTTGTTTCCATTTAAATATGAACTGCATTTGAAGAACACGCACAACATCAGCTAGTCTATTACTCCTGTAATGCATACTAAGATGGATTCAGTACAGTACACATTACAAATGTAACATGTCAATCAACCATGATTAAAATATATTCACTCTCCTGAAGTAGAAAAATTAAGTTATTAACTTTGATACCTTCACATAATGTTTTAACCCACCCAAGTGCACCCAAGCCACTGTGTGAATAATGCGAAGGTCTTCTCTTTGTGCTTGTTTTTCTGAGCACTTATGACATTTACTTCCGAAAGCTTCACAGGAGATTGGAGGCACAGCGAGGAGGCCAAACAAACACAGAAAGGCTCTTTATTTGCTTTAACCTCCTCCATGCGTTTGCATTAAATAGGTCAAAATCATCCATTTTTCATGGAACCCTGTAAAGAAGAAAGATCCCTCAAACAGCTGTAACGTTTGCTCACTCAACAAGGAGCATTTTGAAAGGTTTGAATAAGTAATGCTGTTTTAACATATATTAATTTTAATTCAGCTTCAACTGCCAAATTAATGCACATCCTAATGATTGATTCCTTTTCATCATGGGTTCAGCAGGTAGGGAGAGACCTTTTCGCTGCTAACAGGATGTCTAGGAAGCCAAATATTATGGACTGGCCCGGTTTTAAAGCTCAGTGATATTTTTCCACTTGGGCTCCACACTTCCCCTTGTGAAAAATTAAAAGTGTTCCTAATTGTATTTGCACCAGTAGTGTGTGTGTAACTAATATATATATTATATATATTATATTATATATATTATATAGACTGTATATAAATTAGTATTCTCAATTATCATATACACACACACACACACACACAGATTGTGTAATTATTGCTTTTTAGTATATAAAATAACAGCAAATGGACAAAAACAGCAACTGGATTGCAGCACAGAAGTACATACTAGTTCATAATAATGCAGCTGATGGCATATGGGCTGAGCTCATCACAGAGATCATAAATCCTCTGTGGGAAAAAAAAATATTTTTATCTGTTACAATTTACCAAGCACTCTCTCATCTCGTGTCGGTTACTAAGCGAAGGAGTGGTTAATTAGCTAATTAGCACTGATGCATCTAACTCTACCTCGTATAACTCTCGTTTTCACTTTACCTTGATTTATTTTCCTCCATCTGCACTTGCTGTCTGAAACAATGCCTTGTTCAATTGACCCAATTCCAATTTTTTCCTCCCAAGTGGCACAGATCGGATATGGCCCATGAACGTGTAAGCAGGAAAAAAGCACATGGATTCCGAATATTCTCAGATCGGTTTCAAGCCTCATTCATATGTGGAAATAAATCTGATATGAATCGGATACGTGCATTTGGCCTGCCGTGTAAATGGACAGATCGGATATTCGCCTGTTAATGCGAGGTATCGGATATGGGTCACTTTTAAAAGATGGCATAAGCGGGTCATCAAAAAAATTGGATATAGTCAAAAAATCTGATTTGGGCATTTGGATCTGCAGTGTAAATGCAGCCATATAGAAATCAAATAAATCATGAATTCTCAGTGCCAAGGTTAGCGAAAAGACCTTCACATTTGTCCTGCAAGCAACAGATCAAAACCTAAACTAGTACCACCAAGCCATCATAAATAACGGAACTTCACTTTACTGAGCTCATGAAACACATCTAAAATCCTGGCCCACCTTGCTAAATCATTAGATTGCTGTTAGTGCTTTGTCCCTGAGCTTTTAGAGCGTACTGCTGCCACTAACTGTAACACGCTATGACAGAGCAATAAGTACCTTTTTTTTTCTTTTTTTCTTCACGCAACACCATAATCTACCAAAGTTACCTAATACGCTCATTTAAACTATCCTGAAGCTGTCCTCAACTGTTTTTACTACATGAAAACAGAAAAAACAGAGGTAGTTTTAAGGTACTTTTAAATCACTGAGGTACAAGTCTGGAGCCGTAGGGTGGGGTGGACAGTCTGGAGACAATATTTACAGGACCCTTGTCCTCGTGTGAAATTTGTGACTTGAGAGACACTATCAAAACACTTCAGAATGAATCACATTCCAGCCATTTTTCCTTCCTCCTATCTCGTACATTCTGCCGCTGGGACATACTTCACATTCTGCACTGTCTTTTTCCCGACTGCTACTCTAAGATGGGTTTGGGGAAGGGAGTATTGGTACCTGAGAGTCCTATTAGCCAGACTCCCAAGGGTGCCGTCAGTCTCCCCAAGGACTGTGAAAAACATGAGGCATGTTTTATAATAACAATTTCCACACTGCCAAACACTCAATATCTGCACAGCTGTTTTTGGTAAAACACACAAGTGCTTTTCTCTCGGTGTGCTTTTTTTAAATAACATCTTATTCATGATTTGCACTCTGGATGATTCTTGTCTAACGTTTTAACAGACAAAAGGACTTTTTACATTTCTTGCACTGCTTAGCATGTCATGGTCTAACAATAGAAAGTATATTTTGTCTGATAGCAAATTGCATAACAATTTAATTATATAAAAATGTATCAAATTTAATAATATAACATAACATAACATAAAATTCAATTTCATTTCATGTGGTTTCAATAAAATTCTATTTCATTTCATGTTTCCAGGTCAAACGCAAACAGATCAACATCTGTCTAATACGATCAACAAGTAACCAATGCTGTATTATTTAGTTTTTTATTATGTATTTATTTGAATGGCATACTATCTATACAAACATTTAATATAAATCAAAATACAAAATCTCATTAAGTTTGGACAAAATGCCCCACCAAATCAGCTGGTTAGAATCAGAACTAGCGTTGTTTGGTTTGTGAAGAACAAGCCAAGACCAATACTGGTTTTAATTATCTGCATCGGCCAATTCGTTGTTCTTTTTGGCTAATAAGTGATGGAAACAAGACTTTTTTGTTTTTGACAGTACTGGAGTACAAATGCTCAGAAGCTCCTATTATCCATCTTCATTAGTTTGCTTTTTTTGTTTAACAATTCTGTCTAACAGAAATTAACAAAGTAAGCTGTATTTGAAAAAGTATTATATTTACCTTTCAGTCATAAAAAAGAGAAACACTAATAATTTCTCATATGCCGTTGACATTCAGCAAGTACGCATTTATATCTTTTACTCAAGTCTTTGAATATCCAATACATATTTAATTCCAGGAATCTCACAAACTTTAGCAAATTCAGCAGTTAGATATCCTGAATATCAGTCATCGGCCAACAATCGGCATTGGCATCAGCCATAAAAAAAATTGACCATTTTGGTCGACTGGTAAACTGAATCTGCCTGAATTTGAACAGCTTATTTGTGCACTGAATCATCTGTAAAGTGATAAAAGGAAACTTTAGAACATATATTGTGCTGAAGGAAATGAAGATTAGCCTACAATCAACTGAAAGCCAACCCTCGTTCAGACAACTGAATTTTTGTATATTATTTTCTAATATACATGTACTTGATCAAACTATAGCAGACTGTTTGTAAAATTTCACAAGTATTGTGTGCCATGTAGCTTGCAGTGCATTTTCTACAGGGTGGCTTTTAGCTTATCTTTCAGCTATTTTTTTTTCTATAGAGTAGCTAGTCACTTTCTAGCTTTTTTGCGAAGCTTGACCAACACTGTTTGCACAACTTCATGGTAAAAATGGATGGAACTTATGGGAGACCATGAAAGGAAGCAGTTCTGCCATTTAGATGGCTTTACTGTGCTGTGAAACCTGACCAAATCGAACTTCATTGATTTCACTAATGACAAAGTGTATAGCTGGTTGAAGGCAAAACAGTCCTGACTGATTTAAACTCACAAATGTGTGTGTGTGTGTGTGTGTGCGTTTGCATGACTTGCAAAGGGAATTTTGGAGAGGAGGCAGGAATAATGTGAAAGTTGGGCATGCATGAAGGGAAGGGGAAAAAGAGGAAGTGTCTGTAAGACCAAGAGCATGAGGGAGAAAATTGATTGGATGAATAAATTAATAGTTTTTGTAAAGGTGCTGAATATGAGGCTGAACAGCGCCACCTAGCATATCCAGTGACACTCACAAAAAAATAAAATAGCCTGCCAAGGTCAATATGTTTGCTCCTAATTCTTGCCATATTGTAAGTGCCCATAGTATTGAAATCACTGTGCGCACACACCCAGAAACACACACACACACACTGGAATACAGTATTGTGATTAACTGCTTTATCTATATTGAGGGATACCTTAAAGCAAAATTATTTACATTTTATTATCATTATGCATTTTTTTGTTAATAATCATAGCATCTAGTTTGTCATGTATCACAGATATCAGATATATCTGAATATTTGCATATTATGTAGCACAGTTGTACAGTTGTATCTAAAATGCCCTGCTCTAATCATATGTATCACTTTTTCAAAAAGACAGTTTTGCAAGCAACATCATACTGTAAAATAATATAAAGTATCACTTTCACTCAAATTTCTTTGGCTGAATTCAATTTAGTTGTTGACAGTGATTCCATATTTGAACAGGCCTCACAGAATTGTATCATATGGCATGAAATTACTTCTATACTTAACAATACATAATAATATTAAATTATATGGCTACTTTTATAAGAATGTCATGGTGTTTTTGTCCTCTCTTTTTGCTACTTGACATTCATTTTAGCTATTAACGATCGTAAGAATAAAAGCAGGAAAGAAATTACAGCTTATGATATTAAGTTTTTTTGTGAATTATACTGTTCCTTGAAACAGTATAATTCCTAATTTAAAATTAGGTCTTCACATTTTCTCATCATATTAAAAAAAATGGAATTGGTCTTCCATGCATTCAGTTTTATAGTTAAGTGACATGACGTGGCCAAGAATGGTGACCCATACTCAGAATTAGTGCTCTGCATTTATCCCATCCAAAGTGCACACACACAGCAGTGAACACACACCCAGAGCAGTGGGCAGCCATTTATCTGCTGCAGCGCCCACTGAGCAGTTGGGGGTTCGGTGCCTTGCTCAAGGGCACCTCAGTCATGGTATTGAAGGTGGGAGAGAGCACTGTACATTCACTCCCCCCACCTACAATCCCTGCCAGTACGAAACTCGAACCCACAACCTTTGGGTTACGAGTCCGACTCTCTAACCATTAGGCCACGACTTCCCCTGGATGCTACATTAACAGTCTCACATAAGTGAATTAAGTTAACAGCCAGAGTAAAATCAACTAATGCCTTAGACAGCGCAATCACGTGTCACGTGCCCAACTAAAGCAAACACTAATCTCATTGATCTTTTTAAAGACCAAATGCAGAGCTAAGACCTGCCTTTTGTAATTATCTGCCAATCAGTGCATTAGTTGCGCTTGTTGCCAGCCAGAACTGCTTCCACTGCCAATCACATTAAGTAGACCCATAGTGATAGCTGGTTTTTAAATAAATTATGAGTTGACAACACTTGAAATCTCAAGTTTACATATTTTGTAGGTTTTTGATTTATGGGCCCAAAACGTAAAAATTTTATGTAATTATTTAAGTAAAGACAACATTTGGGTTTAGTGTATAAAAAGTGCAATATATATCATATCATAAGCCAAGTATTATGATAATAATGTAATGGGGTAACCTTGGTGATTTTCATCACTATCTAGTATCTTCCTTCGATCCCTCAGTACCCTTCAAGCCTTTTAGTCTATGATGATTTCTCTGGCACGTGTCACCTGCACAGCTTATTAGAAGTGGCCTCAGACTCTTCAGCTTATTAGAAAGGATCATATGGCCAGAAAGGAAACACAGAGGACTAAAAAGGCTTGAAACTCAACCAAACACCAGTATCACTCTCTCACTCTTATTGTAAATACTGTAAAGGCAGGCTGTACTTTAAATGAGACAAGCAGACAGTTCCAAATGGCCCATCTGATTTGTGAGGATAAGTAACTCTATTTTTGCCTGTGCTATTGATGAAGATGTGTTTGGCAAACAGAGTTAGCACATGGAACAGCTAAGTAATGCCCATGGAAAATCAAGCTGAGCTGAAGGAATCATCACCCTGGGCATAAATAAAACATATGAGTATATCATTATGTACTGTATATACATATTTCATCATATGTTTTTGTATCTGTGCCACCCTTTTCTTATGTTTTAGAGATTGTGGTGTTTTGGGGGACTGAAGCTGAGATGAGTGAATGTGTGTGTCTGTGAGAAAGAGTCTGTAGGCGAGTACAGGGGGAAGATTGATGAAGCTGAGGCAGTGCATCTGGACTAGAGGCTGTTTGGGCCTGTCAGCATTCTTCCTCGAGGTTCTGGTAATGAACAGTTAGAGCCACGATCATTGGAATGATAAAAAGTTGACAGGCCTTTTCATCAACATGGAGCACCATTAAACCCTCTCCAAATAACAAAGTCATGCAAGAAATATCCAAAAATAAGACTGTCTGAAATTCAACCTATAAATATGTTCTTACCTTACCGAAACATACTATGACATTACAATGTTTTTGTGGACATGTAATCATGTTATTTAAAGTATAATAAGTTACGTGGTATCAATTAAGTGGTAGGTGGTATCATACTATGGTATTACCATCTGATTTACCACAACAATACTTTTATTCTAAGCGAATGCAGGACAAATTTCTACCGTTTACATATGTAACCTAAAATATGTGGTATAGCATCTAAATGCTATACCACATATTTTAAAATATGAAATATGACTGAATCAACCTGACTATATGAGGTTACACCAAATATATATTTTTTCTTTTTTTTATCGAGAGACAGATAGATAGAAGTATTTAAATATCAACACAATTAGGTCAAACCTGTCAAAATGTCAAACCCTATGCTTTGACATTTTATGAAAAAGATTAAAGAAATCGACAGAAGAAAATTAATACACAGACCAAAGCCTTTAGGCTTCAAAATGCGACATATGTGCACATACATAATAAGCTATAATAAGTGGTGTGACATTTTCACTGCTGAAGCACACAGATTACTTCTTTTCAAAGATGAGAAGTTTGATATTCTTGCAAGGGTATGACACAAATAGCGTCAGGCGTTCTCATGGCTGATGCTGGTCAATGAGGTCCCAGGGGCACAGACATAGGCACCTGTCCATTCAGAGGCCAGCTCAATTTCATGGGCCTCTCTGCACTCTCTAGCACAATGCTAGCTGTGGTTTACAGCACATGCTGTTCTTCATAGAATCCCTTCTTTATCATTTAAAGACATTCTAGTTCCTTTGTTCTCTCTTTTGTCTGTTCCCCACTTTGCTTTCAATTAAACATCTATCTGTCCTCTAACTACAAGCTGTTATGCAAGCTGTCGTGCTATTTTTCAACATAAAAATCAAATACATTTGGTACAGGTTGGAAGAAAATGTCAAGCGGCAACTGCAATAGTCAAGAAGGTGATGAAAAGTAGGCCACTGTGTCCTCAAGAATGGTGACACAGTGACGGAAAGTCTGAGAAATGCAGACAGCATGGAACCAGGCTGTTTTGTTAGAGGCATCTTTGCTAAGTTTCACATCTGAGCTTGAAAAAAAAATAGCTCTCCCAAAAAAGGAGACCTATTGTTTTTTTTGGCCATATAGCTACAATGAATGGGGACTGGGGCATTTAAGCTTCAAAAAAGACAGAAAAGTGCATTTGTTTTGTGTATTAACCAGTCTAATGAATCAGTTCACAAAACTGGTCTGAATAGTAATTCGATATTATTCATATATATTTTTAGAATTCATATATGCATTTGGTGTATACCAGTCATAAGTTTAAACAAGATTTTTTGAAAGTAGCTTTTGAAAGCAGTCTCTTACGCTCAGTAACATTAATATGGTAATATTATTACAATTTAAAATAACTGTTTTCTGTTTGAATATATTTTAAAATGTAATTGATTCCTACTCCATTACTACATTACTCTCAGTGTCAGCACCCGCCATGGAAGACGCGAGCCAGGCACCGGGCGACGACCTCTCCCCCTCCGCCACCTCCAGATCTCCACCCGGAACCACTTCGCTCCCCTACGCGAGACGGAGAACAGTCAGTGTAATCATTTGCTGTGATCAGTCGGAGACTCCATTGTCCGGCACGTCCGTGCTACGTTAGCTGAAGGCAAAGTGCACACTCACGGTTTCCCTGGTGCTCGTGTTCTCGATGTTTCTGCGTAGATACCCGCGATCCTGAAGGGCGACGAGAGCACCGCAGCGGTCGTGCTTCACGCGGGGGCTAACGACACCAAGCTATGACAGACGGAGACGGTGAAGAGGGACTTCAGGAGCCTGATCGAGACGGTGCGCCGCACATCGCCCGCGACGACGATCATTGTGTCAGGACTGCTTCCCACGTATCGAAGAGGACACGAAAGGTTCAGTAGGCTTTTTGCTTTAAATGAATGGTTATTGTCATGGTGTAAAGAACAGAAACTGCTCTTTGTTAATAATTGGAATCTTTTCTGGGAGCGTCCTAGGCTTTTTCGCGCTGATGGCTTGCACCCCAGCAGAGTCAGAGCGGAACTCATGTCCGACAACATCTCCAGGACGCTACGCTCCATATGACTAGTAAGTCAAATCTCAAATAACTGCCCTGATGACTTTTGTTCTACCCGCTTAAATGATAGAAGTACTTTCTCTGTTTTTTGGTTTTTTTTTTGCGCCATCTATAAAGACTGTGTCTGTTCCCGAATAGTGAGGTCAAAATATAAATTTAATGCATGATCTAGAAAAAATTTGATCGTGATTAAACCAGAAAAATGTAAAATAAATGAACAAAAACTATTTTTAAAGTTTGGGCTCCTAAACATTAGATCACTCACACCCAAAGCAGTTATTGTAAATGAAATGATCACAGATAATCGTTTGGATGTACTCTGCTTGACTGAAACCTGGCTAAAACCTAATGATTATATTGGTCTAAATGAGTCTACTCCACCAAGCTACTGTTATAAGCATGAGCCCCGTCAGACTGGTCGTGGCGGCAGTGTTGCAACAATATATAGTGATATTATCAATGTTACTCAGAAGACAGGATACAGGTTTAACGCATTCAAAATACTTCTGCTTAATGTTACACTGTCAGATATGCAAAATAAATCTATCGTATCTCTTGCTCTGGCTACTGTGTATAGACCACCAGGTCCGTATACAGATTTCCTAAAAGAATTTGCAGATTTCCTCTCAGACCTATTGATTACCGTTGATAAAGCGCTAATTGTCGGAGACTTTAACATTCACGTTGATAATACAAATGATGCAGTAGGACTTGCGTTTTATGACCTAATAAACTCATTTGGGGTCAAGCAAAATGTCACTAGACCCACTTATAGTCTTAATCATACAATAGATTTAATTATATCGCATAGAAATGATCTTAATGGATAGATATCGTACTCAAAGCAATGATTACTTGACCATTTCCTTGTATCGTGCATGCTGCGTATTACTGATATTAACTATATGGCTCCGCGTTATTGTCCGGGCAGAACTATTATTCCAGCCACTAAAGATAGATTCACAAATAACCTGCATGATTTATCTCAACTGCTCTGTGTACCAATAAGTACACATGAACTAGACGAAATGACTAGCAACATGGGCACTATCTTCTCTAATACATTAGAAGCTGTTGCCCACATCAAATTGAAAAAGGTTAGAGAAAAACGTACTGTGCCATGGTACAACAGTAATACCCATTCTCTCAAGAAAAAAACTCATAGTCTTGAGCGCAAAATGGAGAAAAACTAACTTGGAAGTTTTAAGAATTGTGTGGAAAAACAGTATGTCCAGCAACAGACAGGCTCTAAAAGCTGCCAGGACAGATCATATCTGCAAACTCATAAAAAAACAACCAAAACAATCCAAAGTTTTTATTTAACACAGTGGCTAGATTAACAAATAACCAAACGCCACCCAATCTAAATATTCCCTCATAGTTTAATAGTAATGACTTTATGAATTTCTTCACTGATAAAATAGATAACATCAGAATTACAATAGCAAATGTAGATTCTACATCGTATAATACTTCAGCTTCATTCATCACAACAAAAGATAAACTGCAGTGCTTTACAAATATAGGACAGGAAGAGCTAAATAAACTAAAAAATATCACTGCGTCTAAACCAACAACATGCCTGTTAGATCCTATACCCACTAAATTACTGAAATTCGTGTGACCTTGAGCAAGAAGAACACTGTCTCCAATAGTATTAATCGTCTGGTCTTTAGGTCACGTCCCAAAAACCATTCAAGCTGGCGGTTATTAAGCCTCTTAAGAAACCACAACTAGATCTTAGTGAACTGGCAAATTACAGACCCATCGCAAATCTTCCTTTTATGTCTAAAATTTTAGAAAAAAGTTGTGTCTGCTCAATTGTGCTCCTTCCTGCAAAAATGTATCTCTATGAAGAATTTCAGTCAGGTTTCAGGCCCCACCATAGCACAGAAACTGCCCTTGTTAAAATTACAAATGACTTGCTACTTGCGTCAGACCAAGGCTGTATCTCATTGCTAGTTTTACTTGATCTTAGTGCTGCGTTCGACACTATAGCTCATGACATACTCATAGATCGATTACAAAACTATACAGGTATTCAAGGGCAGGCTTTAAGATGGTTTAGATCCTACCTGTCCGATCGCTACCACATTGTTCATTTAAATGGGGAGTCAACTCAATTATCACCAGTAAAATACGGAGTGCCACAAGGATCTGTCCTAGGTCCTCAGCTATTTTCAATATACATGTTGACCCTTGGTAATATATTATTAAAAAATACGGGATTAGTTTCCACTGGTCTATCTCAACAAGACCAGATGAAACTTCTAAATTATCTAAGCTAACAGAGTGTGTTAAAAATGTAAAAGATTCCTATTAAATGCGGATAAGACGGAGATATTACTTATTGGACCAAAAGACAGTACACCGAATCTCGTGGATTACAATTTGCAACTAGACGGATGTACGGTTACTTCCTCTACAGTCAAAAATCTGGGTGTTATATTAGATAGCAAATTGTCTTTGAAAATCATATTCCCATGTTACAAAAACGGCATTCTTCAATCTTAGAAACATTGCCAAGTTAGAAACATGATATTGTTTCTGATGCAGAAAAGCTAGTTCATGCATTCATGACCTCTAGACTGGACTACTGTAATGCACTTCTAGCTGGTTGTCCTGCATCTTCAATAAACAAGCTACAGGTAGTCCAAAATGCAGCGGCTAGAGTTACTTACCAGGTCAAGAAAATATGATCATAATACCCCACTTAAGTCTCGGCAATGGACCTAGTTAAGTTCTGTATCAGTACAAAATATTATTACTTGCCTATAAGGCCCATAATGGGTTAGCTCCTGCATACCTAAATAGTCTTCTACCACGCTACAATCCATCACGCCCTAAGGTCGCAAAACTCTGGACTTTGGTAGTACCTAGGATAGCAAGTCCACTAAAGGAGGTAGAGCTTTTTCGCATTTGGCTCCCAAACTCTGGAATAGCCTTCCTGATAACGTTCGGGGTTCAGACACACTCTCTCGTTTAAATCTAGATTAAAGACACATATCTCTTTGGCCAAGCATGAGTTGGGTCCTTGCCGCTGTCGCCTCTGCTTGCTTAGTTGGGGACCACTTCTGTCCAGCGATATCGTGACTTGATTGCAAATGATGCAACGCTACTATTTAAACTGAACTGAGCGGGATGATGACATCACTGAATGACTGATTAAAACTGTACTTAAGTTGAAAAATTTGTGTTTATGTGTCATTTGCATTATTGACCCACTATTTTTTCCTAAGTATGCTGTTCAGTTGCTTTGAACAACTGTATGGTAAAAGCGCTATATAAATAAAGGTGACTTGACTTGAACATGAGCGTCAGGGGAAATCTTATAATATCGATCTGGTGCTTCAAGAAACATTATTAATATTGGTTGGGGTGTGTAGTGTGTGGTGTGTGTCCACGTGTCTTTCCGAAAAAGTTAGGAAGTTTCTGAAAAAAAAGAGGTAAAATAGACATGACATGAATGAAATGAAATACACATTATTGGAAAATTTGTGTTGGACTCAAGGTGTTTACATTGACAAGACCATTGGATCCATAAATAACAATATACACACAATATACACATATGTCAGCATACATCTTCTGTGGTTGAAGTCTGTCGAAAAGGGCTGGATCAATGATTATACTTTCATTATTTTTATTGTTTAGTCTGAAAACCAATTAGACTATATTCACAAGCAATGGTTACACTGACTGTTCTTAATTGTACCTACGGCTATGATGCATGTATGTGGTCAAGTATGATTACCGCTGATTACCATAACTGACAATACAATACAATCGATGTTTCTGTGTGTTATTTTAGCCTCTTTGCTGCAGAAAATGAGGCCTCTCTTCTCTATTCTTGACAGTGGCTGTAATCACATGTAATGTATCTCCACAGTTATGTCTGCAGTCAATGTTAATGCTTCCTGTTTGCACCGTGTTGATAGTCAACAGAACACCAGAAAGGCACAACACTCATTTTCCTCTTCTCCCTTTCATTTAAAAACAGCCAATCACCACAGGCTAATACGCCTGGATCAGTGTCAGTATACGTTCCCTGCTTGCAGTGAGCACATTAATTTAGCAGTTGCCTTGAGTAGCCTTTGAATAGACCCAAATTAGTCCTGTGCGTCTGAAGGCCGTCTGTACCCCTGTCATGCACAATAGTTGTTTGATTGCGGTTTCAACTTTGACAAGCTGTTTTGATTCAACTGGCTCTTCCTGCCTCTCTAAATCGTTGGGAGGTCTCCTCCAATCTTTCCTCCCACAATCCCTCTCTCTTTCTCTCTCTCTCTCTCTCTCTCTCTCTCTCTCTCTCTCTCTCCGTGTCACCCCGACTGAGGCTGTGAGTAATACGCATGCAGTCTCTCGGCGGATTTGGGCCCAGTGTCCTCTCATGGAGGACGCGTGTGATTGATTGGATTGAGGCAAATTTTTGTCAGTTCGGCATGCTTACAGAGATAAGGCTGCTAATAAATTTCCCCCCGGTAGCTTCTGACACGTGTCAGCTGGTGAGCTCGTATAAAGCATGATGTCGGCCAGGGGCAGATAAAGCGCACCACCCAAATTCCCCTGCGTCCCCCTCCTTATGTCCTGCTAAGACTGAGTTTGGGGATGTGAAGATATATTTGGGGATATCGTGCCTCTGTGTGAGACCGTTACATCTAGTGGTGTCAGGCAAACTTTGGGGGCCTCGGCAAACAAAAGTCCGTGTTGTGATGTTATACAAGAGTGTTTAATTTGGGGGATGAAAGCGTATCACTAAGTTGAACCAGATTTTATTTTGACCAGTGTATCCCTCTTTTAAGTACTTCAAAAGATGCAGCCGTTCGGCAGGTTTTACTGTTAATACCCAACTCTGGTTTACACAAGATATAGTATAATACAATATTGTACAATTATATATTTTTTAGTCAGATCTTCTGGAGAGAAATATCGTTCTAAGATTAAACATTCTAGTGTGCATGTGTTAACAGTCAGACTGTGTATTAATGGTTTTCATATAGTGAAATGCATGTTTTTTACTTTATATTGATATTTTATAGGAGGAATTGATTTTATATGTCATATCACTAAATACAGTACAGTACTATCTGTAACAACATGAGCATGAAGGACATAATATTATCACATAAAACAGTCAAATGGGAAACACCTTGCAATACAGTTACACAATTATTAATCATGCAATATGAACTAACAGCGAACTTTGTGTTTGTATCCATTAATATTAAACATGATTAATATGTTTTAAAAATATTACTAATTATTGTTATTGTTATTACTGTCATTACTCATTATTGTTATTGTGTTATTACAATAACACATTTTTAATATGGCCATCAGTCTTTTTTAACAAACAAACAAAACTACAGACTAAGATGCCATTGTATTCACCCTCTTCACCAGTCAGCTCTCCTCCAGCTGCTGAACATAGCAGATGAGGAAAGCTGGGAAAAAGGGGGAATTACATTATTGGCAAAGTGTCATGACAAATTGATTTTCTCAATTAAAGCCGGGACAATGGACAAGAAATAACAGGTTGGTCATTTCTCCCTCTAAATGGGGCGATTTTCTTTTTTCCTTCACAGATCAGCGGAAAAGAGTCATTAAGAGTCCACAGTGTAAGAGAGAGAGAGAGAGAGAGAAAAGGAGGGAGTAACTGGTGCAAAGGCTCATTTCAAGCACACAGGGGGACTGTAGTGTCCCTGGCCTCTCATTCTTCAAGACCACAGTGTGAATGTCTCCACCGTCACATGCAGCATACCCTTCAAGCGAGCAGTCACCCATTCAGACCGACTTAGAGAGAGCTTTGACATTGGTGCATTTATGACTGCACCTGACCACATCATCAATCAGTGCTGGCCCCCCGGTTCAGTCGTCCCCTCATTTCTAATTTTGTCTAGGATAAATGTTTTAAGCAAATGACAAATGTTACAGAAATTAATCTATTTCCCTCTGAAGAATTTGAAATTAATTAGTGCCTTTGGTTTAATTTATTCCTTTCTTGTGCCATTAAAAACTTTTAAGGTCCAAGAAAAGAATGTGAACCATTTTCTCTTAGCGTGGTAATTAAATTGAGGCATTAAAAGAGGTGATATATCTGATTAAAGTCAGATTAATAAGTCTTCCTCACAGTTTTGACATTTTCAAATAATTAACTTGTGTTTTATTGTCATTTATTTATTTATATATATGTATGTATTTATTTAGATAAGTGTTGCTAAAAATGTATTAAATATATTATTAAATATATTATTTTGGTTTTACAGGCATTCTCCCTATCTACAATTGAAATACTTAAACAAAAAATGCTTCAGCTTTAAATTGAAGTTATGTAAACTGATTAATTCAGCTAAATCAAACTAAGTGACAGTACAACTATTTAGTCATTTCAACATTAAAATATATAAATACATTTAAACTAATTATAATTAGATAACATTGAACTTTTTTACACCTTAAATTTATCTAAGGCATCTAGAGATCTGAAACTAATATCAGCCTCTTTGGCTTGCCAAAGTTTAAAGACCACAGACCTGGGAATCTGGTATTTAAATAGGATCAATATATAAACCGTTTTCCTGTCCAGCAATCCCTGAGACCTGATATTAAAGGAAAGTCTTGTGTAATTCTGGAAAAAAATCCCTCTCCTCCCACCGTTGTTCCAGAGAAATGCTGCAGACTAAATGAAAACTCATATCAGTCCTTTAATGATTTAATTCTGAAGTAGTTTATGATGTAAAGCAGGCTAATACAATCACAGTCACCAATTGCAACCAAATACAATTTGCTTAACTCCACGGCAGTCATTTATTCCTTTTAGCTCTGTGTCAAAATCTATTTTTACTCTTTAATTTTCTGTTCTTTCACCACAGAGTCCAAAGCTAATCTAATGAGCTGACTTTATAAGAGCAGCCTTACAAAGAACTTTGCATGTAAGTGCATGCTAATTGAGTCTCTTATTCTTGTTTTTGTTTTGTTTTAATATTGTATCCATTACCTTGCGGTTTTTGACCTCTCATAATGAGCATGCTTGAACAGAGCGATGAAGACAGAGTGAAACTGTAAAAGAGAAGCAATTGTGTTAAGTAGTCATATTATGCTTAGCTCTGTGACAACCTGCTTACAGCAAAACAGACGTTTTAGAGAAACAAATCCAGAGACTAACTTAAACGAATGAATTATAGTTTTGTGTTGCCAGACCTCTGACTAAATAGCATCATGTTTGATCAATATTGCATCTTAATCTGGTTAAGAACAGCCTACTTATATAGGCAGAAACCATCTGATGGGCATGCCACAGTTTGCTTAGGGGTTTTTTGCATGTCATTTGGGGGTCTATCTGAAATAGATTAATGAACCAGTGTGGCATTTTTCATTTTTAATTAATAAAGTCGCGCAAATCAGATTAGTTTATATTCCAGTCAGATCAGAACTTGCCAGATGCTTTCCAGTTTTGTGTCCAATACATATAGTGGACAGACTGGGGGCGTTCTGTGGAGTGTTGTCTGAAGCTGAGACTAGGTGAAATGTTGATTCATTATTTATATATTGAATCTGATAGGGTGATTTAGTCACAGATGCCCACTTTTCTTTGTCCTATTGATTTATGCTGCTCAAAATTGTCTTTTGGAGGCAATTTACTTCTACAAATTTCTTACTTAAATTGTGATTTGGAGAACTGGAGATTCTTATATGATAATTCATTATTTCGTTCAGTTTCACATTGATGTGACAGTAAGCAATGGGGTGAAGAGATGAAGAGAATTATAATAAAAGGACCACTGAAAAGAACTGATAACCTACAACGTGTACCTTTCCTAAGGACCATGTTCATATAATCCCAATGACAATGATGAGGGGACATAGTCAACTCAGGATCAAACATTCTTAAGAATAACAACATTAATATCTAAAAACAACATTTCAGATAACCACACCCCAATGAGCATGTGAAAACAAAATACAAACTGTGGCTGGCCACTTTGCATGTCTGCCAGACAGTCTCTTTTTGTCTAATTTGGTTGGTCTTGGCCAGAAAACTCTGCAAAACGGACCAGATTTTATGGCGAAAGTCAAATAGACTGGAAAATAGCTGCTGTTCGCAATGACAAGAGCTATAATAACATCTTGTGCAAATGCTCTGTGAATTAAAATTACTTTTGTGACTCTTTGGAAAACAGGATTTTGATAAGCGGAAGGCTCTTAGGAAAGCTAACCTGATACATTTACTCTGTCAAGCTATTGTAGGTTACAATATTGAGCCCACATTAAAATGTAAGAAACTAAATCCTACCCTTAAAAGAGTTAGTTAATTCAATTCACAGACTCAATGATTATGGGTTTCAATAATTATTGTAAATCATAACAACTTACCATCACCCTTTGTGTTATGTATTCAACATATCCAGTGAATTCCCACAAAGCAAGTGTGTCTAAAAATGGGGCAGAATCACCACTTTACCTGTCACAAACAGAAACAAAGCACAATGATCACCAATTGTCTGACCACCATCAGATGTCCAGATGGGAGAAATGCACTTGGGCTCAGAGCTAACCCAAATAAAACTCTAAAAACGATGTGAAACCTTTGATAAGTGCTCAACTGGGATGCAGCTGTCAGGAAGATAAATATCTAGTGTGGAGGAGGCTTTCATTAATATAACAACCTCACTGGTGGCTGTCGAACAGACTGCACAAAGTTTTTGGGCAGAGAAACAATCCGCAGTCTCCTCCTGCGGCGTGATTAAGTCTCTCTTATGGTTAGAGCTTCCAGCTTAGCTAATATATTGGTGTCTCCAGAGACAGTTACAAAGACACAATTAACTGCTGGAGTACATTAATCGTCATGTGCCACGCAATCTCGAGAAGAAATTATTTTATCTTCAATCAGGTATTCTACTGTTGTCTTTACATTTTCTCCATTGATTTAGGGGGAAAATGTATCAGTATTTTGGCCAATAACAACAATAATTATTTATATTTTAAAGCCGATAATGATAGATACCAATTCTGATAGATTTTGAAAAAATTCAGATCGCCATGTGCTTCAAATTACATTTTAAAACAGGTTCAACTGCACAAATAAATCTGTCTTATCCCACAATAATTTGACAAATGTAGGTATGCACCACTGGAGTAATAAAGCATATTATAGATACAGTGCCTGTGGTCAACTTTCTTTAAAAAAAGTTATACGCAAAATAAAACAACCAAAAATAGAACAAAGAATAATTAAATAAAATGCCTGAGTGACTATGATTTTTTTTAAAAAGGCTGTGAGTAAACATACTAGAAATGGCTATTATATATCGGCTTCAATATATCAGCCTATTTTATCAAGCTGATATAATATAAAAAATAAAACAAAAACAAAATAAAAAACACCAGTATGACCACAAGTAAACATTCTCATGCATATCTATGCGGAATTGATTTATATATGGTTAATCTTAAAACTATTTGTAGTTCAAAGCATGTTAAAATTACTAAAAATATTTAATTAAGTGGAAATCTGCAGAGTGTTCTGCTGAGTTCTGATTCAGTACGGGCTTGAAAAAATCTGAAGAGCAACACTGCACAACACTAAATCATCCAACTAACAGTTTCCAACACAAGGGCACGTCCTTGGAGCTATCTTGAGACAGATGTACAGTTGAACTCATACCTTTTTCTGTAGAATAAATGATTGTGTTTCATTTGGTATGTGAACTTCCTTGCACTGCAGGAAGCAAAAATAAAAACAAACAACAGAGAGAATTGAAGAATTCATATTTTGATTAGACACTCACAGAAGCAACACGAAAAATGACCAACGCTCTTCATTGCCCATCCACGTCTACATTATTAATGTGAAAGTTTGGATTTGGTTAACCCCTTCTAACCTTTCCCTGCATTAAAAACTTTATTTGTTGCTCACTTTTAAACAGTTTTTCCTTTGGTTTGTGTGTGTGTGTGTGTGTGTGTGTGTGTGTGTGTGGTGTTTGTGTGTGTGTGTGTGTGTGTGTGTGTGTGTGGTGTGTGTGTGCATGTGATGATGATGGTGATGGAGGACACACAAATTTGTATAGTAACATGGGTATGACATAGGTATTACAAGAGAAGGTGATTTATGAGGACATTTTCAGTGTCACCGTAATTCAAAAGGCTTATAAATAATTCAGAATGAGTTTTTTTGAAAATCTAAAAATGCAGAAAGTTTCCTGTGAGGGGTAGGTTTAGGGGTAGGGTTGGTGTAGGGCAATAGAATATACGGTCTGTACAGTATAAAAACCATTACGCCAATGGAGAGTCCCCACAAGGATGCACTGACAGGACATGTGATGTGTGTGTTGTGTGTGTGTGTGTGTGTGTGTGTGTGTGTGTTTAAGCCATGCCCTGTCTGTAAATGGTTACCTGAAGAAATCTGCTAAAACAGCAGATATACACACACTGAATTTTAAATTAATGTTGCAAGAAACAGTAACAAGTCTACAGTTATCCTAATGATTTATTTTTATTGGAAGAAGAAATGTTTATTGTGATTGTAATTCGTATCAAATAATGTTTTTACTGACATTAGTTTCTATAATCATAATGCTGCTTTACATGCCAACATTTTAAAGAGCTATAAGCCTCTGAGGCAGTGAACTAAAGTAATTTTACCACGGCCTCTTGTGGCATGTCGCTTAAAAATTGTGTAACCTCTAAACCTCTTAATAATATCATCATGCATGGTTTCCCAAGAAAACATGCTGTCCACTTCCTTCTGTGTAATCTTCAGCCATTACTTCTGATCGTTCCCAGAAAACAACTATCTTGAGACCTTCTTTGGCCTAAATGTAGATTCAAAGCCAGTAATTCAGACTTGAGCTCTCCGACAGCGCTGTGAGAGGAGCTAATTTTTCTTAATCATCCCCTCTGCTACACATGTCATGCTTTAGGTAATCACAGACCTTGGAGGCCAGCAAACTTTGAAGTTTGTCAGAAGCTGCAAGACCAGGCTAGTGCGCTAATTAAACAGGAGACACGGATGCAATAGCAAACCTGCTTTAACCCGTAAATCTGTATCATATCCGATTGGCCAAACTTTAAATCATCAATATGATCGAAACTTTGCTAAAAAAAAAACTGTTGTACACAATCTCCTAGATTCCTAGATGATAATGTGGCAGACGCATTGTGAATTAAATGTTGCAACTGCAAGCATTATTATGCTCCAATACTCGGAGACAAGCAATATTAATGTCTCCTCCACTGTTGTTTAGTCGTAGCACAAGCAGGAACAGTTGGTCGGTGCGGTTTTAGTCCTATCCCTCCTCCACTGTGATTGGTTAGCTGACTAAAAAGTGACAGTGATTTGCTGCGTTTTACCCAGAGTTGAACATTTTTCACCAGAGCGTTCTTCACGCTGCTGGTGTTTTAAAAAATGCAGCCCTCCCATTGAAAAAAAACTTTAGAAAAATATGCTAGCCTTGGGAAAAAAGCTTTGGTGGACACGCAGCTTAATTCTAACCTAACCCTATAGTAAGAACATGCTGTTAATTCTCAGTTCTTAAAAATATATTTATACTGTAACTGTCATGGTCCAGGTGTGTGGAGGCAGGCAGGATGACGAGGACGACAAGGATTCAAAAGAAGGATATTTAATGTAGCAACAACAAGGCAGAGACAGACACACACTCGGGTAACATTCACAATAACCGACAAACTAGAATACAAGAGACAGGAACTTATAGGGTGGATAACGAGGGGCAGACAGGTGAGCACAATGAGGTGATTAACAAATGACTGAATGGGCTAAACCAACAAAAGGGGAAGAAACCACAAAAAACAGTCCACAGGGGTGTGACATATAATCCCCCTCCCGGAAGGTGCGTCCTCGCACCGTAGAAAAACAGAAGGGGGGGCATGGGTGGGAACTAGAGGAGGGACAAAGCAGAGGATGCGACGATAGTGAAAGGGGAAGGCAAAGGGCTGGCAGGCAGAACAGACAGGTGGAGGTTCCGGCGGAGGACAGACTTACAGGAGGAGGATGGCTAACAGAGTCCAGGGAGGTGACGATGGAGGGAGGAGCCAGGGAGACGACAGGAGGGAAACGGAGCAGGAAAAGGAGCCAGGTGGGACCCAGGCCACAGCCATAATAGCGGCCCACCGTGGAGCCAACGGAGGGAGGAAAAAAGGGGGGGAGGGAGGAGCCATGGAGGAGGAATAGCCACCGACTCCAGGGGGCGACCAACGGCGGCGGAGCAGGTGGAGGAGAAGCCCGAGACGGGGAGCCAACGAGCCAGGGGGATGCCGAAGATCCGGGGGACCAGGGTGGAGGCGGAGGGCTCTGGCGACCAAGCGGAAGGCGAGATTCCAGAGATCCGCGGCGGAAACCGGACAGGAGTGATGAGGACCAAGTGGTGGAGCTGACGGGAGGGAAGGGCCCACCGGAGCGTAGGACAGAGCGACGAGGCGCGCAGAGGAGAAGGAGTCCAAAGGCGATGGCGGTGCGGCCGCCACGACCAAGGCGTAGGGAGGGACGAGGGAGCATGGTGGAGTGATGATCGAGGGGTGACGGTGATGGGGAGAGGGAGCTAGGAGCCGAGTGGGAGCCACTGGGCCTACGGGACCGAGGCAGACAGAGTCCGGGCTTGGAAGGCTGGAGGCGGAGGCGAGGGAAGACTCCGACATTCGGTGAGGGAGGAGGCCGGAGCGGGGTGGGAGGGCGCGGCCTTTTTGAGGAGCGGGCATTGGAGAGAGCTCTTGGTCAGGAGCCCTTCCTTGGCTGAACGAAACATCAGGAGCCCTTCCTTGGCTGAACGAAACATCAGGAGCCCTTCGTGGGCTGAACGAAACATCAGGAGCCCTTCCTGGGCTGAACGAAACATCAGGACCCCTTCCTGGGCTGAACGGGGGACAGGAAGCCCTTCCTGGGATTAAAAACGAAACATCAGGAGGTCTTCCTGGGCTGGAACTGGGATCGAGCCATTCCAGGGTGGCCTGGGGATCAAGGAGCCACTTCTGGGCTTAATGAGGATTAGGAGACCTTCCTGGGCCTGGACTGGGGATCAGAGCATCCTGGGCGGACTGGGGATAAGGAGAATCTCTCTCTCGTTTTGGAACTGACGCCCTCCATTTCTGCTCACCCTCAGCAATGATGACGGGTGGCGGGGCTAATCTACGAGCTAACACATTCCACGGCTAGCTCCCTCATGGTGGGCACTGTCGACGGCTCTCGCACCTGGTCTGACAGGTTGGGCTCAACATCCGAGGCGATCCTCTTCTCAGCTGCGGGGCTTCGCTCCGGCTCGTGGATCGCAGTGGGAAATGGCTCTCCGTCAGCGGTGGGCTCAGGAATGCGCTCCACGCATCGGGGAGATGGTGGGCTTGGCACTGGGTCATGACGGGGGGTGGTGTCGGAATCAGCGATGCCCACGGTTAGATTGGGAATTGCAGGACACAGGCACCATGAAGAGGTGGTGAAGCTCTCTCGGGACATCCCCGGACAATGCGATGTCTTATTTCCATTCTCTTGTGTGGTGGCGTTAAGTCCCACCTGGTAGAACGTGCAGAGGCAGTTGTCCGGGTAGTGAGTGAGGTGAGCCAGGGACAGAAAGTCATCCGTATGGTCCTCAAGAGTGCGTTTCCCCTGCTCCAGCAGGAGGATTTCGAAGGCCGGGTAATCCATAACAAAAAATAAAGACTGACAAAAACCGGGAAAACAAACGACGGGAAAGACGCCACTATACTTCACTTTTTGGTCGGTTATTCTGTCACCGTCCAGGTGTGTGGAGGCAGGCAGGATGACGAGGACGACAAGGATTCAAAAGAAGGATATTTAATGTAGCAACAACAAGGCAGAGACAGACACACACTCGGGGTAACATTCACAATAACCGACAAACTAGAACACAATGGACAGGAACTGATATAAGGTGGATAACGAGGGGCAGACAGGTGAACACAATGAAGTGATTAACTAAGTGAGTGAAGGGCTAACCAACAAAAGGGGGAAGAAACACCCAACAAAACGTACACAGGGGGTTACAGTAACAAGATATCGTAAATAAAGTGTAATCAACTTTATTTTTAGTAATATTTCAGGATGAACACTAACTAGTCTGAAGCAATTTAGGAACTTACTCTACTTGATTAATATCCATACATGTTATTTATAACATAAGTAATGTTAAAATGTAAGTATCATATATGATAGAACAGGCTTTTGATGAACATTTTTTTGTACATTTCTGAAACATTATATTGCGTTGCATTATATGTTTTGCCACCACAATAAAAACCGCTGAGTTTTTATAATATATATATCTGGTTAGTGCTTTCTCTCTCTCTTTCACACAGTCTGTAACATACACATATACCTCATTCCTGCATCCACACTCACTACCGCCCGCTCCTGCATACACCTGGATGCAGGAGACAGAGGGAGCTATGTGCCTGTGGAGGTTCTGGCGGAGGACGGCCTTCCAGGAGGAGGACGGCTAACAGAGTCCAGGGAGGTGACGATGGAGGGAGGAGCCAGGGAGACGACAGGAGGGAACCGGAGCAGGAGGAGCCAGGTGGGACCCTGGCCACAGCTATAATAGTGGCCCACGGTGGAGCCGATGGAGGGAGGAGCCATGGAGGAGGAATGTCCACTGACTCCAGGGGGCTTTTGATGAACATTTTTTTGTACATTTCTGAAACATTATATTGCATTGCATTATTGGTTTGACAACACAATAAAACCGCTGAGTTTTTATAATATATCACATCATATCGTATCGTATCATATCATATCATATATTAAAATAGGATACTCAACACAGAACTCATATTCTTTAAATGAGTTGTCTGACCATTTGTATATATACAGTATAAATAATACTGATAATCTGTTCCAAAAAAAAAAATGCTTGGAGGATCTACATTTTTTATTTTGTTGAAGAGACACTTCTAGCGCCAGTGACTATTGACAAGAGCTGCAGGGTTAGTGTGGTGAGGGGGATAATGTGTGGGTACTGATGGTCACCTATGAGCTGCTGCAGCATGCAAATGAGCGACAGGATCAGGCTGTGATGGGCAGCACTATGGTTCCACTCTCAGCCTCAGGCAGCACACCCACATACTGCCCACAGTCCGTTCACTGACCAGCTGCATGCATATTGAACACAAAAATGGGTATTATATTTGAATATTATATATATATATACTGTATATCTATATATATATAGATATATCTAGATATATATATATAGATATAAGTATATATTATTATATATATATATATATAATTATTATATTTCCAGGCAACTTTTCATGTTGGTCATAATGTCTCAAGTGGGCGGTTCGGCCAGAATAAGCTGCAATTTAGACTAGACTTCATGCCACAATTTGAAAGTCGGGCTATGTGAGAAAATCATGGTCCTGACTCTCTGGTTAGTGCTTTCTCTCTCTCTTTCACACAGTCTGTAACATACACATATACCTCATTCCTGCATCCACACTCACTATTGCCCACTCTTGCACACACCTGGATTCCTGGATGCAGGAGACAGAGGGAGCTATGTGCCTGTGCCTGGCGTTCAAACATGTCTGCAGCACTTGAGCTAATCACTGTGACACTGGGTGAATCTATTCCATACAGTCAGCTGGCGACTGGCCCAGCTCAGGGAGGCTTTCATCCATCATGGCTAGTCGGAAAAGCCATACGTGGAGCGAGAACAAAAAGCTAAAGACTGCGAACATCTGCTGATCAAACCAAACTGCATCTGTGGAACAAGCACAAAAAGGGAAAGCATGTATTACACTTGTAAATTGAAATATAAATGCTCCTCTTATTTGATTCTTCTTTAGAGGGCCAACAAAATAAAATAAATATAAAATTAAAATATGAATATATGAATAGATCAGATGCAGATATTAGATGTATACATCCAAACACACACACACACACACACCACATTTCATATGACCCAAAATATTACGTTTCCAGTTATTTAAGAAAAACCCGACAATATTGGGCCCTATCGTAAATCAGGCGCAATGCGGCGCCAGGCGCGACACAAGTGTTTTTTTTGCTAGTTTCAGCCCGACGCAGCTGTCATTTTCACGGTTTGCGCCACGTTGTTTAAATAGCACATTTTTTTTTGGTTATTTGTTATTTATACCATTTGTGCGCCCATGGGCATGCTGGTCTGAAAACAAGGTGTGTTAAGGCGCATTGTTATTTTGAGGCAACTGAAATAAACTGCGCCATTGACCAACAAAAACCTGGTCTAAAGTCCGGCGCAATATTTTTCTTTGTTAATTAAAGAGTGTGTTAGTAAGATGTGCCTATAGGCGGGTGCACACCGCGCATACACTTTGCTTATTACACACACAGGGAGCAGCACACAAACATTTTTTAAAATTAAAGGATTAAAATGTAAAAGTATCAGAATTATGCACACAAGCAGATCCATTTCCTCACTAGAGAAGCGTTCAGTTTTTCCGCTTGTAAATTCCGCCATGTAAATAGCTAATCTGCCATGGCGCGATCGCAACTGGCTTTTAAAGGGAATGGGAGATGAGACTCTGATTGGTGTACGGCACGTTACGCCCAAAAAACACCCATTGCTCATTAAGAGAATAGGGACAACCCTTTTAGACCGTTTTTCCCGTTGTTAAACTAGCAAAAGTGGATTCGGATACGCCCTAAGCGCAATTGAGCCGTGCGCTTTAGACCAAGCGCTTATATCGTTAAAATAGGGCCCATTGTGTTTAAATATAAAAATATTAACTTCTTATTTACTGAAGTGTTGTATAAAATCACATTTGCACTCGTACTATTCTGGACAAAACAGGGCTGCATTTCTCGAAAGCATCGTGAGATAAGTTGATCGCAGAGACCATTGGTAGCAATAGATCTACGATCTACTTAGGCTTAGGATGCTTTTGGGAAATGCAGCCTAGGACTCATGAGATATTGCACTCGCTGTTATCATATGTATATAAATAAGAAACAAAAACTCATACAGGGGCATTTTTTCCCCAATATCTTGAATTTTAGGGGCATATAACTGCATTCTCTTGGCTACATCATTCAGTGAACTGTTGACCTGCTTCATGTTCGTCACCAATTAACTGTATGATATGTAATATGACCTACATAGGTCTGGGGCGGGAGCTGCATTAATTGCGTTAAAATATTTTTATCACGTTATTTTTTCATAATTAATGAATTAGATGAATTGTGCTAAAATCAACAGCCTCTAAAATAATTATCTTATATATATTATAGATATATATAACTATAATTAATTTCAATATATATAGATATATATATATATCTATAGTTTATACCATTTTAATACAACAGGTTTATAACTTTGTTTAAGGTTGTAATCTGAAGATTTGGTTCCAAAACGCTATAAATCCATTTTGATTAATTTGAGTTAAAATGTGTTTTCTTTACCAAGAATGTGGCAAGATGAATACCACTATTTTCTGTTTCAAACTTTCCCATAGCATCTTTAGGTTATAATAACATTAAAAATTCAAATCCAGATTTTGATTTCAAAGATTTATTATAAAATGTTATAATTTTTTCCCCAAAATGCAATAAATCAATGACACAGGTTTTTTTTTGGTACACTTTCTTCGGATAGTCCACTTTAGACATTGCTACTAAACTCTAAGTAACTTAGTAAAACATGTCACCTAATGTCAACGATTCTCATTAATTTTGCAACTACATTGTTACTAACTCTCAGAGTTAACTGTTAGGGAGGTTTTAGGGTTAGTAGAATAGTGACAAGAAAGTGTTAGGAAGATATTAAAGCAGACAGTCTACTAATACTATACTAACTGCTAGTTGACATGTAGTTACAAAGTTACTAATAGTTAATAGAATGTCTAAAGTGGACAATCGAAATAAAGTGTTTTTTTCCAAAATGCAATAAATCCATTGACTCAATATAAAAGTTATTTTTCACATTGAAACTGTTGAAAATACACAACATGGTTAATCCACATATGACAGCCTCTGAACTTGGTCAATACTAATCTTATATGCAGGCACTGGACTAAAAGCGAACGATGGGCAGAGAAAGTAAGCAATAAGTCATAGCTCCAAAATAATTAAACGGCGGGAAGAAAGTCATCTGTTAATGCTATAAATTAATTAAATTTCATCATGAATATGCATGTACAACAATATCACATTAAACCACAGAAAATCCAAAATGACATTTTCCTTACATTTATCTTCCACAAGTGCATTCATCTTTGCCATGTTACATTCATTTAGTTGACTAGTGCTATACGCTGTATTAACAAAAACATTAATGGCATAAATAAAAACACTTACACTGACAAGCTACACAATATCGCGTTCATAATCGAATGTGACTCATCTGCGATTATGAATGCGATATTGCAGTGATCTACGGCTCTGTGTACTAAATGCCGCTCCATCTGAAAGCACATGATAAAGATTTACTGTTCACAAAACCGGCTTTACTGACGAGATGCGCATGACAATCGCATGTGATTTATCGTGCAGCCCTAATTTTTTTATTTGTTTGTTGATCACAAAGTACAAAATAGATGAGGAAAACTAGGATGCTGGGTGTATACAAAGCGCCACCATTACTGTTTAGAGTGCGTGGAATGGTGTGCTGTGATTGGTTGAGCGGATATATTGCATTCTGCAGAAAAGGGAGACTGGCATTTGTCGCGGTTTGGAAAAAAATGGAGAAAACATGACAGAATAACTCGGCGGATATCGCATTTGCGTAAAATTAAAAATTTAGATTTTTGACATTTCAATACCGACCAGATACAATATCGATTTTGGTGGAAACTCAATTTAAAAAAAAAAATTTTTGGAACCAAACTCTTTATATATACATTAACATTTTCCAATGATCTAGTTTTCGTAGCATGGGAAGAAAGATGGAGAACCTTGACTTTGTGGGTGAGTGGTCTAAATGTGTTTCACGGACACACTCAAGGGCTGAAGTCTTCAAGGGTGAAAGGAGCAACAAGAGAGAGCATGTGTGTCACTAAACACAGGCTATAATAGAGGTCATGGATCAGCGGCCACTTTCCCCCGGCGTGCGGCTGCAGCATCACATTCTATCTGGCCCTTTTATCTGCACTTTTATTTAGCTTTATTGAGCATGGCGGCCTCTCTAACAATGCACTGTTCGAATCATTTCGCACAACACCACTTCGTCATGTAAACTGACAGTTTTTATATTACTCCATGTCCTTGCTTTGTCTTACCAAACCCAGGCTATTCGAAAGCACAGCCAAGTCACAGAATCGCTAAAGCGGGCTCATCTCAAGCCGAGGGGAAATGTCTGCAATGAGACCCCTCCAGCTACAGACACATAATTTGAAAGGGTGTCCTGGTAAAATTGTTTCACATTACATAAAGAGGATCCCATTAAATGGCATGATGGCTTTAACACCTAGCTGACTGTTTCAGCGCTTGGGACTCTGGTGCTGTCGAAACTGAGGGAGATGCCAGGTACAAAGTCTTTCAATTAACCCCAGGCCTGTTTCTCTTTAACCGTGTGGCTCTTGGCTGACCTTATACTGAGTTATAGCACTATGAAACTGACAGGGTTGTGAAAATATGGTATGCCTCGGAACACTGAGGCTTTTGACTAATCTTTAGCAGGCAGGAGCGGCAATAATTGGGGGTGTCAAGATTAGGCAGTGAGAAATGATGCCGTCCCTCAAATGTCCCATCTTGATGAAAGAGGAAAGGCGTACTGTAAGAAGAATGGATAGCTGACCACCAGGCTCAGTACGAATTGCAAAAATGATGACAAGACCTTACCCAAAAACTTTAAATGTAATTTAAAGTTCACACTGCTCCAGTCTGAAACTACATACAAAAATGCAGTTGCATTATATGCAGTGCACTGGAAGAAATGTCTGTTAAATTTACGGTAACAAATTCATGTATCATTATCAGGTATAATCATGTTCATTAATTGATAAATAGTTAATAACCCAACCAATATGAATGGCATAAATCAGCTTTGTACCTTGAATCTGAAATGCACTGATAACTATTAAATACAGGTTGTAATATAGAAAGCCACATGATAATTCACATGATAAAGTTCATCATAAGTAACCTTTTCATAAACTGTGGCCAGTTCCTGTACAGTATATAAACAGTACAAACAGCCATACAAAAATACAGACAAAAAGCATATAATGCATAACAGTATATAACATAATTGCAAAAGAATGGGAAAAAACTAGGAGATTATAAAAAATATATATATATATATATTTATACAGTATATATATATATATATAGCTATATACTACTATATATTAATATATATATACAATGTAACATTATACTATAAAAAAATTATGTTATGTGTTTTTTATTTAGGCTGAAATATTTTAGATTTAAAACATAAATGATATGGAAATCCAAATTATAGAATATATATATATATATATAAATATATTAACATTCTCCATCTTTTATTTCCAGGTCTTGCAATGTCCATCAAACTTCCATCAAAGGTGCTACTATAACATATTTCAAGGTTTTCCGGTTTTTCGTGGAGCAGCATGGAACAATTATTTTTTTCTATAATTTAACTCACAATATCAATTCGTTTTAATTCACAATACCAAAACAGTTTATGGTTCATTTCATATAAAGTGTCCTTGTTTTACAGTGTAATTGTATAGTTATGTACTGAGTAATATTCATTATTAACATGTACTTACTAGGGTTAGGTTAATGGTTAGTTTATTGTAATTATGCATAATTTGCTGTTATTACTATAGCACATACATAAGTAACTTATGTAACAAGGACACTGTAAAATACAGTGTTAACCAAATTGTTATTTTGCCAAAACTAGTTGGATGGGGGCCATTTGTGAGCAGTTATTTCACATTGTTATAACACAATGACATCCAAGAAATAAAACTTTCTAAATTTAAATCACCATGTGGCTTTTGCTGTAAGTTTCATGTCCCAGTCCTGTTAGCCCCAGTCCTTTTTTTATTATTCTGTATTTAGCTTCATATATTTATATTTAATCTTGACTTGTCTAGTGCATGGGAGCAACATCCCCTCAAGCATCACTGTAGGGATGGTGTTCTAGTATCCTGCGTTGTGTTACTTGTACTGAATACAGAGGGTAGCAATAAGTAAAAAAAAATGTATTTTCCTCTAGTCAGTCAATAAAATCCTCCTCTAAAAATGTTAAGTCTCTCAGATGCCTGTGGCAAAATTGCAATTGAAATGTGATATGAAGATTCTTGTTTTGATAGATTTTTTTCTTTGTTGTTTTTGTCAACAAGGATTTCTTTCCTGCCACCCATCTGTGAAGTACATTCTTTTTGAAAAGATTTCTGAAAAGTACATGCTGTTTTTGTCCTGTGTACATCTCTAACGCTATCATGGAAAGCTAAAGCTAATTTGGTGGTCTTCCCTTTCTTTTTTTCTTTATTTCTTGAGGATGGCTAGTTCTGATAGTTGCACTTGTTTCACATTTTTCCACTGTCTGACCTTTTCTGCGGTTAAAAAAGTCAGAAAACTTCTTGGTCTTCAAAATATAGTGACCTACTTGAACTAAATGGGGAACACTTCAGATGTATTTATCCTGAAACCATGTGATTATGCACATACAGCTCCAAAAGTGTTTGGACACTTACTGCACTGTGGCTTGTATAAAAATGTCAACAGATAACGTTTTAAACCAAGTGGCATTTCTAAAGAAATAAAGAACAAACACACTTCTCAAACAGAACATTTAAATGATGAAACAGCAGATATATTGTCCAAAATCATGGGGGGGGGGGGGCAGGATTTTGGACACTTTGGTTCTGGTTGTCAAACTTAATGGAGCATGTTGTTCATCATAATAAATGCAGTATGGATGTGTATCTGTGGATGCTCTGCTAGGACACCTGTCTGAGACCATTGGTAAGTAATTGCAAAAATAAAATGTAAATACAATTTATATGTCACTTGGTTTGTTGTTATCTAATGCAATGAAATTCATACATTCATTCATCAGGTGTGTTTTAGCATGATTACTTTCTGATTTTCAGTATAAGTTAGAGGTAATTAATGTCTGTCAAATCAAGATTGAATACTTATTGTGTCAACTTGTTTGATTATGCAGTGCAACCAAATAAAGGACAGGACAAACACTGAACCCTTTTATTACACAAAAAAGAAAAGCAAGCATTTTACACATTTCCTCTTTAACTGAATCCCATGGAGATATCAGCACTGGCTGCCTTTATAACTGCCATGTGCAATTAAACTAACATCATTAGATCGGGCCGTGTCATCTCTTATACCACCAGATACAAGTGCCCCCCCCCCCCTCAATATTGCCTTTATTCCATCAGTATTCTTGGATGGTTAATAATACTGAGAGACAAGAAGCACATTTGGCTATTTAATAAAATAAAGCTTTTTGGAAGCATGTCAGACAGAGACAACCAATCCAAATCGATTTGTCTGCAGTGTGTTGGCTTGTGAATAGATATTATTATAAAAAAGTGATTTTGATGTCATAAAGACAAATGTCTTGGCAATTACAGAGCAATTACTGTTTTTTTGTATAATACAACTTAACACCCAAACATCTGAGCCAAACATTTCAGAGCTCAAAAAGTATATTCTGAATGCTATGTTTGTGAAATGTAAGCTGTGCGGGGAGATACTGGATGTGTGTTTTAGCAGTGTTAATAAATAATTTTGTTTATAATGAATTATTAATCATTATTTTACCTCCTTAGTTATTTTACTGGATCTTCCTTATGGTAGTGGTAAAAAAATTATACAGCTATCAAACACCTGTACAGCATAATGAAATTCAATATTCATTCAATAATTAATCATTTATACCTTAGTTTACAAATTAAATATATACCATTTGTATAAGCTGTCAAATGTGATCAGTGTGAACATGTGATTCTTAACCCCTTTCAGACTCTAATTATGTTCCAAGGACACAAAAATATGACCACTGCTTTTCTGATGTGCATGGAGCCCTAAAAAGATAATCAAAATATATTAATTTCAAATAAAATATCACTTTATGAAAACATATATATATTTTTATCTGAATGTTTCTATTGTTCAGAACCACTGTCGTTTTTGTGATTCATTTGTTGGTTATTTTAAACCCTTCTAAATTAACCTGATATATGAATTACACAAAAACATTGCATATTCAAGGTACTTTAAGACAGTTAAGTGCTTCTCAGAATAAATACATACAGTGTTTATTTATTTATCTGTAGTATTCTGTATTTACTTTTGCTTACAACAAGACCAAACTGTCCATTTCAATATAACTTTCTTTGGAAAAGAAATGACTCATATATTGACTTGGCAACATCCAATTTACTCCCTTGTGATTGGGTAAAATCATGATAAAACACCAGAGAAAAGTGATGTCCATTGGAATGGACACTGGGTCTGGATGGGTTAAAGAGTGATGTGTTTTCAGACAAGATCTCAAAATGAGGCCCCTAAGTATAGGCCTTAAGTCATGCTACAGTGCTGATTGTGGCTGCCTACATGCTGCTGTAGTAGACGCATAAGTTCTCAAACACTCAACATCTCCACAAAAATAATACCCATGAACTGCTGTATTTTAGATTTTTCCGAGAGTTGTTTACTTGACCCCCCACCTTGATGGTGGCCTAAAGCTATAACTTCAACGCACTGTTTTCATTCAGTATTTTATTTTTATTTTCCTTTTTTTGTGTTATTTTTGTCTTTTTTGTGTGTGTGTGAGAGAATTGAGCAGAAAGCTTGTGTACACTGTTCTTGTGTTTCACTAAACCTTAGGCTGTTAAATTGTCTTTTACAATTACCACCCCACACACAAGAAGGAAATCCTGTAGGCTCTTGGGAGATAAGAAGCTTTCCTTTCTTATAAACAGAAGAACATCTTGTGAACAAAACAAGATAACAATGCCATCATACGTGCTAGTTGTGCTTTAACTTCATTGTCTGGAGGCACAGTTCAAGCGCACAGTATAGTTAAAGCAAAAACAAACACATTATGAATGTTCCAGGGTTTTGACCAATATGTTATCGCACATGTAATGACCTGATGTTACAATAGCAAAAACATTGGATAGTATGATATCACTACCATTCTCATGTTCAAGCAAACAGGTTAACATATATAATATTCACATGTATTCTGTTCCGATTCTAAAGCCAAGAAGGTTCATTTTGTGTTTAATATATTTTCCTTTCAAATGTATACATATACGCTCGTCTTCGGTATCTTTGCGTCTGTTTTTTCATATTACTTTTATTGATTTTGCTTTGATTGATTTTATGTGATTTATTATTAAGAGCTTGAAAATTTGAAGGACGTTAATCTTGTTGAAAAGATCCTTTCTTTTCTCATCTCTTTTTTAGCCTCTTTTGGATATATCCACAGTATTGGCTATACACATAATTATTTAAGGGTGCTTTCACACTAGCACTTTTGGTGCGCACCCGGGTTCGATTGACATCAGAGTTCGGTACGTTTGGATGATGTGAACACGGTCTTCCGAACTCGTGTGCGCACCCGCGAACCATACCCGAGTCCGCTTAAAAGGAGTGGTCTGGGGTATGATTCAAGTGAACTTTGGTACGGTTCGCTGCTGATGTGAACGCAATTGTACCAAATCATGGAAGTGAACCGCTATTAATGACGTATCATTTGATAAAAATGTGTGTTTGTGTGTGTTTCACTCATACTGTTTCACTGTATATCTCATTTCTGTTCACCTTCAGTGTTCTTTAGGGTATTTGCAGTAAGGCAGATGTAAGTGCCGTTAAGTACTGAAGCTTTGGAAACAAAACCAACGGTTCAAAGGAATAAATATAAAATTGAAGAGAGCAATGCTACGCATTTTGCCGTCTTCTCCTGCGCCTCCGTTACTAAGCAATGGGGTAAACAGCTGCTGGCTTGATGACGTAAACGAACCGCGGTTCGGACCCAAATAATATAATGTGAAGTCAGTCCGGCGGGGGCAGGGGGAGGGGGGAGCAATAGAACTCAGATTCGGACCAAGCAATCGAACCAAGTGTGAAAGCACCCTAAATGAAAATAAATTAATTCACAAGCAAAATCAGTGAATGAACACAGAGACACGTCTAAGGTCATGAAGATGTTTGAGAAATAACAACATCTGAACTGCTGATAGAATCTCCTTGAATAAATGGTATTAAAACAAAAGAACAGTCCACGAGCAAGAAAGCAGTTATGCTTGTTTCTTAAGTGTTGCATATGCTGGGTTTTATGAATAACTCTATTGTCTTTTGTTTTTCTAGTGTTTCATAAACAATGCAAAAGTACTCACCTTAATCTAGGAAAAAGAAATGTCACATCAACTCAACCTTTAAAACTGTGAAAACTGATTTTTCTACCTACATTAAGACTGAACCTAAAAAAATAACACTGGAGGGAAAAAATGGCAATGAAATTCTCTTTGAGAGCGGCTCTGAAATGAGTAATGCAGAATGACTTAAATGCCTGAATACAAGGCAAGCACCCAATCAATACTAGTCAGGTTAAAATTATAACAAAAAAGTTAAATCCTCATGCTTGTCATGTGACACACAGCAGCCACAATACCACTGTATAACTGATAAAGGCTTATGACCCAACTGAAAAAAACAACAACAATATCCATTACAAACATTACAAACCATCAACTTTTAACCATTAAAAATGGTTTTCTATAGTGTGTTTTGGGAAATATCCCATTAGGATTTATTGGTTTTAACAAGCCACCAATAGAAACAACATTCCAGTAGAGACACGGTCCATTCCAAGTTTCAGTAAAACCAATACAAGTCCCATTATAACCAGCAAAACCATTACAAATTTTCACTTCAGTCCAGCGAGTTCAAGCACTCTCCAAAACTCCCATAATAATCTCTAAAGCTGTTTACACTGTGAAACTAATATCTTACTTACTTCATAACATCTTCACTTTGTTGTTTCTGAATGAGAGATAGCCAGAGAATTCATTCAGCACAGCGTGCGCGGGACCAAACCGCGTGCATTTCGCGGTGACTCATCTGACCCTCTGATTGGCCTTTGCATTCCTAGGCTCAACAGAATCGTGTGTGATTGGTTGTAATGCGCAGCGCTTTAAAAACACGTGTTTCTGGCTCTGTGCCAGCCAGAGAACATGGATTTTAATTTAGCAGCTGGTGATGTTTTGCTTTTTTTTAAATACAGTTTAAAGGACAAACTGCGCATTCACCCAAATAGTTTGGTTTGGTGTGGTTCCAAATTTAGGGGCCAAGGGGGGGCAGCTGTTTTTAGGGGTGGGGGTGGGGGGGGACCTAGAATTGCCCCCTGTGCCTCTAAACTATGTGATTTTAACCATTCCTACTTTGTTAAGTATTTATTTTGTATTTAAAAATGAATTATATCCTTTTAATGTGAATTAAATTTGCATTAATTTTTCCTTTACCAGCTGAGAGATCCAGAGAAAAAAGCATGTGCCATGAAAAGGAGAATCCTGATTTATATTCTGCCCAGGGTGCTTTCTTTGACAGCTGTCATTGTGCTCAAAAACCTTTCCGTTTCACTGTCACCGTTGTACAGCTGCCCGTGTGCTGTGATCTTTTCTCTCGATCTGTGACTAAGTATTATTCTTTGTTACCTTTTAGAGATGAACTATATTATACTTCTCAAATTAGCACATAGATAGTTCTGATTGTAACTAGCTTATGGAAAACAACAAATGCAAAGTGGTTGCTAAAATACTATCAGGAAAAAAAGCATCTGTCATCACTACACTGCTACTTAAAAATAGTAAAATTCATGACAAATGTAACCAAACTAATAATATATTTTCTATTCATAATGGCACTACTCCCCATCACTGATTGTTTAGAGAATTTATACACTCATTCAAGTAGAGTTAAGGGGGGACCAGCCTCAGACGGTTTTATTAATGTCTGTTTGAAAAGAAAAATGATTTGTTACCACTTCTAACATGCCCTGGTAGATCTCTCAACAACAGAGAACAATAGTCCAAATATTCACAAACATATTTTCTAGCTTTCTAAAATCTCAGGTAATATGTGTGAATGTCTTGAGAACACAAACAAATTCTCCTTGAATGGCCATGGGGCCCTAGATGGATTCAAAATGCATTTAATTTTGTTCCCTTTTAGTCAGTCACGTTCTACATTACGTCAGTGTTGGATGAACGGGAATTGGGATCTCGCCGAGAGCCCAAATAACCTTCGAGTGTTAACTAAAAACGCCAACTGACGTTGGGGCGTGTTTCGCCACGGGAAACCACCGCCCGCAGAGCGGGTATAAAAGGGAGAACGGTTGCAACGCAACATCAGTTTTTGCTCGGAAGCCGAGCCTTCTACTAAGGACGAACTCCGCCGAGTGTCGCAAAGAAACAGCCTAGCGTGGTGTTACGGGCGAGTCAGCGGGGTTGCCATCAGTGTGCTCATATTCGGCGTGCCTCTGCAGCTTGCACGTTTTTGCGGTCTCGAACGCGACATCACCGGGGGGCGCTCAGGATCTCTAAAAGAGTGTTTCCTTTTTTTTCCTAAAAGAGCAAATATCTAAAGGAGCTCCACGAGTGACGGGCGTCTTTTTAAAGCATTTCTGGATGTGGTTGCTTCCTGGCTTCATATGATGGTCATGATCGCTGTGTCTCGTGCTTGGGCTTACAGCATGCTTAAGCAGCGCTCATGGATGAGTCATGTTATCAGTGGGGGAACGTGACCATTGCGACGTTGCGGTCTATTAATGAGATACCTCCTCATTAAACGGGGGGTAACCCCCTTGCCATGCCCCGCTCTAGCTCCTCCGGTTCTCGGAGGGCTACTTCGGTTCATGGTCAGGGAGACCTGAGGGTCACGGTGAGAGCTTCCCCGTCGAGTACGTCTCCGCGTGCCTCTCATTCCTCGAGCATGTCGCACCACTTGGTGCTTCCGGACGAGTGTGCTGGGTCCCCGGACAGGGCGGGGTCCAGCATCTTGTGCGGAGCACAGGATGTCGACCGCTGCATCGGAGGGCAAGCTAGGCTCTGCAGATGAGGATTCGGCTGCGCTACTTCCGTCAGGAAGAGTGGTGTTGCCCGAGTCAGATCCAGAGCTGACCGCTATACTATGCTTTCATGGGCTGCTGAGAGTGTCGGGCTGCACTGGAGGCCTCCTCCTTCTCCTGAATGCTTGAGGCTGGATGATTGGTTCCTGGGGGGCGCAGGCCGGGCTTCGGCAGCTGCCTCCGGTTCCATTCTTCCTGGAAGTGCATGATGAGGTTACTAAGTCTTGTAAGGCACCTTTTTCTGCCCGAAACAGGTTTGGTGCCTCCTCCATCCTCACAACCCTCGACGGTGGGGCGGCCCAAGGTTATGTGGACATCCCCCCAGTCGAGCGCGTTTTTGCTATGCAGCTCTGCCCGCAAAGTGCAGCCGCCTGGAGAGGTAGTCCACGCCCTCCGTCCAGGGCCTGTAAGTTCTCGTACGCTCTGACGGCTAAGGCTTACAGTGCTGCTTGACAGGCCGCTTCCGCCCTGCACGCCATGGCCCTCCTGCAAGTCCACCAGGCCAAAGCGTAGAAGCAGCTGGACGAGGGAGGTGCTGACCAAGGTGTGCTGCAGGAACTGCGCACGGCAACAGACCTCGCGCTTAGGGCGACGAAAGCCACGGCGCGGGCCCTGGGTCAGACGATGTACACATTGGTGGTCCAGGAGCGCCACCTATGGCTGACCTTGGGGGATATGAGGGAGGCCGACAAGCATCGTTTCCTGGACTCCCCGATCTCCCAGGTTGGCCTATTCGGCGAAGCGGTGGAGGGTTTTGCCCAACAGTTCTCCGCCGCACAGACGCAGACGGAGGCGTCTCGACAATCCTGCCGGCGGTCGGCTCTGTCAGCCACCACCCAAGGCTGAGCCCTCTGTCTGCTCGTCGACGAGAGCGCCCTCCTGCGGCCTCCATCTCCGCTTCAGCTCGGCCGCAGCAGCAGCCTTCACAATGGCCGCAGCGTGGAGCTGGCCGCGGGAAATCGGCGCAGCCCGCCTCCGCCCCTGCCTAGCCCGTGAAGCGCCAGGGCGGGCGGTGTCCCTGGGATGGGCGACCCGGGGTTCTTGGATACGGCTCTTCAGGAGATGGTGACCGCACCACTCCTTCCCCCGGCGGAGGGCCGAGTGGAGAAACATTTGTTCCTGTTTTTTTCTATTCCGCCACTGGCTACCAAGCCAGTGGTACCCAAAACTTCAATAAAATAGCAGTTTCCTTTGCCTCCGGGTCCCAAGATGGCGAGGATGGCAGTGCACGAGACCCAGTCTCCACATGGCCGTCCCCCTCTCCCTTCGCCAATGGGCAACAGGGTTCAGTCCAAGTGCGGAGAGCCCCTGCCACCTGCCCAGTTCTCAAGAACCCCCATGCCCAGCCAGTGGAGACAGGTAAGGGCACGCCCGAGCACTCAGACCCCACAATTGGATGACAAAACGGAGCCTCCAGGGTTGGGTCCCTGTCTGCCCCATGCGCTCCCCACTGCGGGTACGGCGGGGTTCCCTAGCCCGCCATGTTCGGTCGCTGGGGCCGGGTTAGCGGGCCCAAGCCATCTCGTGGCTCATGTGAACCGTCAGGACCTGGCTATGCGGATTCAATTCGCCCGCGCGCCCTACCAAGTTTAGGGGCATTCGGTTCTCCTCTGTGCTGGCCAGGGATGCTCCTGTCTTGCGTGCAGAGATCACGGTCCTACTGGCGAAGGACGCGATACAGCCGGTCCCTCAAGCCGAGATGAGGTCAGGTTTCTACAACCCATACTTCATCGTACCCAAGAAAGGCAGTGGGTTACGACCAATCCTGGACCTGCGCGTGCTGAACCGGCCCTTTACAAGCTCCCTTTCAGGATGTTGACGCAGAAACGCATCTTTCAATGCGTACGTCCTTTCGATTGGTTCGCAGCGATCGACCTCAGGGTTGACTGGGAAAAGAGCAAACTTTCCCCGGTGCAGAGGATCTCTTTTCTAGGCATGGAGCTGGACTCGGTCAACCTATCAGCACGTCTCTCAGTAGAGCAGGCACAGTCGATGCTGAACTGCCTGGGGACCTTCCAGTGCAAGACGGCGGTTCCACTAAAATAGTTTCAGAGGCTCCTGGGGCATACGGCATCCGCAGCCGCTGTCACGCCGCTCGGGTTGCTTAATATGAGACCGCTTCAGCGTTGGCTTCACGACCGGGTCACGAGATGGGCATGGCATGGCACTTACCGGGTTTCTGTCACCCCGTGCTGCTGTCGGACCTTCAGCCCGTTGGCAGATCTTGCCTTTCTTCGGACAGTGGTGTCCCTTGGGCAAGTATCCAGGCTTGTTGTTGTGTCAACAGATGCCTCTGCAGGGGCTGGGGTGCCATGTGCAATGGGAATGCAGCTTCGGGGGTCCGGCTGGAGGAACCGACTGCAGTGGCAGATCAATTGCCTCGAGTTGAACAGTAGGGGCTGGCTCTGTGCCGCGTCAAAATCGCTGCTACACGACAGCATGTGCTGGTCCGCACACGGACAACAAAACTACGAGTTGCGTTTATTCAACCACCAGGGCGGTTCGACGTCCCATCGCATAGTCAAAACTCGTCCGCCATCTCTACTTGGGACGTAGAAGCATCTGAGGTCGTTCACGCCATTCACCATCCAGGCGAGGCTTCAATCGTGCATCCACGAGTATCACGGTCCAGCCCGGCCCTTCCGAGGAGAAGGCGATTCCACCACCGAGCACAGTCCAGCTGATTGTGGAGGCGCTTTGGGGACGTAAGGTCGACCTCGTTGGCCTCCCCAGTAAACGTCACATTGCCAGTGCTTTATCCCCTGCCGAAGGGGACACTCGGCACACGGACGCACTGCATGCAGCTGGCGTGAAGCGGCATTCAGGGCCTACGCAAATATGCGTTGTCCCCCATGAACCTCTCGCCGACAAAGTGCAAGGTCAGTGAGGACGAGGAGCAGGTCCTCTTGGTTGCGCCATATTGGCCCAGTCGGACTTGATTCTGAACTGATGCTCCTCGCGACAGCCCCTCCTTGGCAAATTCCTCTGAGGAGGGATCTCCTTTCTCAGAGAGGGGGCACCCTCTGGCACCCGCGTCCAGACTTGTGGAATCTCCACTTGTGGTCCCTGGACGGGACGCGGAGGTTCTAGGTGGGCTACCTCCAGCGGTAGTAAACACCATCAACTCAGCTAGAGCCCCGTCTACCAGACAAGCTTACAGGCTGAAGTGGAACCTGTTAGTCGATTGGTGCTCTTCCCGCCGGGAAAACCCCCGAAGATGCCCGATCGCAGTCATGCTTTCTTTCCTGCAGGAAGGGTTGGAGCGAAGGCTGTCTCCCTCCACATTTAAGGTGTATGTTGCCGCCATTGCCGCACATCACGAGGCAGTAGACGGTAAGTCTTTGGGGAAGCACGACTTGGTCATCAGGTTTCTCAGAGGGGCAAGGAGGTTAAATCCTCCGCGCCCTCACCTGTTACCCTCTTGGGATCTCCCCTCGGTCCTAACGGCCTTGAAGGAGAAGCCCTTCGAGCCTCTGCAGTCAGTAAAGCTTAAGTTTCTGTCATTAAAGACAACGCTCCTCACCGCATTGGCCTCGGTCAAAAGGGTAGGGGACCTGCAGGCATTCTCAGTCGACGATTCGTGCCTAGAATTCGGAATGGGTAACTCTCACGTTGTTCTGAGACCCCGGCCTGGATATGTGCCCAACGTTCCCACCACGCCTTTCAGGGATCACGTGGTGAACTTGCAAGCGCTGCCCCGAGAGGAGGCAGACCCAGCCATCGCTCTACTCTGTCCCGTTCGCGCTCTGCGCATATACATGGACCGTACGTGGAGCTTCAGGACCTCAGACAAGCTCTGTAATTCAACATGATACCTCCTATGAGCGGGATGTGGCTTCCGTAGCGTCCCAAATGGGTACGCTTTCCCAGTGTTATCCAAAGTACCACTGTATGGAACAGCAGTGGCAGACACCTCTGCCTAGCAGCGTATCTCTTCCGCCCAGGCTGGTGTGAGGGAGCTTGCGGCTTCGCAGTGCACTGGAGGGGGGTCAAGCAATAGTGCTGGCGTTTTCCATACGGATCCCAATTTCGTCGGTCATCCGGCGTGACGTCGAGAGTGACCTACTGAACGGGAACGTCTCGGTTACGTATGTAACCTTCTTTCCCTGAAGGAGGGAACGGAGACATTACGTCCCGTCGCCACAGTTGCTGTACCACCGCTGTACGGCTGGGGCACGTAGTCTCGGCTCCTCAGCGAAAAACTGATGTGCGTTTACACGCGCTCTCCTTTATACCCGCGCTGCGGGGCGGGGTGCGCGTGGCGAAACACGCACGCTAACTGTCATTGGCTTGTTTAGTTAACACTCGAAGGTGATTGGGCTCTCGGGCAAGATCCCAATTCGTCAATCACGACTGACGTAACGTTCAGCTTACCTCATTCAGAGGAAACAAGGGTTTTAAACACAAAGTAACCGAGACGTTACTTTTACAACAGCAATAAAGTTCTTGATAATTGACTTTAGTAGTTGTTGATACAGAAGTCAACATTCATGACCACAATATTTTATTCCGCTGTTTATCATTTCAAGGTTTTACAACAGCCAGCACCCGTGAAGCATGTTGTAGGCATCATAAGGATTAATCTGCCTCCCTGTTCTTCATCATATTGAGTCATACTGTATTGTCCTAGATACACAAACAAACTGTATCCAAAAGAAAAAGACAAATAGTCCAAAACTTAGAGAGGAAATAATGAAACTAAACTTATGAATAATACATCTTGAGTGTTGACATACTAAATGAGGTGAAAGGTGCTCCAGTAAAAACGTTATATATTCTTTTGGCAGTGCCGTGAATAATAGCTTTGGAGTTGGCGGCAAAATCTGCACCCACTCGGAAAGGAGGGAAGCAAATGCTAGACTTTCCACTTCCAAATTAAGTTGTGCTGTGGAGGCAGAGTATAATTGTGACAATATGCATAGCTGAGTGCAAAAACACACAAAAATGGATTTGTATGTGTTAGAATGACGGCTAATTAAAGATGCAGCATTAGCATGACAATAATTTTGTTTTTAAAAAAACATTAGAAAAAAAATTATATATTTTTAACATCAAAAAATCTCAGCCAACACTAAAATCACCACCATACTATCAAATGCTGAGTTAGAGTTGTTTCTGTCTGTGTGGTATGTGTGTGTGTGTGTGGGGGGGGGGGGTGGTGGGTTGGACGACAATGGTAACAATTATCTCACCCTACCAAAAGCTCTATTGTTGTAAAGTTGGAAACAAATGGGGCATTGTTATATAAATTCAAAAATTGTATGCAAAAATGAAAAAATAAATATATATATATATATTATATATTATATAATATATATATATATATAAAACGCTAGCATCACGTGTTCATGAGGATTAGGCTATCATCCCATATAGAAAACATCACAAGTAAAATTAATTATGTTTATAAAGATAAACATGGGTTTATTATAGCCCACTTACAATTTACATTTCAGAGATCATTACAAATAAATTATTAAATGCTAAAACTGAATAAATTTAAATGAACTTGGCGTTGCATTTGTAACCATGTGAAAACAGGGGGTGCTGCAGACCCCTCAGCACCCCTACTTCCCGCATCCCTTTATGTACTCAAAAAAATTTAGCGTTAAACAAGCTTTATTCATCTCGACCTTGAACACAGACGCTCCTGAGTGCTAATGAAAACCTCACATTCCCTTTCATCAGCAAGGTTAAGCGAAAGAGTCAGAAACACATGCATAACCGAATCAACATTAACGTGATAACTGCTAAATTGATGCAAGTTGACAAGAGGCCAACCCCTGAACCAATAAACAGGAGCACAAATCAGGCTTACTCAAGCTTAGGAGCTTCAAACAGAGGTTGAGAGGGGGATTACCAGCATATTTTTAGCATGCCTTTTAATTGCCATCTTCACCTTTTCATGTCAGAGCCATTCAAAATAATAGGCTGACATGAACCTCACCTTACCCTGCTGTAGTCTCGGTGGACATACCCTCCTCTGTATATCTTATACTCTTCCAGAACACCGCTGCTTGCAACATCCCTGGCAAAGTTCACTCGTTCCGCCCACTGTAGGCTGCGATGTACCCCAGAGGCCCCCCACAAACATGACAGCTTCCGGGCTGCATCTGCCCAGCTCTCTCTCCATGCAATCCTGCCCACATAACTTAATTGCTGTCTTCTGTCATTTAGTGGGGGGAATAATTGACCAGCAACAGAGGCAGCATTTCAGGCAAAGTGAAAGAAGCGTTCCAAATTAAAATGCTGCCTGCTCCCATCTTAGTGAACAGGATGCAGGCAGCGAGGTGTTGAACGTGAACAAGATTATTGCTCCTCAAAGCAGAGCCTGCTCACAAGCATGAGACAGACATTAGGAGAAATCACTAATGGCGTTCTAGCTTTCAGAAACTTGCATCGATACACCAAAATAAGCCCCTAGAGAAACAGAAGTGAATTGAAAGGTAAGTGGACTGATGTCCCAATATAACCCTGGAAAACAAGGATGTCTATAATACATGGAGACAGAAATCTGTTTGCATTTCCATTCATCTCAATGGCAGTTTCACAGCAGTTATAGGACTCCGGGAAGTATGTGATTTCACATTTTTGTACACAGGACAACAGAACTTTTTGAGACAATTAACTGAGCAGTAAATTATATGATGTGACCAATTATTCTAAAAGTGTAGGGAAATTAAAGGGATAATTCACCCAAAAAATTTTAGGCGCAATAAGAAGATATTTTGAAGAATGTGGGTAACAAAACAGTGACGTTAGGCCATATGACTCCATAGTATGGAAAAACAGATGTTTCGGCTTTTCACCTCCTTCCATTAATTATTTTAAAGCAACAGTTAAAAGTTAAAAAGCCTAAATGATGAATTTGTTTCTTACAAACAAGCAGCTTTTCATTCACAAGACATTCATTGATGGACTGGAGTCATGTGGATTACTTGTGGATTATTGTGATGTTTGTATCAGTTGTTTGGGCTTTCATTCTGACGGCACCCATTCATTGCAGAGGACCCATTGGAGAGCAAGTAATGTAAAGCCATTTTTTTTCAAATCTGTTCTGACAACTAATCTACATCGTGGATGTCTTGAGGGTGAGTAAATTTTCAACAAATGCTCATTTTTGGGTGAACTTTTTCTTTAAAGGTCCCATATTGTACACATTTCTGGAGTTTTATTTGAGGTTTTATGTCCTTAAGAATATATATTTCGGTATAAGTACCCAACAACCATATAAATTATTTTTACCGATCCCTTTCTCAGGAGCTCTGCTGAGAACCGATTTTGGTCTGTCTAATTAATATTCTACCTTCTCTAATTGTTGTACTGTTGTTTTCTGAGTGAAGCACAGCCAGGCCAACCACAGGTAACTAGAGGTAAGCGACGTCACAGCCAGTGTTAGCAACTTACAATTGGTGTTGCCAATTTAGCAATTTTGTAATACCCTAGCAACTTTTTCTTCCAAAAGCACATAGCAACAAATTTAGCAATTTTAACCATTTATTTGGCAACTTTTAGCAACTTTCGATAAGTGACTCAAACAATAAAAAGGCAAACATTTTCCATCTAAATTACACAAAAAGAGTAAACCAAAGGTGCCTAGCAGTACACAATTCACATGAATTAAGTTGGCTGCTGTTAGCAATTGTTTAATTTAATAATAACAATAATAATTGAATAATTGTTCATTTAAGAAACACTTTGTTCGTCGCTTGTAAGTGAGATTGTTGTCGTATGATCAAGAAAATATTTAGAAATATGACAAATGTAGGAATTTTATCCATAACCGAAAAAAAACAAAATACAATGCGTCATTTACAATGTCTGTTAAAACAAAAGTCAATAATAATATATGGAAACTTCCTCATATAATAGCTTTTGCCCTATTTTACAGACTTTTCTAGAGGTTAGCATACGAACATAATAATGCTAAATCTAAATTGTTCAGGAAGAGTAGGTTTTAATAGTTTAAAGCTAATAAAAAAAGAAACCTTAATTGTAATTGTTAAAAAATGTGAAAGTGTTAAATAATTCAGTGTTGTATTTAAAATTTGTTATTTATATTTGTATATTATATTACGCATTTATATTATTTTATGAACGCATCTAAATTAACATATTTACATTTTTTTTTGCTGAGATCAAAATGCAGTGACGCAATTTTGCATCGTGATTACGCAATGACGTCACCGTGCAATGACATCGCGTCATTTAGCAAATTTTCGCAACAAATCAATCTTGCTTAGCAATCTTCCACTAAAAATTAATGGACACACTGGTAAACACGCGCTAGATGGGAGCGCCAAAACAAAAGGGGAACGGGGAGGGGCCCATATTCAAAAACAGGCGGCAATGATCGCAGGTTCGGCTACAAGGAGCTGAAAATATCATCGGTGTGATGTGGGTTACCAGAATCGACGTAATACCGCTCAAATTAGAAATTTGAGGCAGATCTGCTACCACTGCCAGCAAAAAAACCGACGACGAGCTGGGTTAAACGCGAGAAAAGAAGCAGACTGGACAGAAGGTGTCAAAAGCTCAAGTTTGACAGTGGCCGCACTTCTATCAGAAAAGGTTCAGTGTAAAGTATTTCTTTTGGTGGTATGGCGCGTTTCTAAAGTTAGTTGCCATATGTCTAGTTTCTGGTCATACTAAAGACTATGAGGTATGAAATAAGGTCTGTGTGCTGTGTTGTATTAACAACAACAAATGAAGATATATATTAATAATTGGTAATTGTATAGATACATTGTGTGCAATGTGGCTGGAACATAGTGTAGCTGTAAACCAATCGTTGCCTGCTGAAATGGAAAGTATAACATATCATATGACTAGATAGACACAGTGAGTTGTCTTTACTGTACTGTTAGATGGGATCCACCTCATAGTAACAATCCTGTCAGATCGTCCATCCTTTGAGTATAACGTGTAACGATACAGGTCGGCCAATGTGGTTTCGTGGTTAAAGTTAACCTTTTTGACATTGTTTCCGTGTTGTCCTTGCTCAGCAAAAGCATGGGCGTGATGTTGTCTGGGGGTTTGGCAAAAGGAGAGTGGGACTGCACTCAGAAGTGCACACAGAATGCACTTCAATACCCACCAAGCCCTCAAAGAAAAACCTGGATCTAAATCAATGGCTTCTGAGATCTTCAGGAAAGAAGAATAAATGTTTTGTCACCTAGCATCTGCTGTTGAAAATGCACAATCCCTTGGACAATGCTTGTGGGTCCAAACTAAAGTGTACCAGTTGCTATACTGGCAGTACTGCCATGAATTATAAGTGTGAAATTTGCACAGAGCTTTAGAGAACAGAAGGTAACATCAAATGAGTGTAAAGAGAGTGGGTAAAAAAATATAAAAAAACACAGTTGAGAGATATTAACACTAACATCTCAAAGCAATCAAAGGACATGTTTATAATTTCCAAAGATCCAATTTCTCCTCGCGACTGAAAAAATAAATAAAAAATAGCAAAAGCAATCATATGAAAAATGCTTTTTTTTGGGGGGGGGGGGGTCCCTTTGCATTCATTTTTGGGTTACAATAGCTGCCATTTTCAAGTCCATTTTCAGAATAATTTATCCATCTTTGAATGATAAAGAGCCACATCATCAGATGCTTTGTGTTTAACAATGGACCTGATATTAATCTCCAAGACAATGACAAAAGGTTCATGCGGAATAATATATGCCAGATCAAAAAATAAGCCTCTCTAATGACGTATTCTTTGTTTTCCAATGGCACATTTACAAGTCTTTGCATCTGTTTATGCTTGTCAAATCTATCTCATTTCCCTATCTGTTGTTATGCATCAGGAGGGGGAAAAATATATTCGTATCTGGCCTGGCTGGCCAGTTCAACGAACCATGTTGTTTTCCTGCTAAATGTCATTAGGAAAACTTTAACGTCACTCTAATTCAGATCCTTAACCATGTGTGTACTACTACGACCACTCAAGCACACAGTTGTAACGAATCAGCTCATGTGAAATATGAATAATTAACCATAACTAGTTATAATTAACTATTCTTATTTTAGATCCGCTGTAGATATTTACCTGACCTCTCAGGGTCAACTGTCTTGTCATTCCAAGAACGTTAATTTCCTGGTTAAAGGAAAAAACTTTCTTACTGTACAATTCTACAAAAACTTGTAGCATAAATCTGCATGATTAAATGACTCCAGTTATGAGCAAACAATGAACACGTCAAGTTTGATACAAGTAAGGTTTTATTAACTACTAAACACTTAAACTAGTCTAACATACAACAAACACATAAACTGGTCTAACATACACATAAACACTTAAACTGTTCTAACATACACATACACACACACACGCAAACAGTTGGTATAGGAAAGGGTTAAAGTTTAGCTCAGTACAAAAAGAGACATAAGGAATGACATTTATAGAACCATTTTGCATATTCAGCAGATCAAAAACCTGAGGGAAAACGTCAGATTCATAGTTCAAACAAACCTTGTAAAAAGGAGTAACTGATACCTAATATATCAATTAATAAGACTAGGTTTGATACTTGCAAGTCTCGTCTGTCTGATAATAGATTCCTGATGCAATCTTAAGGTTTTCAGTCTATCTTTTGCTGAAGTTAGTTGATGAGTAAGAACCAGTTCTGAGTCAGAGAATCTTGATTGAAATGGAAAAGACAAGCGAAGAAAGGCTTGGCACAATGCTTTGGTATCCTGAAGAGTTTTCTCACATCTTCATCTTAGCATATGACTGAACCACCGACTGGGGCGGGTCACATAAAGCCGGTCCTTTAAGGTCGGAGAAGATCCCTGCCTCTCAAGATGGGCTTATCCAATGAGAACGTCCGGAACCTCAAGTGGGGGTTCTGAGATACAAGGCGTTTTTTATGGCCCTTTGTTGGAAAGCATGGTAATTTGTGGTATGAAGCTTGTGTAACAATTATTAAAGACTCTTAGAACACTAATATGTTGCGTAGGTGTAAACATACAATATACATTCTCAATTAGATCATCCGAATACGAATTCATAGATACTAGACATGGTAGAGTTACTTATATGAATGAGTGGTTTATCGTAAGCATGAATAAAAATAGTCTATAATACAACAGATTAATACAAAACAGCAATAATATACACAATGGCCTGAAGAAAATAGGTGTTCATTCAAAGAAGGTTTTCCTACGAATTAATTAGTAGAAAAATCCATTTCTACACTGCCTCTTGCCCTGAGACATGCAGGGATTTTCCCTGCTTTAAATACTTTTGGCCAATAAACCCAGTGATATCAGCGTTGGTTGCCATGCAACAAAGAGGCCTGTTTCGACTTCCTGGGGTGTTACGCATTCCGGGGGGAAGGGTTCATGGGTCCTCGTATGGCTTGTTAACTGAGGGGGGTTACAGAGTATTTGTTAAATATAAAAACAAAATATATATTGTGTGTTTGATTGGTCCAGACGCTACACAGTCTCACATTTTTTAAATAAAATAAAACCATTTTCACAATTGTTCTTAGACGTTTGGATGTCAAGTAAGGCTTCATTCCATAAAGTCATTGCTGTCCCATTCCTGGACCTTGAGGACATCTTAAGCATTCACTATGAGAATCTTAGGTAAGAGATGGACAGACATGACGGTGGATTTGTGGACTCAGGATGAGGCACAATAGGAACCTGTTAGCGGTTTCCGCTTTCATCCTCCTCCTGGCTAAACAATCCTATTGTGTGCCTGTACGTGGGCCGGTTGTTGAAGGGCCAATATGACAATGACTGGTAGGTAAGCATTGTTCCATCACAATACTGATAGTAATGGACCTATTTCACTTCTTTCAGTGTACATTATGAAAAGTATACATGTGTTTAACAGGCCGTGTATGTTTACATAACCCTTGCTATTTGGTTGCAAGGCCTTGTGCTTAACACACAAAACAAAGTGCAAATTAATTTTGATAGTGTCATGTTGTTTAGAGTTTTCTCCTGAGATAAAGCACCAAGTAATTTCAAGTATCTTTTCTATACTGTAGCTATGTATTTATTATTATATTCTTATGAGTTTATTACACGTAAGTTTAAGTTAAATTGAAGGAAACATCTGAAATATATGATCCTGTATGAACAATAACTATTCACATTATTTATGTGTAAAGGTGCTTTTCATATCTATTTGCATACTCTATGGTTTCATACCATACATAAAGATTTGTAGCACATGAGCAAATTGAATTTCACATACTGCTCATCTTTCAATGAACAAACAGAGTCAGCATGTATCAGCCATGTTTAATCGACTGGGTTCTAATCCAGCCTTTACAACTCAGCTTCTATGTCTAGCAGCTAGTTAGGTGGTAGGACAGTGTTAAAAGATTTGTGAACACAAGGGTCCTGAGTTCAAACCCCAGAATGGCTGGTTTATTCATCCGAGAGTGAACAAGACACTTAACCCAAGGTCTCTCCAGAGGGACTGTCCTGCAGAAAGCTCTGCAAAACCATGATAAACGTACAAGTGCACATCACTCTGACTGACGAAATTTTTGGCTTAGACATCAGAGGAAAATGTCATATAGGGGAAAAACATCAACTAAGGATTTAATTTCCACTTCAGTCCTGTTGTATTTAAAGCATTTATTTGTATTGAATACCTATAGAACAGTCCAACTCTGAGCAATGGCTGTCTACTTATATCTTATAGCTGACCTTTTTGGAAAATTAGGTATATAATTATGCCTACACCACTCTGACTCAAAAAAAAAAAATCTAATATTCACTCAAAATAACTTTTTTTTACTGTTCATTTCAGTCAGGACTCAGTGCATTTTGAAAGAGTACAAAAAATCACTAAAACTGTTTGTATTACTTGGTCCTGTACTCATATGAATGTACAAAAGCAAAGATGTGCCATAATATATTTTCACCATAGTGGACCAGATTAGTTGTTTTCTGCAACGTTTTGATTCCAAATGAGTCAAAACGCTGACCCCCCACACACACACATTTCAGAGGACAGATGAGCATGAGAGAGGGAGGGAATTCTAGTGTTCTAATGGAAGTCTATTAATTGCCTGCATTAGACTCTAATTTATGCATGGAAAATGGGGGTAGTGGAATGTAAATGCAGAGGGGTAATGGACTCCTATGGATGTTCTGGTTCTTATTTTACCCATTAACCTAAATGCCTATAGGTTGTTTTATGTAGCCTACAGTTTACATCTGGCAAAAAAAGGAGTTTGTGCTGTTTGTATGCAAAACAATTAACTTCCATTCATCTAATATAATTTGCTATGCCCACTGCACTTGGTCCATTACAAAGCTATATTAGACTCAAAATGAAAAGGGTAGACGTGAAGCCATCATGCAGAAATAATATTACACTTTATGGGAACAAAAATACCGGTCCAGAAGAGCAGAACAATGTGCCACAAATTACTTTCTAAAATCACTTAATAATTTAGCAAAAAAAAAAAAAAGTATTATTTCTCCTAAGGAATGACTCAATTAAATAATGAATGACTTCTGAAAGCGTCACATGTTCTAATGATGTTCTCATGGATGGATGGATGGATGATGGACAGATAGACTGACAGACAGACGGATGGATGGATGGATGTATGGGATACTATTAACTGACACTAGTGGTGCAAAAATTAAGAAATTACACACTTCAGCTCTAAGATGTGCTATAGACGAAAAAGGTTTTCAAGATTCAGATTAAAGTTTCCTTTTCTGCATACATTTCCTGTGTCTAATGTTCTACATTAAAACCTGTGTGACAGGCAAAGATAAAAACAGCCCCCCAAATTTTCAAGAAACAGGTCAACATACACACACAAAAATCATAAGATAAATGAATTAAAGACTAAGAAAGGGAAAGTGTGTTACATTTGTAGTACCATAAGTTCTCATTGAGGGACGGGGTATGGGATTCATCCTTTAAACAAGACTGCGCAAAAATATCTATAATACATAATGCATGAAATATTTCTTGCAACACTCTCAATTTATATATTTTTTTCTCTTTCTCAAATCTTGCTAGAGGCACATGAAACAGGTCAAATTCAAAGCTTTCTGTGAATGAAATGTCCATGTGTCTGGCCTATTCAGCTGCTGTAATGGTGGACACTGGCCTCTGATTTCCCTGGGGTATGGAAGTTATCATATCCTTCAAGCTTTCCTTTCAAGTTTTTATTCCAGTTCTGATGGCCAAACCGGAACAGAAACAAATTTCATTTTGACATTCTAAGCTTTCTAGAACTGATCACTCTCACTAATTACTGGTATGTTGAAACATGGCATTATTATGAATTATTCTATTCAAACCACTCTGTAAAAACAGACAATGGGTATTGCATTTAGTATGTCATAATAAAGTATGTCATTATTAAAGCTAGAGACATGACATTTAACAAAAGTCTTTTAAAAAGCTACAAACTATCACTGATTAATGCCCATACAATGTGCAAAAATTCTATTCATAGTTACTGTAACAGAATACCTGGTAATGTCCTGCACATTGTGCGACTTTCAGAGAGGGTCGACTTTGTAAAGGAATTTTTTTTTGTGTGTATCTTACGCTTACATTACAATAGTGGATTTGAAAATAAACAAAATTCAATTTAGGGAAGTCAAACTACAGGACACCACTGGCGTCTTTTTGATCCTAATGTCAACTGGCATGCTGGGCAAAGAGGTAAAAAATTGAAAAGTTTCTAAACGCCAAAACAAACATCCAAAGAAGGGTTGCCTAGCATTCAGTATAATTAATTTAATTTATTTTATATCAGAATACATAATAAAAATCATTATTTTGTGTGATGTAAGTAGAAATTACAGGAAATATTACAAAATACTTTAAATTGTTAAATTGGATACTGAAAAAGTAGACTTCAGGTCACTCGGAGAGCAAATCATCAAAGCCACATACTGTCCATCAAGCCCTGCATTATATTTAATTGAAAAAGAAGTAAGAGGCCCAGCACAATACACAGTCAGGAGGCCCAGAATCAGTAGTGATGGGCAACAAAACTGGCAAGACTTAATTGATTCCATTTACATTTGTTGACCTTTCTGAAGAGGAAAAATTCCTTTGAGATTCATACTTACAGCTGGGACAAATCACTGACAAGACACTTAATAAAACTGTTCAAATCTTTACAAGATTTGTTTGACTTGTTGCATTTCCATTTTAATAAAGCTGTCATGCTCTGCATTATACAAGAGATACTGTTTTTAAAAGCATCCAGAGAGCAAACCATTTACATCACAGCTAGCATATTAAAGGGGTCTATGCAATTAATTGGTTGGTCAGTGTAACATCAAGCAAGAGAACGTGTGTGTGTGTGTGTTCCATTTGACACAGCTGTCAAGCTCGGGAGAGGTAAAATATTATTGCATTTGGGGCAAGAAATCAATACTTGGCCTCAAGTTGCATATATTGTCCATATGGAAGTTATGGATATTAAAAAATATATAGGCCTGTACACGTTAAATTACCCTTCAATGCAAATAAAAGCTATTTTTGTGTATTTATTTTGCCTGTATGTAAAACCATCTGTGATTAAGACTCATTAGGGAGGGAAAAATATACACAGAAGCTGGTGATTGGTATTTATGAGTCAAGTCATCTTTACAGACTGTTTCAAAGCAGCTTCACAGCATAAACAGGAAAATAACAGAATTTATTGCAAACTTTATCAAAAGTAAGGCAAATGCAAGTTCTTCTTTAAAGCACCTCTAGCAAGACACAGTTTCATTATTCAGCTCCAGTCAGTTCAGTGTTGGTTCAGATCAGTTCAATAACTGTGTAAAGTTCATTCATTATAAAACAAGCTTAATTCATCAAAAAGCTGTTAAACTGAAGACAACTGTGTCATTAATCATTGAGTCAGTTCAATGTTGATTCAGTTCAGTTCAAAACAGTGTTGATGTTTCAAAATTAGTCATTTATGAATTAATTAATTTCAGCTATAAAACAGCACTACAGGGGACAATAGTGTAATCATCCAGCTCAATCAATTTAAAATTTAGTTCTCATCCAATAGTGTCAGTGCAGTCAAATCGATTATATTGTCAAATATTAAGTGTCTATTAAACCCCAACTGCAAGCCAAAGGCAATAGTGTCAGTGAACCCAAACTCCATAAGGTGACAGAAATGGAGAAGGAAACTGGGCTCTTGAGTGTGAACATGTGAAGTTAAATATCAGACAAAACATTGCATACAATATATATCTGCATTTCTTAAAAATAATACCAAAATGTGTATACAACATATTCTATAAAGAGTTTCAAAAGCTGCTAAAAGGCTAAAAAGCACTAAATGTATTGATCAGACTCTATAAGCCATAAACCAGCAGCAAAGGCATGTGTGTAAATTCAATAATGCCTCCCCTCCAAGCATTTAGAGCAATAAATAAAATGAACAACCATTCACATTAAAGATATGGTCTGTACTAGATGTTTTGGTCTCCAAATGGACAATACATTAAAAAGATACTTAAAAACAACCCCTAAAAAAACCTACTTGGTGACTGAATCCTCGCTTCACTTCAGCTGGAGACTCAATATGCTCCATGGAATCACTTTTTGCTCATGAAATATATTTGAAACATTCAACTGCTTAAAGCCATAGCAATCAACATATTAGTTTTCCATCACAAAGCATATTTAGCTGTACCCAGACACTCACAACCAGGGGCAATCCGAATAATATCTTTGACCTTCTCTGAAAATTAGAAAGCCAAATATGATAAGGACTAGTGACTGACAATTGGACCTAATAAATTGTTCTGAACTAAGGGTGAGGGACTTGTTTAATATCAAGCTTTAGAATACTGTGAAGGGAGTAATAAAGCCTTATCGGAACCTGGCTTGCAACTGGTTCATTGTAAGCATAATAGGAGGTTTATTCCATTTACACTGTCTATAAAAGAACAAACTGCAGCAGCTGTTTCTGTGGTATTTTTTACTGAACTACCATGAAGCTCAACTCTTCCACCCATCTTCTAAGCGCACATTTTCCCCAGTGAGTTATGTGTCATGTTCCCCGTAATACTGATTAATTGCTCGTTTCTAGCAGTGACTTGATAGTGTTTTGTCAAAAAATTCAATTATGAAGCACTTCTGTTGTCACGAAACTGGCAATCCAATGGTATTATTACATCACAATCAGCGCACTGACATATTGTAAATGGCAAATAATATGGGACATGTGCTCAAGTAATAACCTTGAGAGAGTGACGGATGGTAGTTGGGTTTTATGCTAATGATTGCATTATTGTTATTTTGTGTGCAGAGACAGATGGATTGAAATGGCTTTAACTTCAAAGGAGTGGTGCTGAGCCAAAGCAAAGCTTGAATACTGACAGCGGATGCTGTCTGGGCAGGAAAAAAAAGATGTCATGCAAATGGAGTTTTTGCTCTTGGATCACAGACATTACAAAACTGCAAATTGTACTCTTGCATTTATTCTTTGTTAAAATAAATATCTGATAAAGAGATACAAACTCCAAGACGGTATGTGTCAATGTATGGGAACACACAATGTCTTAAAAGGAGTAGTCTACCAACATTAATTTACTCTCATTTTGAGAAACAAAAAATTAGATATAAAATGACCATAACCATTATGCAGGTTACATATTCACCAGTAGATGCAAGTGCCTGTCTTTATGAGTGAGTCACTGAATCATTAATGTAATCAATTTACTCAAAAAAACAAACAAACACACAAACCGAACGAAACAGCTTGACTACATCAACGACTCGTAGATGTGTACTGAATTAGTCAACCAACTGATTTGTTCAAAACTGCTGATTCATTTATGAATAAAATTAATGGCTGCCTTTATGAGTGAGCCCTTGATCATAATTAAAATATAATATATCTTAATTGTAAAAATGTATTCATTCAGAAACAAAATGAGTGGACATCTTATTGAATGAATCAGTGAATCATTCACCGAACGATTTCTTCAAAAACTCTTTATCATTCAGGAATAACATAATTGTGTGTTGTTCTGTGTAACAGTTCTGTTGTGGCTTTGTTTGGAAATATTTGGTCAAAAAATAGCAACGTAATTAAAAGTAAAGTAATGTAAAGTTAGCATAAGTATTCATGTAATTATTCAGTAGATGCACCCCTGCAAACAATAACAACATCGAGTCTGTATAGATAGTTCTCTTATCAGCTTTGCACATCTGGCCACTTTGATTTTCCCCAAAATTGCTCAAAGCTCAGCCAGGTTGCATGGAGATTGTGAGTGGACAGACATTTTGGCCACATCAGACCATAAAACATTTTTTTCCCCCTAGCAGGCTTCAGAGAGTCTCGCATGCCTTCTAGCAAGCTGCAGGCAAGATGTGATATGACATTATTCAACACATTTTTTTCTCCCTTAAAGCATTGATCGATGAAGAACCCAGGCAACAGTTGAAACTCATTACAGATCACTAAACTGTTTCAATTGATTTCATAATACTTATGAAATCTGGTATTTAACAGATGAAATCTGGTATTTAACATTCATAATATTTGCTTGTTTTTCCTTTGACATTAAAGAGTCTTGTTAACAAACAAAAAAAGCCTAATTAAGTCTACTGTGATTCAGTGCTGTACAACAACAAAACATGCCAAGGGGATGCATACCATCAGTAGCAGTAAAATGAATTATAGCAATATTACTGTTCTAATGACATTTATAGTGAGTTACAGAGTCTGTGACAGTGGGAAAATTTGCAATACTTTTGCTAACACATTACTGACCACACTAACTCACTGTATGGGATAAGAAGTGTAAAGAATATGAAAATGATTATAGCCATGCCACCTTTATGTAAGGTAAAATGACACTTTGAGCTCTCTAATAATTACTAAATTCAGTAATCTTCCAACAAAGGACTAAAACTTAATTAATCATGCTTGCCTGCAGTATATAGACAAATGACTACAATTGGAATATGATCAGGAAATGGCAGAAGTCACGGAGGCACTCCTGATTCATCCATGCATGAGCAATTAATAGCCTGTAAGCTTCAGATGTGCTGGGCCTGCAAAATCAGCGAGAATTACAATAGAATTACAATCTAAGTGCAAATATTCACTAGAGTGTCAATGAATATTCATGTCTTTCTTTTATGGGTGTGAGATAATCCTCTTGTTAACTGTCCTTTAGATTAAAATGTCCTATAAATCTATCTTTCTCAAGCAGGAGTTACTAAATATTCATTTAGAAACCGCTATATCATGTATGCATAACAATAACTCACTTTAATGAATAGTTCACTCAAAAAATTAAAGAAATCTACTCAGACATATGACATTCCAAACTGGTCTTAGAATGTCCAAGCTACTCATTTAAACAGTTTAGGCAGTTTAGTAGAAAAAAATTATTTTCATGAGTGAACTATCCCTTATATAATATAATGTTGTGTTATTCTGACAATTGCTGACACAGCAAATACATACTCTAAAGAGCATCTTAATGATATACAGATATTAAGATATAAATGATATAGCTTGTTATACTTTTTTATTTCAGGTGCTCAGAGTCATGGTTCACTTCATGTCATGTTTTTTTTTTCTTCTTGAAACTCAAACTCAAAATGTGTTATTTTTGTGTCAGAGGAAACATTCCAATCTTGTCTCACTGCTTGAACTCCAGGTTAGCTGACTCCTGACTCCAATTAGCTTCTGATGAAGACTTTAACCTAGAGATTATGTTGTATAAAGTTTAACTTTGCATGTAAAGGGCTCCAAGTTGTTTAAAGCTAGAATATGTAATGTTTTTCATAAAATAAATGTTGTTATACTGGTTGAAAATCTCTTCACATCCTGATAGCAATCAATAATTAAAGTGTATATATATAAAGTGTATGTATATATATTCAACATTGCAATTACTGATTGCTATCTTATCTCGCTATCTTATATTAAATGTGATATATCATTGAAATATCCTTGCCATATATATCTTATATCTCACATATCTTCTGTTGAATTGTCAGAACCGTAAAATGTTTGTCCAATCATTACATTCGTCTGAGGGGTGACCTACAATGCTTTTGGGAAACATGTTGTAAAGATTACTGTACGTGAGACTAACATTGTACTTAGTTCTTCAGAAGCCATCACAACACTAATTAAATTACATTATACTATATATCTTCATTAGGCCTTTCAATTTAACACATTAAGTTAATGTGATTAATCAGATGGAATAAAATTAGGTAACAACATAAATTCAGGGCTTCTCCTACCATTGGAACAATTCAAGACCAAACCACACTGAGAGCAGCCCATACAAGAATATTTTGAATAAATTGACAGTCTTAATATTAATATAGTACACACCAGCTGTCAGTCACAAGTTCACTTTTACTACAGATATAAAGCACAATAAAGCCTTCTAGTAATCCAAAAAGTCCAAATGGTCTTGCTGTCTCATCCAGAAACTGAATTAGAGACTCAGAGGGCAGCACTAGTTCTGCCTGATCCCTGATCGGTGAGACGAGTCTCAAATCATACATGCCAAAAACCACGTCCACCTCCTGCTCTCGCTGCAAGAAGGTAGCGAAAGATTAGCGTGTCCTGTGACAGCACAAATATTTCCCTCCACGGGGTCCCTGGAGGCCCCGAAAAGACCTGGCTCAGCGGAACCCCTGACAGGCTGATGCACAGAGAGGAGAGTCAGCTAATCAGCATCCAGGAGAAGAGCTCTGAGGCTGGGTCATGCAGGCCACATCTCCTTCCTGTCCTTTTCCAGTGTAGTCTAGTGGGCCATTAGCAGTGCTCTTTATCTGGTGCTCATCCAGTCACTGACACTGTGAGCTCAAGCGCTGGCATCAAAGCCGACGGTTTATTTCAAGTTGTTGATTTCTCAGGTTTATACGTGCAAGGTATTTTAGCTGTGTTTCCGAGGGATGTTTAATGATTCATTCTTGTTAATCCATCCAACAGACAACATGAGTCCTGTAATGTTGCATAATTAGTATAATGAGGCATAATTAAGCCTTGGAAAAAAAAAACTATCAACAGCCTCATAATAAACACAGAGTTTATGACAAATAGGGACTTGTAGACACAAACAGGTGACTTATTACCATAAATAACAGAAATGCAGGTTGCAGGTGACAAGGGAACAACAAACTTAGATTAAATGTGCACATAACAAGCATTATGGTAAAGAGTGTAAGTGTGTGTGTGTGTGTGGGGGGGGGGTGGGGGAGGTCGAAGAGCATAAGGGTTTATAGAGCAGTTGGCCATAGACGTTCCCTGTTATGTGTTGCCTGTAGCGAATCAGCTCATGGGGAAAAATGAATAATTAACCATAACTAGTTATACTTAATTATAATATTGATCCGCTGTAGCTATTTTAGCTGGAACCTCTCATGGTCAACTGTGTGTCAATTCTAAGAATGTTAATTTCCTGGTTAAGGGGAATAACTTTCTTACTGTACAATTCTACACAGAGCTTGTAGCTTAAATCTGCATGATTAAGTGACTCCATTTATGAGCAAACAATGAACAACATCATGTGTGTTACAAGTAAGACTTTATTAACTACATAGACACTTAAAATAGTCCAACATACTACATAAACACTTAAACTGGCTAAATACCACAGACCTTTCAACTTGGGTCTACAGACCATACCCACACACACCAGTTTGTCATAGGAAAGGGTTAAAGCTTAACTCAGTACAGAAGAGAGACATAAGGAATGAAATTTATGGAAACTATTTGCATATTCAGCAGATCTACAGCCTGAAGGGAACATCAGTTTCTTAGTTCAAACACACCTTTTTAAAAAGGTGTAACTGATACTTAATGTTTTAATTAATAAGACTAAGTTTGATACCTGCACGTCTCGTCTGTCTGAAAGAAAGGCTTGATGCATCTGAAGGCTCACGTTGATCTTTGCTGAATTTGGTTGATGAAAAAGAACCAGTTTTAGTCAGAGAATCTTGTTGAATGAAGAAGACAAGGCCGAAGGCCTGGCACAAAACTTAAGGATTTATCAAAACCTAACAGAACCACCGACCCTGGGCGGGTCACATGAAGTGAGGCCTTTATGCTGTAGAAGATTTCCGCCTCTCACCATGTTCTTGTCCCATGCGAAAGACGCAATTGCTGAGTTTTTATGACCCTTTGTGTGGAAGCATGTTAATTTGCATATGGAACTTGAATCGAACTTACTAAAGATTCTCAGGACACTAATAATTTGCCTATTTACCACATATAATATACACTCTCCGTTTAGATCATCACAGAAGACTAATTCATATATACTAACCATGGTAGGGATTATATCTAGGAAAGATTGACAGGATCGAGTGGTTCAATCTAACCGGCTAAAACAGTATACAAATCTAAGACACATACCACCATGACCGAAGGAACCCGTTCATTCAAAGTAAGGTTTTCCTATTAATTAATTAGTAGAAAAGTCAATTTCAACTGTGCCTTGTGCCTCCTCCTTATGAAAAAGGCAGTGATCTTCCCTACTTACATTCCATTAGGTCGTAAATGGGACTGGTTCAGGGTTGCCAGGTAACCGGGGGGGGGGTGGTGGGGGGGGTGTGGGGGGGAGGGTGGGGGTGGGGGGGGGGGGGGGGGGGGGGGGGGGTGGGGGTGAGGGGGTGGTGGGGGGGGGGGGGGGGGGGGGGTGGGGGGGGTGAGGGGTGGGGGGGGGGGGGGGAGGGGGGGGTGGGGGGGGGGGGGGGGGGGGGGGGGGGGTGGGGGGGGGGGGGGGGGGGGGGGGGGGGGGGGGTGGGGGGGGGGGGGTGGGGGGGGGGGGGGGGTGGGGGGGGGGGGGGGGGGGGGGGGGGGGGGGGGGGGGGGGGGGGGGGGGGTGGGGGGAGGGGGGGGGGTGGGGGTCGGGGGGGGGGGGGGTGTGGGGGTGGGGGGGGGGGGGGGGTGGGGGGGGGGGGTGGGGGGGGGGAGGGGGGGGGGGGGGGGGGGGGGGGGGGGGGGGGGGGGGGGGGTGGCTGGTGTTTGTTGCAGACATCCTGGATCCAGTTTATTAAGGTGAGGGTGGACTGTGTCGATTTGTTAATCTAATTAATGAACCTTATTTGTAAATCAAATGAAAAATTGTATTTTGATGGTCCAGAACGCTACAGAAATCCATGACCCCGAATAAATGGTACGGTTTAACTTATATGTATAGTGTATATATATATGTGACTCCCACTGCCACCAAACCAACTTAAGTTCACTTGGGTCTATATTTGTAGCAATAGCCAAAAAACACATTGTATGGGTCAAAATTCTCGATTTTTCTTTTATGCCAGACATCATTAGGTATTAAGTAAAGATCATGTTCCCTGAAGATACTTTGTAATTTTCCTACCATAATATATCAAAACTTAATTTTTGATAATTAATATGCATTGCTAAGAACTTCATATGAACAACTTTAAAGATGATTTTCTCAAAATTTAGATTTTTTTGCACCCTCATATTCCAGATATTCAAATAGTTGTATCTCAGCCAAATGTTCTTTCCTAACAAACCATACATCAATGGACATCAAGCTTATTTATACAGATTTCAGATGATGTAATAATCTCAATTTCAGAAATTGCTCATTTTTGGTCTGGTTTTTGAGTCCCGGGGTACCAACAGCACACACACACACACACACACCACACCACACACACACATGTATATATAGATAGCTATGAAATAACACATTTATTTATTTACATTTTATTTACATTTGTCTACTAACAATGTCAACGAGTGGATTTCTCTATAATTTGACTAAATGTATATATTGACTGGAAATGACGCAAAATATTTTTTTTCTGCTTTCAAGTGATACTTATCTTAAATTATCTTTATTGTAGACATCATATGCATCATAATTCATATCATCCATTCTCTTAAAGGATACTGTTGTCTCCTCCTTAAAAAAAGTACGCTAACTTTTGTATTGAATAACTTTGTATAACTTTTGAAACATTTTATTTTTCCACTTTACCACAACAAATATTTCAATTGTATAGATTAAGCAATAATTAATATTTTTATTAATATATTTTCATATTTTACATCTGAATACTTTGGTCTGGGAAAAAGGTAAAACAATAAAGTATATTCATTAAGAATTTTCTGTACTAGAAGAACAGGGCCTAGCCAAACCTGGGGTGCCTGCATTGTTTTGTTGTGCATATAAAAATGACTAAAAAATGTTACTTTTAAAAATCACACCAAAAAGCTAAATTAGGGTGGAGAAGAGCAGCTTCATGATTTATTTCTGAGTCAGATGTATTTTGATTGCGCTTGTGTCTCGGTGAGTGAATATGTTGGCTTTAAGCAATCAGATGTGACAAGCTTAATTGTATCTCTGCGAGGGGATGATGAAGTCACAGATATCCACCCATATGGAAAAGAAACAGAATGAGATGGAGCTGCCCATTTCATACTAGTCAATCAGGCTCTCCCTAAATGGGGGAAAAGACAGGGTAGGAGGGAAAAAGCTATGAAAACACACAGTAATATATGCAACCCAAGCTCATTTGAAAGGCTGTGACAACATTTCTGCAAAATCTTAATATGTTGCTTCTTGCATGTTTTGTGACAGTTTGAAAGTGAAAAGTCCAGTGAGTGGAGCTAAAAGCAGGTTCAGTTTATCTGAAATAGATGAATGTGGTTACATTGTAATACCTTTGGTTGTTGTACATCGCAGCCGATCAAAGTGAAATGTCCAGTGAGCGGCACTAAAAGATTAATGATCGCATTTGAAAATCACATGCCACCTGCCGTAAACCCCACCCTAAACCTAACCAACAGTGTTAACAAAAGCAAATGTGAGATAAAAACATATTTGCTGAAGCAGTCATGCCATTTTTTCTTGCTTCTACAAGTCTTTGAGCTCTTTTATCATGACTAGTTTTTCATAGGACTCAAGCAATTCGCATCGTGCAGTGCTGCACCAGGTGAGCTACAGAGCAATTTTACTATGTCACAAAAGCCATATGGAGCTGGATATGTGATGCAACATCCAACTGTAATTACTTTCCACTAATGCACTAGGTAAACTCGTTTGAGGTCCATAACATATATTTTGTGCAAGCAGCTCACACACATAAAATAAGTTTTAAAGTGGCCCCCCCTAAGTCAATTTGGGGAAAGATAAAGTTCTTGTTTACTCTCACTAGTGTCCATTGCAAGCGGGACACTACAATGGAGTATGTGTAGGGTAGTTTTTTTTTCTTCGAGTTTTTGGGCCAAAATGGTAGGTTTAGGCATGCTTTTCAGTGATCCTGAAAATTCCTGCTCCGATGTTTAATATTTACCTTTCTGTTTTGGGTTTTACACTTTAATTTTGATGGTCCTAGTTTAGGAAAAAATATGTTGACTAGAAAAAAAATTGCAACTACATCTAACTACACTGTTTGGTTGGTGTTAGGTCATTTGACTATTTGACTTTAAAAGGCAGCCAAGTTACTATCAGTAACCGCCGCTGCATATACCAGCATACCGCATTTGGGTATGCCCCAAACTCCCAGGGGGGCCCGCTCCGCTCTCACCTCATGTTTGCGGCTGCCTGCAAATGATCATAATAAGACATCAGTAGTCCGGCGCCGAGACAAGAAAAATAAAAAAAGCTGATGAAGCCCGTGCATCACTTTTAGGTACGTTCATAAGCCTGTGAAACTTTTTTGGATGTTGACGTTAACGTGTTTTAATGTCGGTAATAATATCATCGCCGCATCTGCCTTAATATTCTCTCAGAGTTTCCATGTTCCCTTACGAAAATTAACCATGGTTTTACTACGAATAAAACCAAAAATCATGGTTCTTGTAGCAATGGTATCCACAAATTAACCATGGTTTTGATACTTAAAATCACTTCAAATAATTATTTATGAAGTATTCAAATAATATTTTTGTGGTAATAAAAACAGACCTAAGCGAACAACAACCTTTAAAACGACATAAAATGCATTATATAAAAACAATGACGCAAAAATGATTGATTAATGAATAATTATATGGTTTCATTGAATAACACCGTTAAAATACATAATTTAGCAAATATTATGTAGTTACATTGCTATTATTACAAAATGCTGGACCAAATGACTGGTACTTGCTGTTGTAACACTACAGGTGATTCAATCCTTGTTAATATTGACCAATCATTTTAATTAAATATCCCTTCTCTTTACTTTTTGGCCACCTTTTTTGCAATAGAAATGCAAGCCTCTATAATTTCTTCCACAAAAACATGTGGACATCATAACCCTTACAAAACTAATCCTTAGGTTTCGAGCCAACCTCCCTATACGCAAGTAGCAGCTGCGGTAAGGCCCCGAACACCGGGGGCCCCCTTGCTCTCCAAGATGATTTCATTTTAGTTTCCGTTTTTGATTTGGCCAGGGTTTTGAAAACCACTAAATGTAATTTCGTTTAATTGCGTGTGCTTTGCCCTTTCCTACTTAAAAATCTGCCAAAACCATGTAACAGGACATACTTTTGCATAGGGGCCCCAGAAGTCTAGGATCGGCTCTGCTTGGTTTTATCGAAGTAAAACTGCTTAATTTTCTTAATTTTCTGAATGCTTGAGACTATAAAATCAATCAGACAACTGTATTAGTAAAATCATAGCCATAGGCGACTGTCTAGCTACAATTGTAATTAGTAAATAATACAATTAAATTACATTTTATTTATTTTATTACTTTTATGTTTTATTAAAGTTCTATTTTGACCCCTATAGTAACGTTTTTTTTTTTTACTTACATAATATTGTAGGGAGGGGGCAAATAAATACAATTCTGCTTAGGGCACCCATTTGGCCAGCAGTGGCCCTGTTACTTATAGTCAGTAGAATGTCTCTTTGGGAATCATTAAAATAGTGTGTTAGCAGATATTAAGCAGACAGTCTACTAATACTAGTACGAATGGCTGGTAGTTGACATGTAGTTACAAAGTTACTTATAGTCAAAATAATGTCTGAAGGGGACCATGAAAATAAAGTGTTACCCTGTTCTAGCCACTAAACGGTCCATTAAACTTTCCTTTCTGCTGTTCATCTTCTCTGCTGTAATATATTTTCAGTAGTCTCTTATCTTTTTTCTCCCAGTGCTTACCTGTTTCTTTGTCAATCTCAATTCCCACAGAGCACAGCTACTTTTACGCAGGAAAATGGCTACTGAAATACACATTGAACTGAATGACAGAAAATCCTGCCATGAGCATGTGTAAACCAATTATCATATTTATCTTTGTTTTGCTGGTAATTTCAATCTCACTTGGTATACAAACACAATTATCTTCCTCGATAATGAATGTTTCGCCCTGAAATTAAAACTCTGTCATGATTTACTTACTGTCATGTTGTACAAAGTTTCTTTCTTCTGCAGAAATGCAATTAAAACGAATAAGGAGCTTTCAAGTACACAAAAGTATTATAAATGTGTGCTTGTACTCTATATTTCAAGTGTGAAGTCACTGGGGGTGTAATTTTACATGTATTCAGAAAATATTTGCTATATTTTGGTTCAGTATACAGGTGCATCTCAATAAATTAGAATGTAGTGGAAAAGTTCATTTATTTCAGTAATTCAGCTCAAATTGTGAAACTCGTGTATTAAATAAATTCAATTTACACAGACTGAAGTAGTTTAAGTCTTTGGTTATTTTAATTGTGATGATTTTGGCTAACATTTAACAAAAACCCACCAATTCACTATCTCAACAAATTAGAATATGGTGACATGCCAATCAGCTAATCAATTCAAAACACCTGCAAAGGTTTCCTGAGCCTTCAAAATGGTCTCTCAGTTTGGTTCAAAAGGCTACACAATCATGGGGAAGACTGCTGATCTGACAGAAAGACAATCATTGACACCCTTCACAAGGAGGGTAAGCCACAAACATTCTTTGCCAAAGAAGCTGGCTGTTCACAGTGAGTGCTGTATCCAAGCATGTTAACATAAAGTTGAGTGGAAGAAAAAGTGTGGAAAAAAAGATGCACAACCAACTGAGAGAACCGCAGCCTTATGAGGATTGTCTAGCAAAATCGATTCAAGAATTTGAGTGAACTTCACAAGGAATGGACTGAAGATGGGGTCAAGGCATCAAGAGCCGTCACACACAGACGTGTCAAGGAATTTTGTTACAGTTGTCGTATTCCTCTTGTTAAGCCACTCCGAACCACAGACAATGTCAGAGGCGTCTTACCTGGGCTAGGAGAAGAAGAACTGGACTGTTGCCCAGTGGTCCTAAGTCCTCTTTTCAGATGAGAGCAAGGTTTGTATTTCATTTGGAAATCAAGGTCCTAGAGTCTGGAGGAAGGTGGAGAAGCTCATAGCCCAAGTTGCTTGCAGTCCAGTGTTAAGTTTCCACAGTCTGTGATGATTTGGGGTGCAATTTCATCTGCTGGTGTTGGTCCATTGTGTTTTTTTTATGTCACTGCACCCGTTTACCAAGAATTTTGGAGCACTTCATGCTTCCTTTTGCTGACCAGATTTTTGAAGATGCTGATTTAATTTTCCAGCAGGATTTGGCACCTTCCCACACTGCCAAAAGCACCAAAAGTTTGGTTAAATGACCATGGTGTTGTTGTGCTTGACTGGCCAGCCAACTCGCCAGACCTGAACCCCATCGAGAATCTATGGGGTATTGTCAAGTGGAAAATGAGAAACAAGAGACCAAAATGCAGATGAGCTGAAGGCCACTGTCAAAGAAACCTGGGCTTCCAACCACCTCAGCAGTGCCACAAACTGATCACCTCCATGCCACGCCTAATTGAGGCAGTAATTAATGCAAAAGGATCCCCTACCAAGTATTGAGTACATGTAGTTAAATGAACATACTTTCCAGAAGGCCAGTAATTCACTAAAAATGTTTTTTTTTATGGTCTTATGAAGTATTCTAATTTGTTGAGATAGTTAATTGGTGTGTTTTTGTTAAATGTGATCCAAAATCATCACAATTAAAAGAACCAAGACTTAAACTCTAACTCCAGTCTGTGTGCATTGAATTTATTTAATAAACAAGTTTCACAATTTGAGTTGAATTAATAAATGAACTTTTCCAAGACATTCAAATTTATTGAGATGCACCTGAACAGCAATACCATGTACAAGGCAGTGTGGTTTTAATGACTGCATGCACAGGCTTGTATGTGAAATTTAGAAACTCCATAGTTTCCCCCCTTGATGGGACATACAGGTTTTTATACTGTATACTCTGAGGTGCGAACACATCTGAAAAATAACGAGGACCCAGAGTGAGCTGCGATTCATTAATTTAAGTTGTCCCTGAAATTAGATGTTCTTTCTCTTAAGCATTATATATATATTATATATAGATAATATATATATTATAATATATATATTCAAACTAAAATCACAAACCTATGTGGCTTTCCCCCTGAAGAGCATGTGCTGTTTAATAGCACTTGAACCGCAGAACTTATTCTTACAGTTGTGAAAGCTATAACATCGTTAAATGTTTAAAATTCACAAGTACTTCCATGTTGCAAAAAGGCTAGTCTTGGCAGCAAATTTCTGTTCAACTTCACCAACTTCACTGAAGGCGGCGCATATGCGTGTCAAACAGACAAAGTGCAATAGAATATTTCTAACAAAAATATAAATTTTACTAAACTATTTTGCATCCAAAAGTGGAAGCACTTCATTTATAACAGCACAATAAACTGCAGTGTGGAGAGTGGATTGCTGTCGGTTTCGCGTTATTGACATATTGAGATTTTTTTTTCAGCAAAAGACATCGTTTTTTCAGTAAAATACTGTTGAATTAAAAAAAGAAAACTTTTATGCAGTTTTTTTCTGCACATGTAGTCACAATTTCACCCCTAAAAGGAGCCAATGAAAAAATATATTTATTCAAAAGGGGTGTTCAGAAAAAAATAATACATATACTTAAAAATATTACGACTACATACATATAAATATACTGTATTGTGGTCAATATAATTTCCAGGCCACTTTCAATGATTTTAATTAATAAACTGTAATTTGATTTTTTTTATATATATAAATTCAGTTGATTCAGCTATTAATAAAGTTTTTTTTAAAGTGTGCAAACTGATGCTGTCTACGGTTGAGAAATCAGTTAAAGAATTAAAACCACACTGTTTTTGTTCAGTACACAAACTGAACCGAAAGACCAGCACCAAAAATGTTCTCGGTTTTATCCTTGTCATGTTCACGATATCTAATTTGTGTGCAAATTATTAATTTGAGTTGGATCTTTTCAATAAATCGAATGGCTTGAGAAGACTTAGCTGGCCATATGGACCATATGCTTCTGTGATCTTTTTTGAAACTCGAAAGCTCTGTGAACGAGATGGCAGAATTTCTATTTTGGGACAAATTATCCCTTTAAATATGTTATATTCCCAGTTATTTGTTCTTTTTGTGCTGTATCAGGAATATTTTGTGACAATATTTTTTGTTTTATTTACTCCCTTGGATCAGCTAAGTCAAAACTTTATGTCAAGGCTTAAAGTCAGCAAAGAGGGCATAGCTCTACAGCTCTGCTCCAAAGTGGCATCTCCAATAATCCCTGTAATCCATGATACCCTTTGCTTTTTTTTCTGCTGATACGGTGTTTGCTGGTCTGTGGTAAGATCTTCTTTGTCATATACACAAAAACCACTCAACAAGCCTCAATGGAGCAAGGAGGCGTGCCATTGCACAAACAGGAGAGCATTTGTTTTGAGACATAACCACTGCTTCAGCTGTTTTCAAGTCAGATCAGGGCCCTGTCAGCCCTTTCATTGTCTTGTCTTGATGAAAGGAGAAAACTCACAGGTATATACGTCACAGGTTCTGCAGCGCTGAATACTTTATCAGCAGTGTTGGGAGTAACACATAACAAAAGTAATAATATTACAGTAGTATATTACTTTTTTCTGTAACGCAGTAATATAACGCATTACTAATAAAATTTGGGTAATATTATTACTCGTTACAATCTCAGTAACGCAATTTACAACAACATATTTTAACTCAAAATTAAGTGGTGATTTTACCAACACCCTAAAACAGCACCAGAGAAAAAATTCAGCGGGTAAAATAGTTTGTCAATTTCCTGTTGTTAAAAATTAAATGGTTGAGATTTACATTTACATTTACTTTACATTTAGGTAATTTAGCAGACGCTTTTTATCCAAAGCGACTTACAATTGGGGATACATAAAGCGATTCTTAAAGAGGCAAACAGACACAGGAAGTGCTTGTAATACCAAGTTTTAGGCATTGTTCAAATAAGTACAAAGCTAGAAAGAGAAGGAAATAAATAAAAAGAGAGGTACATTTTTTTGTTTTTTATTATGATGAAGTCAAGTAGCGTCGAAAGAGATGAGCTTTCAGCTGTCGCTTGAAAATGGTCAGGGATTCAGCATTCCGGATAGGGGTGGGAAGATTATTCCACCAGCCAGGAACGTTGAATGAGAATGTTCTGGAAAGTGATTTTGTGCCTTTTTGTGATGGTACCACGAGGCGTCGCTCCCTAGCGGATCTCAGACTTCTGAAGGGGTTGTAAATTCGTAGTAGTGAGTGGAAGAAGGCGGCTGCTGAGCCTGTTCTATATGCAAGCATCAATGTCTTGAACTTGATGCGAGCCTCAACCGGCAGCCAGTGCAAGGAGATAAAAAGAGGTGTAACATAGGCTCTTTTGGGCTCATTGAAGACCAGTCGTGCCGCCGCATTCTGAATCATTTGTAGAGGTTTAATTGTGCTTAATGGAAGTCCAGTCAGAAGAGCATTTCAGTAGTCCAGCCTAGAAATGACAAGGGCCTGGACAAGAAACAATTGCCTAACAGCAATGCTCCGTAGAACGGGCCTGATTCTTCTGAATGTTGTGCAATGCAAGAACCTGCCAAGATCGAGCGTCCTTTGAATGTGGTCTTTGAAGTTCAGCTGGTTATCAAAAGTTACACCAAAATTTCTGACCGAAGTCGATGGGGTAATGGTAGAAGAACCTAGCTGGATGGTGAAGAGTTGGAGGGGCAGGGAAGACAAGAAGCTCAGTCTTTGCCAGTTTGAGCTGTATGTGATATTCTTTCCTCCATGCCGAGAATTTCCATGCCCAGTCAGCCTGAGATCCGTGCAGCTACCGTTGTATCATCTGGTTGAAATGAAAGATAGAGCTGTGTGTCATCAGCATAGCAATGGTTGGAGAAGCCATGTGCCTGTATGATGGGATCCAGTGATGTTGTGTATATGGAGAAGCGGAGGGGTCCAAGAAACTGATCCCTGAGGAACCCCAGTGACAAGTTGATGTGCTTTGGATACATCCCCTCCCCAAGACACCCTGCAAAAGACCTACCATTTAGATATGTTTCAAACCAGCAAAAGGGGAAAATCCCTGTGATGTCCCATTGCAGAGGGGCAGACAGGAGATCGATGATTGACAGTGTCAAAACAGCAATAAAGATCTAGCAGATAAGGACTGATGATTTTTATCGCTTTTGCACTCCTGCAGAGGTTGTGATGGGGGGGGGGGGGGGGGGGGGGGGGGCAGTACGCGCAGTCTCAGTTGGATGGCCACTCCTGAAACCTGACTGGTTTAGGATCCAGTTTGTTGTTCTGTGAAAGAAACAATTATATCTGGTTGAAAACAACTCTTTCGAGTGTTTTCGCTATGAATGGAAGGAGAGAGACAGGTCTGTAGCTATCTGTAAGTGAAGTGTTTAATGTAGGTTTTTTGAGCAGTGGGGTTATCCGAGCCTGCTTGAATGCAGTGGGGAAGGTGCCTGTGGGGAGAGATGTATTGATGATGTGTGTGAGTGCTGGTAAGAGTGTGGGAGAGATTGCTTGGAAAATGTGTGAGATGTATTGGGTCTAGAGGGCATGTTGTAGGGTGGCTGGAGAGCAGAAGTTTTGATACTTATGTCTCAGTGAGGGGACAGAAGGAGAATATGGGAGTTTTTGCAGTGGGTGTGGTTGGTTTGAAGTCCTGTGTGTGTGGGCTGAGAATTGACTACTGATTGTTCTGGTTTTGTCTGTGAAGAATGTGGCAAAATCATCAGCTGTTATAGAAGTGGTAGGAGGTGGTGGAGGGGGACAGAGGAGAGAATGGAAAGAGACGACTGCAGAGATGGATTCTACATTTGTGAGATGAGTTAATCGGAGAAAAGGATAAGAATGCATAGGTGCAATATGTGCGACACCAAACTTTCAACATGGAGAAATAGCACGGGTAAAACCTGGAAACACCTGGACTGGTGACACTAACAGTAAGCTATCGGAGAGAGTTGCGGGGTCGGAGAAGTGAAAAAAGGCTGCGGACGAGCGCAGACAAGCAACAAATATTAAGTTTAACTAAAAATAAAATCTTAAGAATAATAGTAGTCCAAGGCACTCAAATCTTATTCAAAAAGATTTAAATGTCTCATCACGGCTATGAGTTTTAAAACAGGTGACAAGTGCACACCTACACATTGCGGCTATTTTGCCTTCGTCAGGGTGTGAGTAACAAACACAATCCGAGTTCATTTTGAGCAGCAATTAATTAGCCAAATAACAATCACCTGGTCGAGCTACACAGGACAAACAGAAGAGAGGAAGTTCGACGATTACATATCAAATTAAATCAAACACAATATAATCATATATAAAAAAGAGAGAAAAAAGAAGAAAAAAGAAAGAAGAAAATTACATAAACTTAAATATATAAATCAGACTCCACAGATCAATGTATGTATGTACATATATACATTTCTTTAAAAAAAAAAATCTAAATTCAAAACAAGATCAACAATATAATATTTCCAGATCTGAATTCTTATTACAAAAAAGGTACAAGGTCTAATTCCCCATTTAAGCCTGGAAGTTTAGTAGCTTTCAGTATATAGATCCCGAAAGACTCTCTCTATAAAAACCTATTGACCCTATCACCTCCTCTTATTGACCTAGGTATATGTTCTATTCCGATTATCTTCAATGTACTTGGGCTACCTTGATTTTTCTCTTTATAATGAAGGTCCATAGGATACAAAGGGTTACAAACTCGAATGGCATTCTTATGTTCTGCTAATCTGATCTTTAATTTCGTTGTAGTCATCCCTATATAGAAACAATCACATGGACACTCTAACCGATACACTACAAATGAGGTATTGCAATTAATAAATGATTTAACTTTAAATTCAATGTCTGAAGTTACATCTTTAAACATATTTGTCTTGACCATATTGTCACAGTGATTGCAATTGCCACATCTGTAATTTCCTGCACTTGGACATAACCAGGTACTAAATTTCTTAGAGGAATGATGACTTCTCACTAATTTATCTTTAATCGTGGGTGCTTTCCGGAATACAATGGAGGGAGATTCAGGCATGACTTCCCTGAGATGAGAATCACTCATCCCAATTTCTCAATTATTTTTTTTATAATTTTCTTAATTCTATTCGCTTCTGTACTGTACTGTGTAACGAAATAAACCGAATTATCAGAATCTTGTGATTTATGTTTTTGTACTAATAACTCATCTCTACTGATGTTTCTTGCTTTATTAAATGCATTGTTGATCAACCTGTTTTTGTACCCTTGTTCCTGAAATCTTTGAATCATTTCTTGAGCCCTGCAATCAAAATCATCTTCCTTGTCACAGATTCTTTTTAACCTCTGAAACTGTCCTAAGGGAATATTGTCGATCAACCATGAAGGGTGAAAACTATCTGCTCTTAAAATAGTATTTCTATCTGTTTCTTTCCTAAAAATAGTAGTATGTAATACACCATGCCTTCTTTAAAAAATGTTAATTCCAAGAAATGTATCTGAGTATGTGAAAAATCAAGACTCAACTTCAAATTCACATTAGTATTATTTAAGTATGAATGAAAGACTAACATATCTGCTTCTGAACCTGTCCATATCAAAATTATATCATCTATATATTTACCCCACCACATTACATTCTTTAAATATGGATTTGAATCAGAAAATACTAATTTCTTTTCCCAAAATCCTAAAAAAAAAATTGCATAATTTGGGGCAAAACAGGCACCCATTGCTGTACCTTTCATTTGTTTATAGAATTCATCTTGAAACAGAAATAAGTTGTTATTTAATGTCCATTCAGCTAATTGCATAATAAAACATGCCGGTGGCCTTTCAGTAGACGATCTCATATCTAAATAGTATGATAATGCTTCCAGTCCATCTTTATGGTCTATATTCGTATACAATGATTCAACATCCATAGTTACCAGTATAGGTGATTCTGTAGTTTTCATTTCTTTAACGATATTCAGTACATGAGTTGTATCTTGAATGAACGAGTGCACTAACCAATGTTTTAATATTTTGAAGCCGACTCTGTAATAGACCCATTACCGCTAATTATAGGTCTCCCTGGTGGATTTTCAAGATTTTTGTGTACTTTTGGAAGCATATAAAAAGTAGGAATCCTAGGATCTTTACAAAAGAGAAAATGACATTCATTTTTTTTAAATCCATCCCTCATTTTCAGCATGTAATAAAATATCAGTCAATTAATTTTTAATACTTTCTATTAGATTAAATTTCAGGCGCTGATAGTACTCACAATTTTGTAGTTGTCTTAAGGCTTCTTTGATGTACTGATCTCTGCCCCATACAACAACTGTGCCTCCCTTATCCGCTCTTTTTATTACAAGATCTTCGTTATTGGAAAGCCAGTTCAAAGCCTCTACTTCTTCTTTTGAAAGATTATATTGTTTTCTTCTTGTTGAGGCGAAAATCTTGTCAATTACATACGTTACTTTTTTGTTGAAGGAATTCAATGTTGGATTAGATGCACATGGCATAAATGTTGACTTGGGCTTAAAAGATGTAATCTTCTTATCGTAAGTACGAGTGGCCAGTTCAGGTGTGTAGTACCAGACTTTTAACTGAAGACTCCGATGGAACTTAAATAAGTCCACTTTGGTCTGGAATTCTTTCGCTGTATTTGTTGGTGCATAGGTCAGGCCTTTTGATAAAACAGAAGTACAGCTTGTCGGTAGAGTAATATTTGAAACGTTTATCACTTCATCTCCCTTGTTCGACTCCTGGTGTATCTGCCTTGAATTGGGAGTCTTGATCGATCTACCTCTTCCTCGTCTCGTCTTCCGTCCTCTTGTCTTCTGGATCTCTGAAACATTCTGGACTTGTTTCCTAAAAAATCTCTTCTGGGTGAAATCTCCACTGCTGATTGGTCTTCATCACTACTCGGTAAATTAAAAGACACTGATCTCTTTCTGTGAGTCTTTACATTCCTTTGTGACCATGTGTATCCCTTATGCTCCTTATAGTCATTTTCGCCTCTTCCAAATTGTGCCAAATTATCTTACACTCTTAAAAATAAAGGTGCTTCACGATGCCATAGAAGAACCTTTTTATCTAAATGGTTCAAAAGAATCTTTAACATCTGATTATGAAAAGGTAAGAAAGAGATGGTTCTTTAAGAACCTTTGACTGAATGGTTCTTTTTGGAACCAAAAATGGTTCTTCTAGGGCATCCTTGAAGAACCTATTTGAAGCACCTTTATTTTTAAGATTGTACTTGAGGTTTTTGGACAATTGCTCTAAATCTTCTTTAAGTTTTTCTTCAAATTGCACAAAGGATTCATGCCCATCTGATGTTATCTCTTCCTTAATCTTGGCAATCTGTTTTTTGTGTTTCTGCCTTCTTTTTTTTTGCTTCTTCAATTAACAATCATAAGTCCTGGGAGCATTTATTTAAAATTGCTTCCCACTTTTGTCTAAAATCTGTTTCTCCAGGACCAAACGAAGGGAATTTTTTTATTCTAAAAATAAAATCAGTTTTTATTAAATCATAGTGTATATACAAAATTAATGAATATGCAAAATATTTCACTTTTTATTAGCCTAATTACCAGATTATCAAAACGAAAGGAAAAGACTGAGACATGCTGCTGAGTTTGTATGCAAATATGCTATTTGTATGGCGCGGCGCTTTACGAAAGTCCACGGAAAGGAAACCGAAATGACAGAAATAAAAGTAAACACATTGCAGCTTCGAATGATCTGTATGACCAAAAATAACAAGAGTATTTTTTTGTTGTTTGTTTCCGCTGTTCGATCGCGCCGGCGCCTCACGCACACACATAGGCCTACAACATTGCAAACAGCCTGTTCATTATCATAATAAAATAGTCAACCAAACATATAGATACACTGGTTAATTTAAATAGTGCATACTGCGTATAATCCGTGCCGTTCAGCCTGAGCTCAGGCCAAATGCACATTTTCTCATGATGTTTTTTTTAAGTGTGTTAAGTAAGCCTGGTTTACATAATAAATAATATTTTTAGCAGGTTCACATACATCTGGGCACTGTGTTGAGGGGACACATTTAATGGAGTTGATGGTGGTGGGGGTCATGGGAATGAGAGAGGTAAGGCTACCAATACGTTACCCCCCTCTCCCTCCTCTTTTTGACCCCATTCCGTCCTCGGCATGGGGAAGGGTTGTGAGCCTATTCTTTGGCATTGTTTTAGCCAACTTCATATTTTTCATGGGTCTTGTTTCTTCTGAAGGTGTCCGTGGTAGCTGTATGCCTGTAGGCTAGGTATTGTGTTTATTGTTTGTCCATTATAACATTTCGCTTTATTTACTGGTGTTATTTATTATTATTAATGTAATAATGCGGTTTGTGCTTGTCTGTGTTTAACCTAAACTACAACGTAGCATTAATGTAGACCTATACCGGTATCTAAATATGATTTTATAATTTTATGCTATATAGACTTACCACATTACCCTCCACTGGGTGTATGAGCAGCAATAAACTACATTTTGGTATTTTATAATACTAATGTGGATATTTTGGTGAAAGTAACTCAAAAGTAGTGTAACACATTACAATTCAGAGACAGTAATATTGTAATGTAGCTAATTACTTTCAAAAGACAGTAACTAGTAATATATAATGTATTACATGTTGGAAGTAACTTGCCCAACACTGTTTATCAGCAGTCTCTTTAGACGCAGCTAGCCAGATCAAAATCAGCCTGCAACAAGTCCTCCACGCAAGCTTTAACAGACACCGCTGACTATAAGCCAATTCAGTATTGATTTCTTCAACACCAGATACCTTCTTTTCCTACAATATAAGTGTCTCTTTGGTTTTGTGTCCTTTTTGTTCTTTCAAGTCCATCGATAAGTTAAAAAAAATAGATTAGGTAAATTAATCAAATCAATTAATTCTCTCTAAAACTGTTACACGTACAATTCACATGGATTTTGCTTTCAGTTTGCACCATCTTCCCTTGCTTTGTTAGATGTCATAGTTACTGATTTAATTTGTCATTTCGTTCAGCTGTTGTCTCTCATAACCTCACTAGCTCTTGTATTTAAGTTCCACTGTTTCTGTTTATTATTGTCAGGTCTCGTCTTTACTACGGTTGTGTTGGATTTCCAGTTTCTATGTTGCATTTACGATGTGTGAATTATTAAAGACTGTTTAACTCTCATCTTTGTCTTTGTGTGTGTTTGTACACAGCTCGTTGTGACAACATGTTTTTTTCAGAACCAAATGGAAAGATGTGAAATAAAATAAAAAGATCCTTCTGCTATGGACAACACACCATGCAACATTTAATGCTGCCAAAATACTTAGATAATTTAATATTTCCATTCAAACAGCAACTTGCAGCAGTGTTGCTTTAATTGATTGAATCTATGCTGAATTGCTAACTCAATTGAAAACAATGAGTGCAATCCAGCAGAACAGAGCAGGGAATGCAGATGGAGGGGCACGTGGCTCTCCCGTTCCCCAGGAACACGTCTTTGATGGCAGCAAATCAATCAGCTGTGATAATGGCTGTCTCTCTGCCTACAGTAGCACCTTTTAACAGCTTAGCTCAATTCTGTGGAAGACACTTTTGACCTTTTGTGTACACTTAGAATCTTGTTCATCAAGCCAATAGGTGCAAAAAACGCCTGGGAAAAAAAAAAAAAAAAAAAAAAAAAACCCTGATAGTTTCTATCAACAAATGGATCGACAAACAAGATTGTAAATATTGTCTGGCTGCCCATAATAAAATGAATATATGACCGTATTGCCCATAAAATGCCAGTAAGCCACTAAGAGAAATAAACGTGTGTATGTGTGTGTGTGTGTGTGAGAGAGAGAGAGAGAGATGAATCATACTATAGCTAAACCTTTGATTTTCCTCTTTTTTTTTTATTTATGATATTTAGGTAAGATTTTTCAAGAAGTCAAGGCTGCATTTTTTTGATGAATGTGGTTTAATGATGTTAATAATAAAAAAATTGAATAATGTAAAATAAAATGTAGGGTATGATTTGTCATGATAAGTTTTCACTTTTGTGTCGGTTTAGGTTGTGCGGTAGGTCATGCATTTTGTTGTTTACACTGTTAAAGAGTTGGATTCTCATGCTAAACATGGCCAAAGTTTCAAAAAACGATATGAATGTAGAATGTAGATTATCTCTGTGTCAAATATACTCCTTCCGGTTTTGTACAAGTTTCAGATGGGGGGGAGTGGGGTTGTGTTTAGCTTGGCTCTTCTGGTGATAATGAAGGGTGGAACCTTGTATGGGCATTTCTCCTGGAAGAGCGTGCCTGCACACACACATCGACCAGCGTAGTGGGTAGCACGACGGCAGGACAAGATAATTTTTTTTTGCTGTCAGGTAAAGATACCTTGTTCAGCTTACGCAAAGACCCGCTTTACTTGAAGCAGTGATACGTGTGTTTTTCCCGGGGCAGCACTGAGTCTTGCAAGTGTGTTATATGACAAACGTTGTAATAAACAGGGCCCGTTTGGCGCTGGTTTGCACATCGTTTGATACTGGAGTATGGACGATCTGTAGAGCTCAGAGTGTGGCAAATTCCGAAGACTGGCTGAGGTAAAGCTCGCCTCCCTCGGCTCGCGGGTTCATGAGCGCGAATGGCCGCTGATGCCCTGGAGCCACATCTCCGAAAACGTGAAGCAATTCTCATAAAATTCATTTTAACAAATCGCATATTTGAAGTCTAAACAATACATTCTTGCCCAAAAAAACTCTTAAAACTACATTCTGTAACACAAAAACAGTATTATTTATAAAACTATAGTGGATTTGGGCATCTGCCATGACACTCGCTGTTTGTTTTGAAAAGAAAATACTGGCAAGCGGATTGATAACAAACGGTGAAACATTGGCGTGCTGTTAGCCCTAAATGTCCGCATTGCTGGAAAAAGACTCTCGTCAATAACATTCGAGGACATATAATAATGTGTACTTGGAATCCATATATATATATATATATATTTTTTTTTTTTTTTTTTTTGTTTTTTTTTCTTCCCCATCATGGCTTCATTGGAAACATATCTACATTCCTGGAATTATCACATTGTCATTAAAACATAAGGGTCACACAAATCATTGTATTAGATATATGCACAGACTCATTATGGACCAAAATATATCTTACAGTGGCTATAAAATTGCTAATTAGTGTTTAATGTTAAGCACAAACAGACAAGTGTAACATTAAACCTAATCTGTCTCTAAAAGAAACATTTGTCCCTTTCCAAGTAATTAGAGAAGTAATCCATTTAAACACTATCTTTTTTTGCAACTAAAGAGTCAAGAGCACGCTCTAAGCATTGATTTGTCCAAAATCAAGTCGGAAAATGTGACTATGCAGACAGCAGCTTCTCATTAAAGTAAATTGGATTGTGCAAAAGGGCGCCAAAGCAGCCAATGAATACATAGGTACAGCCAATATACTATTATACAACTGAGAAACAACGATTAGTCAGGTCCCCTGATCTAGTTATGTGCCGCCTCCCTGTTTACAGCCTCTGTTGACATGGTTCTATTTCTGATAAGCTTTTGATTCTATACTGAGAAAGAGAGAGAGCGTGAAAGAGATGCAACCGCATACAATTTGCACAATCTATCCACAACCCTGGACTAGAGTGTGATGCGGTGAGCACTGGCAGTGGAAACGGTGCTGAATTCTAATTGTTTTGAAGGGTATGGAACTGAAGGGTTGCCATGGCAACATGCATCAGTCCAAAGGCAGGGAGCGATGGCTCTGTCGCCTCATTGCTATGATGAGTTTCCATGCTGCCTGTTATCATTCACTTTAAGACACAGAAGATTAAAACAGGGGTCTTGAGAGGTCAGCACATGGCATATGTATTTACCGTGTGTGTTCATATGTATTTACCGAATGTGTTCATCATCTGATGCGTATACAAATCTACATGTAAAGCATTTGAAACTGTGAACTGGATCGTGTCAATGCAAAGCATGGCTGGTAACGTGCACATGCATAATGATAACATGATGACTGATTAATGAAAAACATCACTGAATGCTTTTTGATAATGCTTATTTATTCCTCAAGGCAATGGAATTGTCATTAGGGGTAATTAAGAGCAAAAAACGTCAGCCTGCTGAAAATGACTAATCATTCATGTAAACACTCGCTGTGCAGTGTCTAACTCCACTCAATAAGCAGCGGGCTTTTAGATAAGATGGGAGCTCAGTAAGTGCCATAAGCTAAAAAATGAGCTCTATGCATTTGTTACAGATATACTCATAATGGAGACTCTGCAGAAAATCAATAGGTAATCAAGTCTGCAATCTAAAAGCGGGATGCACTGCCTCTTTCCTCCACCGCTGCACCACAGTGCTCACGCACCCCGGTGAAGATAGATGTGGAGGCTGTCGGATTTTGGAGTAATACCGTGAGGTGCACAGTTTTTAAATTGATAATTTTCGTTGCCATTCAGACGTTCTTTGTGGAGGGAAAGTCACTTGCGATTTTGATTAGGTTGCACGGCCTGCCGATGTTCTGCTGTGTTATACAGGGCCAAGCATGAAAATGTCTTCTCTGCTGCTCTTCTCATGTAATGTATGGGCTTGTGGTGCCTAGTGGTTAAAGATTTGAGCTTTGCAACATTAACATACACATATATAAAGATCCCATCATTTACAGTTGCATGTGATTGAGAGATGAACATTGTAAAAGTCTAAGGAGACACTTTAGGTAAAACATGTTAATTAATATTACTCAGTATTAAATGTTTAATTACACTGTAACAAGGGCACCTTAAAATAAAGTGTAACGAAAATTGTTCCTCAGAATATTAGTTGTTGGGGAACCCAAATGCAGGAAATACAATTAAAAATGCAATTACTACAACAAACTCTTACTATTGCAATATACTATTACAGAATGTATTACAGAATAGGCTACTATTACAAAACATTCTAAATATGTCTTAGTATAAACTTTTAATGGGATTGTGCACTGGTATTTTTTTTTTGTATTTATTTAATTTGTTTCTCATTTTATATTAATGTATTTTTCAAATTTTCATTGAAAATATAAACCACCCATGTATTCCTCAATAATTAAATTTCACCCCTAACATGACAGTTTTGTGGGTTAGATAGGGTCACTAGACAATTTTTGAGAAGTCATTAACACTAATTAAAGTTTAGAATGATTAAGATTTTTTTCTCTTATGCTCATCAAGACTGCATTTATTTAAACTAAAATAATACACATTTTAATAATTTTTTTTTTTTTTTTACATTGTAATGTAATATAAATTTAATATCAAAATAATCAGTTTATTATCAGTTGTAATATCAAATTAATCCCAATATTAAAATGATTTCTGAAGGATCAAGTGACACTAAATCCTGGAGTAATGACTGATGAAAATTCAGCTTTGCCATCACAGGAATACATTTCATTTGAAATGGTTAAAATAGAATATATACATAATTGTAATAATATTTCACAACATTACTGTTTTTACTGTAATTTTATCAAGTGCCGCCTTGATAAGCATATAAAACATCTTTCAAAAACATTTAAAAAAAATCATCATTATTATTCCAAACTTTTGACCAGTAGAGAATGTATCTAGAGAATAGCATGCTTTGCTGATACCAAGTTTAAGCAAACAAAGTGTAATATAATTTGGAAATATAATCTAATTTCTCTGTGCCTATAGGAAAACACCAAAGTGCCACATTTAGCACTGTCACCTAAAGTAGGTATATTTACAAAAAAGCTCAGTTTGTTATATTTTATTGTCAAAGACCTGACTTATAGTTGTGCTATATGTGAGAAATATGACATACATCTCAGGCTTGTCTAGCTACACAAAATGTCTCAATATGGGTCAAACGGCACATTAATTTAAAGCCAGATTAGAATCAGACGAGAAGAGGGTGAAGATCTGTCTGTCACTTTGATGTAGCAGTGTGGGCTGACATGAGCTCAGAGGAGGACCTGACAGGAAGAATCGCTGATCGGCGCTGGAGGCTTTCTCTCTGCTCCTCCTGTCCCCTTGAGCATCTCCCCGCACCGGGAGCTCAGCTCAAAAATCTCCTCTCTGACATCCATCAGCGCTGGATCAACAGTGCTCATAGATCCGTGCTCGAAGCTATCTTCCCTCCATCCATCCCATTGATCTCCTTGTACAATTATCGGCTAAACGTGTTCAGCTGTTTGACTTTTTGAAGGGGCTGGAAAGTTGCAGTTAAGACAGACGCCGTGGGAGAAATCTCACAAGGCCAACCGGCAGCAAAGTGGAGGAGAGACAAAAAGCAAAAGGACACATGACATCTTAATGCATGACTTTTGTGCCTGCAGCAGACATGTGCTATTCAGTGCACTCTTGCCTGAACAAAGTAAAACTATCAAATGTGAGCAAATGGTGGTGGTGTTTAGGAATCTGTGGGCAGTTTTAGCATTTTCAACAACAAAAACTGACCAAAAGATAAACGACAAGGAATCTGTTGAAAACTGTCTACAAAACTGAAGTTAGCAATGTAAAGTGATATGACTTCGCTGAACTTTGTCGCAATGTCCCAGCAGGGCCGTTTAGGCCAATTTGATGCCCTAGGCGAATCCCTATTGCCCCCCCCCCGACCTCCCCCCCCCCCCCCCCCCCCCCCCCCCCCAAAAAAAGTAGTATATATATATTCTTTTTCAGACACCATTTGCTTGTCACATTCAAATTGGTTGTCGTAGTAACGACACTAATTTGTGGAGATTCAGTGCATTGATTTCCACAAATCTGAATGCATTATTTGTAAATTGACTGTTAAGATAAACATTTTGCACAATTTAGTATCTGTAATATCATTGTATTGCCACTAGATGCCTGTATAGCCCTATGTAACAATCCCTAGTGGCTAAGACATTGCACATAATTTACACATAAATCACACATAAATTAATTTTATTACATTTTGATTTGGATACTATATACTATACTACTACATATTGTTTAGATATTATCAATGGCTACTTTTTTGTCTTTATCTGTTTTTTGTTAAAAACATTTTTGTTGTTGTTTCTTGAAACATTGATTTAAAGTTTCAGTTATTGCATTATTATTTCAGTCAAACCTATAAAACCCCTTTGGTACCCCAAACTACATATAAAAGCTTTATCAGTGGCATAAAAGTAACCAATGCAGCTACTTAATAATTTGCTACTCGTTAACGCGTTAACGTCCCCTTTAAATAATGTGACGCCCTGCCCTCTATGACGCTGCTCCCATTAAGCGCTGTTGGAAGTGAATGAATTGATTCAGCATTTCGACACCTCCGTAAGGATGCATTTAACTCGACAAAGCGGTCTAATAAAGGATGTATTGATCTCGTGATTTTGCAAATTTTACTATACAAATATTTTTTAATTGGATGTTAAAGTTTATATGGGAATATTACATGACACACTGATCCTTTAACAATGCATTGGCGCAAAAAACGCACACCTTTTGGACAGCACTCTGATCTAGTGGCATACAGGCATCGTCAGATTGACAGTACTCTAGCCCAATAATGTTGGGGGATCCAGTGGGGGCGGTACGTGTGCTCATTGCGCCCCTTCAGCTGGTGGCGCCTTAGCTCGCCTATGCCTAGAAACGGCCCTGGTCCACTGTCACAAATTGTTCATGTCATCTTGTCATCTCATATTGGCAACTCTCATTTAATATAAATGACTTACGGTTGTTCTGTCACTGGAAATTGCTATCAGTTTTATAATGCTAGACTTTTTTTTTTAATCTTGGCTTGCTTTTCATGCATTCTTACTGCAATGCATTCATGTCAGGTTTGATTAGAGCACCCAGTTGTGTCGTTTTAGTGAAACAAACAATATTCAGTCTTATTGGCCCCGGAATAGCAATCCTGCTTCAGTAATTTCACTTACTCAAGTGTTTTAGATTTGAAGTTATTGACTTGTTGTACCAGCAGTACATTGCAAGCTAATAAATCAATAGAACGGTTCATCAGGTTATATCCGCATCGCATCAATGCGTTTCATTCAGGAAACTTCCCCAATTCTGAAGACTTTTTTCAATGCCTTGGTGAACAAAGAAAGAGAATATTTATGGTAGTTAGTTGCTCTATAATCACTTTCACCTCAAAAGCATCTCTCACTGTCTTAGGGGAATAATTTCCTCAGTGTTCAATTACATTGACATGCTCATTAGGATTTTTCTTCACTTGAAAGCTAGATTTTTGTTCTTTTTCTATTCTTTTTTCCTTGTTTTCAACACTGAAGCTCAATTGACCTGAAAAGCTGTTATCAGGGGCATCAGGCACCTTTGTTTTTAGAAAATGAACCGGAGGCATTCCACACCAAGCGAGACATAACCCTCCAAAAAGTCAGAATTTTAAATACAGTTATGTGAATATGTGATTTTTGCCATTATAAAATATCCAAGAACATAATGTCCTTCATAAAATGGCGTTACCATTCTTTTTTGGCATGCCGATACCTTCAAAACCTATAGCAATATATACAATAAAAAAAATAAAATAAAATAAATTATTTCTGACAGTTTTATAATAATAAGATAATTGAGTGGCTTAATTTTCAAAGATACAAATAACTGTCTAGCTGTCTAAAAGAATATTTAAAAAAAAATCTGTGTGAATGGGCATGATTCTTCTGCCTTTCATTTTGTGATCTGAACAGGTAATTGACCTTGATTCTGATATGCAACACATGACATCATGACATATCATCAAAAAATGCGCCACACGTCCCACTGATAGAGTCATGAGGGAGCACTTCCTGTTCCTGGAGCTGTCATGCATGTCACATCACTCACCCGTCCATGAGGGTCGTAAGTGATCACATGTGACCCCTTAGTGGACGCATCTCTTTAGTTTCACAATGTTTATCCCAGAAAGGCCCCTGTATTCTCTATTTCATCCTCTCTCCTCATGTCCTGCCGAGGCTTTGCTTATTATAAATAGCAGGCTAAATGTGAACTCAATTATCCATTATCATGCGCAACTGATGATCCTAAATTTCATTAGAATGTCATGTGGAGAATGACGCAACTTCTTCTTTGCACTCATAGATGATTATTATTGAGAACACAGAGAGCCTGTGGAGGCACTACACGCTTATCATTCACACTGAGACCGTGTTAATCCAAATATCACAGATTAGCTATTTTCAAAAAAAGTAAAGTGTTTCAGTGTTTTTAAAATCAGTATGAAATCAAAATTGACACTTTAATTTCTTCATGGACATTCAAGGTCTTGCTGTGAACGATTCAGTGGTGCATGTTGCCTAATTGAGATGAATGGGAATGCTAAGAAAAAAAAAACACTGTGCAGTCCATTACAAAACTGTAAGATGTGTTTTTGATGCAATTTAGGAAAAATTTCGTGGATAGGAGACGCAAAATTCAGATTCAAAATTCGAACCCATATAAACATTTTGTTTAATACGTGTATCAAATCCAGATCAATATTTTAGGGTGTTATCGTCTAAATCCAAATTTATTTTTTTTATTCGTATTATTAAATTGTAATTAATTCAAACTAGAAATAAAACATTAACTGAAATACATATATTCTCTATATATATATATATATCTAATATATATATATATATTATATATCTATATAAAGTGTCTGCTAAATTAATGAAAATGAAATTAAATAAATTAAATAAATTAAATTAAAATAAAAAAAAAAAGTTTTGGCACGAGATGTGAATATTCCAGTAATAAAGTGCAGACGTGATGTAAAATAAGAGAATTCATTGTTCAGTTTAAATGAGATTCATTGATAAACGGGAAGTTGTCGAGTGAGAGGAAGGAAGATGAGTGACGCTTTTTAGTGATAAAGGGAGCGTGCTTTGCGCACTTTCTAGGGTATAATTAATTCAGAATTTGTATGAAACTTTCGTTTTCCAGACACATACACCATGCAAAGTTTCAGGAATGATATCCGCATATTTATGCGGGATTCACTCTAGGAATAGCAGTGATTTGCAATGGATGGAACATAAATTGTTGATTTAATTCTGGAACCGGTCCTAGCCAAACCTCCACAGACAGCGCGCGTACCGAGCGAGATCTAATTCACGGACCAAAAACGTGTGTAAACTTTATTGAGATCAGGACATATCAAACAGTAATTTAATTTAATTTCCAGTAACAGACGGTAGAAAGTTCAGCAATGAATGGTATGCGATTTATGACAGAATACAGAAACCACAGCAGAACACACTGTATTCCTTTCTCTTTGGTGTTTACAAAGATCTTGGTGCATAAAAAGAAGATTTGTAAAAGTGCAAAGTTAAAGTATCGAAATCCAAAGAGTATTCTTATAAAAAGGAGAGTCAGCCCACCCGACTAAAAAAGGTCGTTTCTAACACACGCCCACATGTCTATGTCATTATGTGGAAATATTAGCATAATGCGCACAAATGTGCACACAAAGAAAGAAGGCGTGGTTTCAGGAACAGCAGTAGTGTTGATGCAGCCATGTCAGGGATACGCTGTGTGTTACAGTGCGAAATCAAAAGCACTTTATTTGGCCTTCCAAAAATAGACACGACTAGAAATCAGTGGTTAAGATTTATTTACAACAGAACAGGACAACCCAGATGTTCGAATTTGTGCATCGCATTTTATGGACGACAGTTTTTTGCACCTAGAAGAGTACAAGGCTGGCTGTGACAAAGGCTATTTAAAAAAAAAAAAAAAAATCTCGGCAGCTTCTGAACTAACCGCGACACTGTAAGTTGCTTTTGCATTATTCGCTATAAATATGCTATTGACTGTTAAACGCTTGAGTTTTGGGCCCGCGCAGAGTTAAGGCGTCGTGGTGGTGTGTGGAGGGGGGAACACACAGGGTCACAATCCCAGGACAGAGTGAACTTGCTGTCAGAAACCATAGCACGTCATCGGTACTTAAATGCGGCTAGTGTGTATTGGGCAGTAATGATGGTAGGTCACGCGGACCTCTGTTTGACCTTTTAGCGGCGCTGAATGATGGGGTAAATAAATAAAAAAACGACATTATTAACTGTCTTGATTTTTACTTTGAAAGCTGAAGCTCGCGATTTTGTTAAGGGGCGTTACATTTCCGACGAGTGATTGTGGTGTTCGGCCAATCACAATGCATGGGGTCAGCTGGCCAATCAGAGCAGACTTCACTTTAAAGGAGGGGGCTTTGTTGAAAACTACGTGTTTTGAGAGAGGCGGGGATAGAGGACCTACAATAATGTACAGTATTTGAAAAAATAATGTGTTTTTTAAACATTAAAGCATGTCAACATATTCTGTTACACCAAATAATGATCTTTAAAAATGCATCATATGACCCCTTTAAAGCCAACGAGCACTATGTTGCGGTCCATGACAGCAGGACCCCCCTTCAAAATCTGGCAAACCCACAGGCTTCGAATGACAGGGCTTCAGATGTAGGAGTTAACAGTAAAGTCTGTCTACAATGGACGCGCCCAAGCAAGTGTTTAAAAAAACTCATTTAATACTTCCTAAAATAGAACGAGGCCTCAGGTTACTGTCGAGGAGGTGGGGTCGTGTCCGTGGCGCACCAGTTTGCAAAACAGTCAACTGAGTATAATGGTTTTCTATCTTATTTTGTCGCATGCTGCAGCCAATGTAAACCCGGTACGGCTATCTAATTGTGGATTTGCAGGTATGTCAAAAAGTTGTTGGTTAGATAAACCTGTTTCTGACGTTTGACCGTACTATGATAATTGTCCTTTCAATAGCTCATTTTGGCTTCTGGTCGATACTTGCGAATTTCAACAGCATGGTAACCACTGGATCTGCTCAAGGGCGCGAGTCTTGTATGCATTTATCCACTCGTGCTAGTGTTGGCTGCTTTACCGAGGCAAGTCAGGCGGTTCTGTATAGTCTCTAGTATTTGTTTGCGTTATCATCACCTCGTGAAGTGAGTTACGGAGCCCTAGTTTCTAGTTAGTTTAGTCTAGTAATTTAGTGTTTGTTGCCTGTTCCTGTTTCCTTATTCCTGCTGTGTATCTGGGATTAAACCCTTGTCTCCGCCGCTCGGCCTCATTTTGTACCTCGTCAGGACTAGGTGCTCATATTTCTGGATTACCCCTTTGTCAGCCTCTGGATTGGTTCGCGATCGATGACTGCGCACGCCCTAAAGGATAATCTTTGTATTGTCACTAGCATATTGTTTGTGATGCTCGGACCTCGCCGGTGTATGACCATGTCTATGAATAAAGATTTTGGCGTATGGAATCCGCACGTGTCAGTCCCGTTCGACCTGTTACAGAAAATAATTGTGGTTAGTCTAATATATATATATCTATCTAATATATATACTATATAATGGCAGCTATGGGTTACTAGAGAAAATTTGTAATTAAAACCATTATATTATATAACATATCTAAATTTCACATTTTTACTTAAAATAAACTTAATAATAACAAGAGTCATCTCATAAAACTATTATAATAAATGTCCCATATGTCTCAATATATAAAAATGCAACAGGAGGCAATGAAAAACATTGCCTGAGGAAGTGAAAAAAATACAAAAGGTGCATTGATTATTTTTAATGTGTTATTCAATAATATTAATATCCAATATTAATTGCAGAAATTAACATGTTATCAGTTCTTCTGCTCTCCAGGTATATTACAGCTTGCTATGATAACTCTTTTCCTTTTACCTGAGGGCTTATCAAACAGATTCTCTGATTCCACTAAAACATAAATAAACAGAACACACACCAAAAAGCCCTCTTTGATACAGTACAGTTAGCGGTACAATTCCTTTCCAGTGGTTACAAAATATTCATATCATTGATTACTCCACTGTCGGCACGGAGATAAAAGATTGACAATGTAGAGGTGAAGAGAGAGGAAAGAGAGAGGAAAGAGGAGATGTGGCTGTGATTCAGCGAAAGATATCAAAAGGGTCTCAGCAAGGAAGTCAGGCTCCACAATAAAAGAGGAGAGATGTAGACATGGAAGAGAGAGAGGACGAGAGAAGAGAGAAACGGCAGGAGAGAGAGAGGGAGAGACAGAGAGAGAGGGGGCTGTGGCAAGAGGCAAAGATAAACTGCAGCAAATACAGAAAGGCTTTAATCAACGTCTCATTTCAATAAAAAGGTAAACATGTTAAACTCAGGGGATGGTAAGTGTTGACCAAGTTAACAATTGTGTTGAAATCAAATTAACTGTAAATAATCACATGTATCAAATATTCAAAGGGGGAAATAATTAAAGTATGTTATACAGTTGTGGATAATGAAATCATATTTTAGTGTGTCCTATGATTCTCTGAAGACAAATGAACATCTAAGCAGGTGTTTACTTGGAGCACGCGAGAAGGGCGAGGGTTTTTGTGGAGTATTACCCAAAGCTTCTCCATAGCCGTCGATTGATCCTTTCAGTTGTGCTAAACAGAAAATAAGAGGTTTATCGCTGTTAGAAATGACATGACAGATTGTTCCATGCTGTTTTGGATACTCAGCTGTTGAATGACCAAATAATTAAATCAATATAAATAAGTTAATTAAATGATTAAACAAAAGGTCATTTAAAAAAAGAAATTACCAATGGCAATTGCTAAACAGACCCTTTGGACTCCACTGTATATAGTCTTCCTCAGCACTTATAATGAGTGATATACAGTATAATGGTATTTACCTACACATTATTATAAATGGTTAGTGTTAAACACTGCATTCAGGTGTTACCTAATTCCACAGCATTGGCCTTCATGGTCAAGTTAAAACCCGTATACCACGGGGTAATTAGGCATTAAAAGCCTGAAAGACTTTCTTAATAACTGGCAGAAAGAATCATCTCTCCTAAGCCTGTATTAATTAAAACAGATTTAACAAAAGCTATGGGTATTACAAGCGGCCTTCGTCATTCTTGAGAATATATGATCCTGCAGGCAGTCTATCATAACACTGACACATTAAAAAGGCTCTAGAAAGATACTGGAGAAACTCTGTGCTGTCCAAAACTTTCACATCTCACAAACAATGTCTTCCGTTGTATACAATACACAACATTTCACTGGGTCAAAGGTCAGGTGGATTCTCATGCAGCATATACGAGAGCTTGAGGGAATTGAGCATTTTATTTTTATGTCTCTTGCTTTTTGTTCAGTGTTTTGTTCCAGGAGATGTTACTGTGAATACATGCTAATTTATTATTATTGTTATTTTAAATATATATATATTTTAAGTGCAAGCGGACACAACTTCAATTCCTGACCCAATATATGCATTTATTATTATAATAATTTTTATTTTAAATAAAGCAAAATCCAATGAAACCTCATTCGTAATCACAATGCATTATTGTCATAGAAAATAGCACTTTGGCATTTGGATAAAAATTAGATAATAATACTATAATAATAATAATAATAACAACAAATTAATAATAATAAGGTGTAATGTTCCTGATGAAAAAGTCAACCAACATGACTTTCAACCATGTACAGTTTTCTCTGAATAGCAGTGCTAAACCACATCTTTAAAAGCATTGACTGCTGCACAAAGACTTTTGTTCAGTTAAATCAGGGATGGGCAACTGGTGGCCCGCGGACCGTGTACAGCCCGCTGGATCATATTAGACTCGGATGATCAATTTTAAAACATTTGAAAGCAAGTCACGTAAAGATTGCTTTTAGTTTATGATGTTAATACTGGGACGGAAAGACAAGAATTGCTATATAGATTAACATGAAGATTAAACTTCAACAGGATACGATTTCAATACATATAAACTGAGCGCTGGCACGTCAGCTTTGTGTACGGGGTTACCAAGGGAAATAACTATATGCGCAGGTTTAGATAGTGAAAAAAGCTGGTCTCCAGGGTTTGCCCGGACAATATGGTTGTATTGTGTTTTTGTTTCTGTGTCTGCTGTCTTGTCAGAAAATGGCCTAGTTGTTGTTTCTAAAGCATGTGCTTTGGTCCCCTGGTTTCCTAGTTGTGCCGCCCCTCTCCTACGGGTGGCCTCAGTGAGTCCTTGTTGGGTAAATTGCTTCACCTGTTCCATTGTGTGGTTTCCTCCCTTATTTATAGGTGCCCAGTGACCATATTGTCTTTGTGGGTCCGTGGTTCTGGTCCTTTTCCTCACTGTGATTCTGTCTGTGGATGTGGTCGATTATGTGTTCCTGTCTACCTCCGGTTGTTGATGTGTGCTCCGTCTTCGTCGCTTGTTTAGATTTAGGTTCTTGTCTTGCTCATTGTTTGGTACGTTCTGTTTTTCCTTTTGCCTTTAATTTAGTATTAGTTAGGCCTTTTAGTCTGTCTTTTGTTTTTAAGTTTTGGGTTTGTGTTGGTTAATTTCATAATAATGTTTAGGTGTTTCTATTGGTCCTTGTTATTCTTTGCTGTCTTGGATACTTTGCGTTCCTGTGGAGTATTTTGGCGTCTTGTGTGGTGTTAGCGTTCCTGGCCGACCTGTCTGACCATTGACTGGTTCATTGCCTGGTTGTCAGGGGGTGCTCAGAGTTTATGGTCAACAAGTATTGAGCGCAGGCTCTCTGTTGCTTGACCTCTGGTCTCTTCCCGGCATGGTTTTGACGACCTCTGCTGCTATAGTATTATGCCAGTGGACGTCTGGGATGTTCCAGTGGCACGTACTAGCTATCGTTTCTGGTTATCTTGTTTTCTTGTGGTATCCAATGTGCAACTCACAACCCTTTGTATGGATCTTCGTTTGTCCAAATAAACCTTGTTTACTCTCACTGAAATTGGGCCATCTTCAGATGCCCTGACAGCTGGGCAGAGACCGAATTTGGTTTTTCAAAAAGCCCTTGTATTTGGCTACATATTTTTAAAACCCACCCTGAACCAGTGGATCGGACAAAAACTAAGCCTTACAAATCTCAAAAATTAAGACGTAGTATTGTTAGAAAAACACTCTGTTGTCTTGTAAGAGATTGTTCCCAGAGATGGCCTCCACACCTTTCTTTTTTTTCCGCTCTCTCTCCAGTCGTTAGTATCCAAAACGGCATATTCTCTGAAATCCCCCTTCTGAGCCACCCCAGAATCCTACCCTCTTGATATTTTTGTTTTTTTTACATATTTTGTCTCCTACCATATGCTGAAGTATGCAGCTAAATGTCTTACATTGACTTCTCTGGTTCACAAATGTCCCAAAAAAGGACATGATAGCTAGGAATGAGGTTCGTGATGAAACCATTAAGATAGATCAGCATTCTTCGCAAAGTCTATTCCTAATATGTCCATGTTCTTCTGTACATGTGGCCATTTTATATAAAAACATGTTCTTGGCCAAAGATCCTACGTATATGTTATTCATATCCTCATTGGTTAAAAGGATGAAACTCCCCTCGACATATGCCTACATAATATATTTGTATCTATGAATAAATTGAAGTATTGAGGATACATTTGACTGTGTGTTTTCTTACTTCCCGGCCGTTATTTCATCTAAGTAACTGAGCATTCTTCAAGGTGGCAAAGAGAATTTACAAAGGGACCAAATTGTTATTCTTTATTAACAAATATATTTGTAGTGTGTTAATATAATCATTGTTTAAATTAATATAATAATTGATACTTTTGACTCATTCCTTTTCTTAAAAATTGTTTAAAGGCTGAAATGTGAAGTGCAGATCTTGAAAAGGTCTTTAAAGGTCTTAAATTTGCTTTTAAAAATCGACAGATACAAGGGTATTTATGTTCCATGGAATACCCTATACTACTCTACTTATTATATAAAAAAAAAATTGTGTAAGACCTTTGTTCACTGTCAGTTTTATGTTGTTTGGATGTTTGTAGGATTTTTATACTTAAAAAAGGACCTCGGTCTTTGTTTGCTTGAACAAAATTTGACCGGAACCCAGACACCCCAATTGAAATGTTTACCTTGGCTTGTCGGCGGCTATAATCCTGTCCCCCCCCCCCCTGGCATATACGTTTTCTTTGAATTAGGATCACACCTGCACCAGTCCTTCCCTTGTACTTACTAACATCGTTCAAAAATAAAAGACAGCGTTTACTTTCCTTCCTTAAATAAACATGAATTGAGTCGATGGTGTAACACACGGTGGTTGGCCAGCCCTGTGCGACGGGAATTTTAGAACGCCCTTGGTACTCTAAAGGAGAAAACCAAAAGGTAACACTGTATTTCGGATAGTCACTGTAGGACCTTTAGTAACAATAAGTAAGTTGCCAACTTACCTGTCAATAGCAGTTAGTAGGGAGATAGTAAAATGTGCTGCCTTATATCTTCTAAACTCTTCTTTGTAACATTCTACTAAACCTAAACCTACCCTACCAGTTACTTGAGATTAATTCGACCATGCCGTTGACCTAATGAGCACTAACTTGCCCTGGAGTGGCCAGTAGTTACAACGTAACTTATACGTTCGTAGAAGTCTAAAGTGGCCTCTCGCAATAAAAAGTGTAACCGCAAAACCTGCGGCCTGTCACTATCCAAGTGCCATCCCTGAGTAAATCTTAGGGAAGATCAACGCCAACCTCCCCCAAATATCTTTATAAACGTGCCTCGTTCAACACTTTACTGGAAGCATCTATCCCTTGGATTACACAGACATCAAGTCCGCTGGCACATGCGCCACAGCATAGCACTCAAAGACACATGCGTAGAGCTCTATCGATGGTGACATAACGTAGCCACTGTTATGTTTTGACCCCTGTTGTTTGTTTACTTTGCGAACTCCGAAACAGAAGTAGAGTTGTCACAGCTGGACTTTAAGCCTCTGCCGTACTACATGGGGATTGCTCTTTGAGGAGCAGGTTATTGCCTGGCGCTTGCATCAATAACGCGGTAATGGTCGTTATTGATGATATTCTTTAGTCACCTTTCGCTCTTCTTTTTTTAAATCTACACACTATTGTAGTCTACCAATCGGTCAGTCACTGCCCGAAAACGTTCCCAGTCAGCTGCGTAATTTCATGTTTTCCCTTCACCAACCGGTTTTCCCGTGGCCAAAATTGTAGTTCCTGAGGCATTCATTGGAAAATTGCATTTACGCATACAAACAATGGCCTCCCGCATTTTGTGGCGGTTGTATAACCCCCAGATTCCACCAATACTCCCAGCCTGCCGTTGGCTTTTAACATCTTTCTTCTTCTTCCGCACTTAGTCTTACTCTCCCCATGTATTCCCTGCTCTTTTCAACATCTTCTGATATATTATGACCAATTCTGACACCACCCCGCTCTGACTACAGTTAAACCCTTCTGGGCACATGTCTTAACATCTCTACTCTTCATATCGGGAAACACCTGCGTTCCCCTCTTCCGGCGAAGAATTCTCCTTCATTCCTTCATTATCACAAACCCCCCCTTTTCATTGCTTCTGTTTCAAAATCTGTACGATTCCTGTGCTTGTCCCGCGTCTTCATAATTACCCAACATATGAAATATGCAAGCTTTTGATCCTGCATTTAGACTGATTAGCTATCTAAATCTCCATGTAGTGTCTTTTCTTTCTATCTTTGTATTTCCTTTTCTACTTCCGCAGTAATTTCTATAGCCCCCGTTGTCGAGGGCCTAGAGGGATTCTTTACGTCCCTTATTTGCTTCAACTGGCCGCCTTGTAAACCATCCTTGCCCCCTTCCCCTCGACCTGGGTCCCACATACCCCCCCACCCCACACACTGAATCAGCGCCGCCCTCAAACCCTGCCTCCGACCATGCTGCCGTTTCTGCCCGCGCCCCTCCGGTGGTCTGCCCCCTGCGCCCCCAGCCGGTGGCCCACCCTCAACACCCGTAAGCTGCTTACACTCGTGGTCTTCCCGCCTTGTACCCTGGTCGCAGAGCCGAGCCGCCGCCTCATCTTTTTCCCAGCGTATGGGTCCTGCGGTCCCCCTCCCTTACCTACATCCTCTCCTCGTCATTTCCTTTGGATCTGTCATGCCGCACAACTTAGCGTGCCTTCACACGTGTTTCAGATCCCCCGGCACGGACGGGGTGGCCCCCACTCTTTGCTCCCCCCGCCCCGGCTACCAGACCCCATGAGATTGTGCGTTCTCTTTTAGCAATGGCCTTGGGCGCTGTCTTCCAGCTGACGGCGGACTTGACACCCATTGAAGGCTCGTCCGTCTTGGTGCTGAGTGGCGGGCGTCCCCCTGATGACCACCCCTCGCCCGCGCGAACCGGTGTCGAATGTCTCGCTGTTGGACTTCACAACATGGATAATGGACCCTGACCGAGGAATGCGCCCCAGTTTACGGCAGACCACCCCCGGTCCACCAGCTTAATCCGGAGGTCCCCCTCGATACTCGTCACCAAACAGCGTCCTCCCTTAGGCCACATCCTGGCCACCACCTTACAAGATTCGGGCGCTGCAGTTAGTCCACTACCCACCCCCTTGCCTCCTGTCTTACCATACCTGACTTTATGTCACTGCCTCATCAAGAGCGCTTGTCCACTGTATTTTCTACCCCACGCTGCCTCTTCCAATAACCACACCCAGCATTCCCCCAAGCCCCTCATATTAGAGCCCCCTCCTTCCTCCCTTCCCCTCTAGCCCCCCCCCCACCCCAGCAACACTCACAGCAACACCCTAGGACCTGCAACCTCCTTTGAGGGGCCCGCCTTCGATTCTGTGAGTGCCTGCAAATTGGCCCAACTTCGCGACTTCCAGCACCTACCACACCCGCCAATTTCCCCCCGACCTCACAACCATGAAGCCGAACACATGGAAACACGCGACAAAGGTTCAGGTGACAAGCAAACACAAAAATCAGCCCTCGAGAACGGCCAGGTACCACCCACGCACCACCTGAAGAAACCAAGCGTTCTAGGCACTGCAGGGAGATAGATACAGCCTGGATGTCACAACTAACCCCATCAAGCCCTAAGAACGCCTGGAGAAAAGAATTTCGAGGTAGTTCACCTATTGGCCTAAGCTACTAACATGGAAACCTCTAGACCCCCCTATATCTCTGAAATGATCGCAGGGAACTCCTTGATTAACCCAGTTGGCTTTGATGCCTGCAGCAGCTTTAGCCAAGTGGTTAGAAGACCTCTACCACCGCCCGCATCCCACCAGCACCGTACATGCTTTTATACGCCTATGCAACACAATGTCGCCAAGCCCCGACTAGCTCTAGATGGTCTTGAATGTTGAAAAGAATGTTAAAAGTATCGTAGACTAAAAACATTTCTGGCCTCTCTTGTATGCATCGTCAGATCAGCCATTTCAGTTTTAAATCTGATGTTACATGAGCCAAGCTTCTAGCTCGAGAGAGAGAGTGAGAGAAAAAAAGTTGACTTTTTCTTCTCTACAGATCACTAACCTGCGTTTAAATGAAGTTGGGATGCATGTTTTCAGGCTAAACTTGCTCCTTGCTGCCATCTAGCAGAGGAACAGCTGCAGCGCAAGCAAAACCAACAGCTTTAAGCCTTTGATCTGGAGCTATGTAGCAACTGGAACAGTAACGTTTAACAAATGTTGATAACTCTTTGTATATATACATGTGAGATGTTCACTGTAGTGGGATGAGTCTTGTTAAATGATTGCCAGATAAACATTCTGTGCGTCTTTGGGATTATACAGGAATATTATGTGCATAAAATGATCTTCTGTGCACAAACATACCACTTTCCCCTGTGTACATAGTTGTCGACTCAAAAAAAAAGTGTCATACTTCTATTACAATGCATAAGTTCTACACTGACTTTATTCAGGATGTTTAAGCATTTGTACCTTTTCAAGTCAACAAAGGCTTCTGAGATTTCTTGGAAGAATACATTTTCATAATATTGGTTGCTTTAACTATAAGTAATGATCCACATCCTTTCATAGCAGCTAAAAATAATATGTAATGGCAGTTATAGTTTCTTCACAATATTTTGACAGGATATTATACAGTCTATATATGTGGAAGACAAATGACAGACAGAGACAGATATTACTATTCCATGTTTTCCAAATACACAATGTTGAAAGTGCAGTCAAATGAATACCCATATATGTTCAGTAACTCAGAAGACACAGCAAAATATCCCTACCACCAGGATTATTATGAAAAAAATACAAACCCGATTCCAAAAAAGTTGGGACACTGTACAAATTGTGAATAAAAACAGAATGCAATGATGTGGAAATTTCAATATTTTATTCAGAATACAACATAGATGGACATATCAAATGTTTAAACTGAGAAAAAAATATATCATTTTAAGGGGAAAAGTTGATTTTAAATTTCATGACATAAACACGTCTCAAAAAAGTTGGGCCAAGGCCATGTTTACCACTGTGTGGCAACCCCTCTTCTTTTTATAACAGTCTGCAAACGTCTGGGGACTGAGGAGACAAGTTGCTCAAGTTTAGGAATAGGAATGTTGTCCCATTCTTGTCTAATACAGGCTTCTAGTTGCTCAACTGTCTTAGGTCTTCTTTGTCTCATCTTCCTCTTTATGATGCGCCAAAATGTTTTCTATGGGTGAAAGATCTGGATTGCAGGCTGGCCATTTCAGTACCCGGCTCCTTCTACGCAGCCATGATGTTGTAATTGATGCAGTATTTGGTCTGGCATTGTCATGTTGGAAAATGCAAGGTCTTCCCTGAAAGAGACGACGTCTGGATGGGAGCATATGTTGTTCTAGAAATTGGATATACATTTCAGCATTGATGGTACACATTCCAGATGTGTAAGCTGCCCATGCCAAACACACTCATGCAACCCCATACCATCAAAGATGCAGGCTTCTGAACTGAGCGCTAATAACAACTTGGGTTGTCCTTATCCTCTTTAGTCCGGATGACATGGCGTCCAGTTTTCCAAAAAGAACTTCAAATATTGATTCGTCTGACCACAGAACAGTTATCCACTTTGCCACAGTCCATTTTAAAATGATTCTTGGCCCAGAGAAAACGCCTGCGCTACTGGATCATGTTTAGATATGGCTTCTATTTTGACCTATAGAGTTTTAACCGGCAACAGCGAATGGCACGGTGGACTGTGTTCACCAACAATGTTTTCTGGAAATATTCCTGAGCCCATGTTGTGATTTACATTACAGTAGCATTCCTGTATGTGAAGCAGTGCCGTCTAAGGGCCCGAAGATCACGGGCCTCCAGTATGGTTTTCCGGCCTTGACCTTACGCACAGAGATTGTTCCAGATACTCTGAATCTTTGGATGATATTATGCACTATAGATGATTGGTAACTTCAAAAACTCTTTGCAATTTTTCTCTGAGAAATTCCTTTCTGATATTGCTCCACTATTTTTCGCCGCAGCATTGGGGGAATGGGTGATCCTCTGCCCATCTTGACTTCAGAGAGACACTGCCACTCTGAGAGGCTATTTTTATACCCAATCATGTTGCCAATCGACCTAATAAGTTGCAAATTGGTCCTCCAGCTTTTCCTTATATGTACATTTAACTTTTCCTCTTATTGCTACCTGTCCCAACTTTTTTGGAATGTGTAGCTCTCATGAAATCCAAAATGAGCCAATATTTGGCATGACATTTCAAAATGTCTCACTTTCAACATTTGATATGTTATCTACTGTATATTCTATTGTGAATAAAATATAAGTTAATGAGATTTGTAAATGATTCCATTACCTTTTATTCACAATTTGGACAGTGTCCCAACTTTTTTGGAAGGGGTGTGTATAATTTCCACAGACATCATTATACCATACATATATATATATATTAAATAATATATATAGTTATATATATATATATCTATACATCACACAACCAACACAAACACACACAGTAGGGATAGGAAAATAAATTACCTCCCCTTTACCATAATTACATTTGTTGTTTGCAGCCTGAGATGAAGCCGGACACAGTTTTTGTTGATACGTTGTATTGCATCACTGCAACTTTATAAGTGAAAAAGATATAAAACCAAATGTCAGAGAGAGACGATAGAGAGAGGAGAGAGACCAGAATCACTCAGTTGGAAAAAGGATTACCCCCCTGTGTCAGTATTTTGTTGAACCACCTTTGCTTTAATTACAGCATTTAGTCTGTTGGGATACGTCTCTACTAACTTTGCACATCTAGAATTTGCAATATTTGCCCAAATTGTCTTCAAGTTCAGTTAAATTGATGGTGACTGTTTGTGGAGGGCCCCGGCAGTCTTCAGTCATTCCACAGATTTCCAATGGGGTTTAAGTCTGGGCTCTGACTAGGCCATGCAAGGACAATCATCTTTTTTTTCTCCTTCAACCACTGTGTGCTCATTTTTGCTGTGTGCTTTGGGTCATTGTAATGTTGGAAGGTAAACCTTCTTCCCAACATTGACAACTTTCTGTCAGAGGGCACCAGATTTTCCTCAAGAATTTAATGGCATTTTTCCCCATCCATTTTTCCTTATATCCTGACAAATGCTCCAGTCCCTGCTGCAGAGAAACAACCCCATAACAGGATATTACCACCTCCATGCTTTACTATAGGAATGCTGTTATTTGAATGATGAGCTGGATTTGATTTCCTCCAGGCATATCGCTTGGTGTTGAGGCTAAATAATTCAATTTTAGCCTCATCTGCCTCAGAATCTTCAATGTGCGTTTTGGAAAAGCTCAGTCGTGACTGCATGTGGCCTTTCTTGAGGAGTGGCTTTTTTGCTTGAAATTCCTCTTATACAGCCACATTTTGTGACAAAATTGTGATCCAAAAAAACTAATTTCAGGGTGCAAAGCAAACAAAAAAATGTTGATTTATTGTCACGGGGGTCTGATTATTTTCCGTACCCACTGTATATATATATAATATTTAAATAATAAGAAAAAACATGGAGGTATGGATAAAGATCATGGTTAAAAACGAGAAGAAATATGAATTAATCATCTTAATTTATGTAAAATGGGGACTGTTTCACAGAAATACATAAAAAAGAGCAGCTTACATAGGAGCAACATTAAGGTAAACACACAACTGCAGAATTTCATTTTTATTCCACAGTGAGGCCAAATGTGTTTCATTGAGAGAACTTCTTAAAATCCCACATGTTGATGTCCAGTGCACCGATAGAGAGGCAATGAGAAATTGCTTCCTGTTGAGGACATTTTTTGGTGTCAACATTTCACCGCTCACAAAACACATCCATGGCTCCGCTTTTCTCATTTCCTTCAGTTACAAAACAGTTCCCTTGAGTTGCTGTGGAGATGGTCAGGTGGTAAAAACAAAATTACCTCCACACCCTGGATCCTTCATTAACCTCTACAGAGCCAAGAGAACGCCTTCCTCAGCATTTTAAAGGCATTCTACAGAAGTGCCGCACAAGGTCTAAGAAGTCTGCTATTTGGAAAAATAAATAAATAAACCCCAGGAGGCGAGGGTATGAACCCGCATAAACACTCACCACACGCTGGATAAAAAAAATTCTCCAGCGCCATTCCTGAGAGACTCAAAGAGCAGCGTGGAGAGCAGGAAGTGTGTGAATGGCTTGCCGGAGGCATGTGTTTTTTCCTGTTTGGGAAATGAATTATGCATAATTTTAATCAAATAAATACAAATGAGAACGCCTTGCAAATCAGTGGCAGAAGCCCGAAGAAGGTGTTGCGCACTAAGATATACGCTCATCCCCTCCCCCTCTGTATCAGTTTTGTGCCGTTCATCTCCCTTCATCGAACAGACTATGGAGAAATGAACATCCCACCATTTCGGTCTCATCTCTCTGCTCTCGGTTTCTCCCTCCTCCCCATTCCTGCTCTCCTTCACTAAGCACAGAGTGGGCAGAAGAGAGTTCACACACTCCAGCAGGGGCTCGCATCATTCCACAGGCCTTGTTTTGCTGTGCCAATCTGGGCAGAACATACAGAGTTTCTGGCATGGAATCTAGATGGCCGCAGTACGAATAGGTCTAGCTCAATTTTGGACTAATCCATCTCAACATGGCCCAGCTGATTGGTTCCTCCTGCATCGCCGTAGCCAAGAGCTCGTGCTCAGCATTCATAAGATTATGCTTTCAGAATTCCTACACCTCCACAGCTTCACACCTTTATAGATATGCTAAGAGGTTACATGTATGTATTTGGGTTATTTCATGTATGTTATATTTGAAGCAGCAATATTTCTTACATGCTCAAAACAGCATGTTGTGGATGTATTGGCAGTATCAAGTCTCGGTACTTGGCTTGCTCTGCAGCAGCAGCAGCGTAGCATATCTATTCCGTCAAGACCAAATACATAAACATTGTCATGTACATTACCATCCCAATCCCTCCGAGAGATGTCATGATGAAAAGCATTTCATTTTGGCCAGGGATTTAACGGCTTGATTATATTGTGTAAGCACACAAATAGGTCACCATTTATAGGTACTTTTGCAGTTTGTTTGGCTGCGGTAGTGTCTGATTCATGATGATTTTTTTATTTTTTTATTTTTGAGTGCCATGAAACACTTACATGGTTTTAGCTCTCAAACATATTTGTGTGTTGTTTTTTTTCAGCACTGTTGTCTTAAAGTTCAATAATTTAAAAAAAAAACGCTGTTATGCCCCCAATGTGTGGTCACATTTGCTGTCATTCTTTAAACTTTCACAGGGGAACTCCAGTCATTTCAATAGGAATCCACGCTATCAGGAAAAATTCCCCACACAAATTTCACAGGAGGTTAAGTTGTCCAACAAAAAGCTGTTTCATTTGAAAGTGACTTCTGTGTGAGTAGTGCTTCATAAAGTACATAAATGCACTATTGATAATAGACAATGAACCTTTTTTGCTGAAAACTTGCCTTTTACAATGGAAGCAATCAGTGTCAGGAGGGTTTGAAGGCCAAAGCATAAGCTCTTCAAAAGCACTAACATGAATTATTCCATAAAAACACAAATTATCTGAGCTGTAATAATCGTAAATATATTTTGCAGAGGAACTTTTTAGGTAGATGAATTAGTATCAACCCTGGTTTAAACCTACAGTCTATAGTTCATTAGCTCAGAACTGCTACTCTACCAGCAGCCCCATAGTTAACTAGAGTTTTGTTTTTTTGTATAAGTGCGGAGATTTGAGAGGGACTAATTGTTTTTTCACTCAAAATAAACACAAACACATATCATCGGTTGTTAATTTATAATTAAGTTCAGCATAGGAAAGACTTGTATTTACATTGCTGTAGCGTCTGGATCAATCAAACACACAATATATATTTTGTTTTTATATTTAATAAATACTCTGTAACCCCCCTCAGTTAAAAAGCCGTATGAGGACCCATGAACCCTTCCCCCCGGAATGCGTAACACCCCCGGAAGTCGAACAGGCTTCTTTGTTGCATTGCAACCAACGCTGATATCACTGGGTTAATTGGCCAAAAGTATCTAAAGCAAGGAAAATCCCTGCATGTCCCAAGGAAAAGCAGAGTAGAAATGGACTGGGGTTCTAGTTAATTCATAGGAAAACCTTTCTTTGAATGAACACACGTGATCCTTAAGGTCATTTTGTATATTATTGTCATTGTGTATTTTGGTCTTTGATATTCTTAGACTATTTTAGTATGCGTGTGAGGGAACCCATTCCTGATCATCACTTTTCACTATATGTAATCTTACCTTATTTAGTATCTATGAATTTGCCTTCTTATGATCAAAACAAGCGTGTATATTATATGTTGGTACTTAGGCAATATATTAGTGTCCTGAGAATTTTTAGTAATTTCGATTTAAGTCCATTTCCAAATTACCATGCTTAGAGACAAAGGGTCGTAAACCCTCCAGCAATTGCCACTTCCCGCTCGGAAATTCCATTTTGCTCTTTGGACAAGCCCATCTTGAAAGGCGGAGATCTGCCTCCGACCTTAAAGGCCCGCTCCAGGGACCCGCCCCAGTCTGTGGTGCATGGAGATGCTAAAATGAAGATGTGAGAAACGCTCCAGGATACCACAGCTCGTGCCAGGCTCCGGCCTAGTCTTTTTCATTCATCAAGTGATTCTGACTCCAACTAGCTCTTTCTCATCAACCAACTACAGCAAGATCTTGGGCCTTAAGATTGAATCAGGAATCTTTTTCAGACATACGCAAGTATCAAACTTATTCGATTTAATTGATGCATTAAGTATCAGTTACTCCTTTTTACAAGGTTTGTTTGAACTATGAATCTGACGTTTTCCCTCAGGTTTTTGATCTGCTGAATATGCAAAATGGTTCCATAAATGTCATTCCTTATGTCTCTTTCTTTAGTGCTACACTTTAACCCTTTCCTATACCAACTGAATGCATGTGTGTGTGTGTGTGTGTACTTAACCGTGCTTAATTGTTATGTATATATGTGTTAGACTAGTTTAAATGTTTATGTAGTTAATAAAGTCTTACTTGTATCACACTTGAGGTTGTTCATTGTTTGTTCATAACTGGAGTCCCTTAATCATGCATATTTATGCTACAGGCTTTGTGTAGAGTTGTATAGTAAGAAAGTTATTTCCCTTAACCGGGAATTTAACGTTCTTAGAATTGACAAGACGTTTGACCCTGAGTGGTCAGCTAAATATTTACAGTGGATCTAAAATATTAATAATTTATCATAATTAGTTATGGTTAATTATTCATATTTCCCATGAGCTGATTCGCTACATTGCATTCATTTTTATTAATTTGGCAGACACAAATGGACAATATAAGCACAGCATAAGCGGTGGAGGAGTTGAGGAGTTAGCCATAATAAAGGGATTCAAAGCTGGCTCCAAAGATACATGCTAACTTAACATATAATGTTTATTCCTCTCAATTTAAGTCTCAACAACCTACATTACCTTAGTAACAATAATCATAGGAAATGTTGCAGGTACCATTTTTATTAGCATTTTTTTATCATAAACTAATGGGGAAATAATCTCTCATATACTGTCAAATAAACAAGTCTCAAATGTTTGTTTGACCTCATCATTATTGTACAGAGAGGGGTTATTTATTTGTGGACTATTGCATCATTATTCTTCAACTATACATAGAAATGGCAATGAACAAAGTGGTTTCTGCGAGTGTATGACATGTATCTATATAAAGACACTGAACAGAGGTAGATATGCTCCTTACTTGTCACACACACACAAAAAAATATATAAGCATCCATGCCAAACATGGAAACAAAATCGGCAATAAATTAACATAATGGCATAGCAATACAAAAAAATAATCATATACTAAATTTTAATATTGAAACAAATTTTCCACACTTTTAGATGTAAGCTGACATGTTAATACATTGCACTTCGTCCGCTGCCGGTGTTTGCATTCACATTAGCATGTTCTATATCAATGACGCATTTAAAACCATGGTGATATTTCAACATGTTGTGATAATTAAATTTCACTGTGCAAGAATGCACCCGATTTTACTTTGTTAAACATTCCACGGAACATTTTGAATTATCCATAAAAATGTTTTTGTCCCTCATTCTGAGAAACACATGCTCCGCTAAGGACTTGTGTGTTGTTTGTTTGTGTTTGTGTGTGTTCTTAAAAAAAAAAAGAGAGGAGAAAGAAAATGAAGAGTTTTTTTGAGACAAAGAGATTAGAAATCTATTACCAGAACAGATAACCATTGGCCTTCTTCAAGCCATTTATCTAACTGTCGTCTCACATAGATCTTAAAGTTTGCATCTCCAGCCCTCAAAACTCAATATCTGAGAGGGGCAGATATGTAGGTGGGTGGGTGGTCGTTTGTGTTGTGTGTGGTGTGGTGTTTGTGGAGCACATGTTGTGTGTGTGAGTAGTGCGCATGTGTGTGTGTGGTGTGTGTGTGTGTGTGTGTGTGTGGTGTGTGTGTGTACACTTGAAGCTGATCAATGCCAGTCACCTTCAAATGTTTCAATCAATTTTTAGAAATCGCACTGAACAGAATGAAAATGTTAATTTCAAAATCGAATGAAATGTTAATAGTGTTAAAAATACTTTAAACATATTTAATCAATATCATGTGTTATCTTTGACAGCCCTAATAAGAAAGAAAAATCAAATAAAATAGTACTTACAGTATACAGCACACAGATGCACCGAAAAACTAACCTAAAAAAAAAATCTGCTTTAGGTCTTTTCTTTTTTTATGCTAAAGCTTGGTTATAGATTTGAGTGCCTGTTGAGTGCTAGCAAATAGATCGTCTGAGCACTCTTGAAAGCATCTACAGGCTTAAAATCAATTGAATGCTGTGAATATGTGTGAACATAAAGATACCTGCCCAGACAGCCTGTCTGAATACGGGAGAACAGAGCAGAATACACAAGCACAAACAATCATAGCAGATGGGCTACATGGAGCTAGTTTTTAAAGCGTGAAACTGACTGATAACAGCAATCAACTTTGAGAATGAAAGGTGTAATATGGAAGTCGACATGTATTGTAAATGTCTAGATGTTGCCTAATGTTGTGTACAAGTCGGTAAGTAATGCTGCTGGATCAAGCAGGCCTGAATCCCTTGTTGTAGACCTGCATCACTGAGCACGCATCAGTGTCAATTAGAGATTCAGTTGTCCGAGACCATATTTGTGGCCACTGACTAAAACTTTGTTGTTGATTCTGGATGTGAAACTATGTGTAATTTATCATATGACATGTACCAGCAACTTTCTTTTTGCCATAACCAGTTATATGCCAACAATTTTATTCCTGCATGGTATGAATTTTGCTTTACAGTGGAATATTGTGTCTCATTTGATTTTCTGACAATAAACATTAAACAACATAAAAAAAACTAAAAAAACAAAAAAAAAAATTGCCATAAAAGTAGAATGTTGCCATATTTCAACTTTTATACAATGGAAAACAGTCTAAAACATGTTTGCTCTAAAATTTACTTAATGTGAAAGTTAATTATTACATTTTAATGGTTCTTTGAAAAAAGACAGACAAAGACAGAAAGAAAGAAAAAGAAAGAAAGAAAGAAAGGAAGGATGGAAGAAAGAAAGAAAGAAAGAAAGGAGATTCTGAACTCTCACTGTTGGCATAAGGAACAACTTACTGTGTCCTCCTTTTTGCTCTTTCCATTAAACATTCCCATGCTCATTTTAGTCTAAAAAAATAAACAGAAATCATAATTATTTATACATGAATTAGATTATATCATGGTGAACACATTCAAATAAAATAATACATGCAATAATAAAACTGATTCCACTATCTATATATAAAAAAATAATCTAATGAGAGAATGCATTAGTGCAATTCCATTACAGTGTTGTCATGACAACATTCATATTTTCACAATTTTCTGTAAAACTATGTTAGATGATCCGTTGATCAGGTAATAACAAATCTAAATAACTTTCCAAATTTGCAAAACAAAAAAAAAGAGATTATTCATAACAGGCATAATTAAGGTTATTTTAAACTGCCCCTTTTATTTCCACATTTTATTTATTTATTTATTTATTTATTTTCGAAGGTAGAAAGTGATGAAAAATACTGTTGCCATTACTACACGTACCATACAAGGTTATGAAAGCCTCTCCACTGTAATACAGAGGAAAACAGATTAGTTTTCATTGTGTTAATATGAGTTTTAATGAGTAGTAATGTTACCACTTGAATTTGATGGATTATAGTTGTGCTACAGTTGTTTGTCTACTTATCTTTTGTTTATTGCAGCCCGCAGTTTGGTCCAGACTAATATCATGAAATAAAAAGCGAACAGGCACGCACATGTTTATGATATACATCCACTGAGACATTCAGCGCAATGTCAATGTATTAAAAATATATAATAATAAAATAAACACATTATGCATATGCTTATTACATTATAGAGCAACACACATATGCCAGCGCCAAATTTAATCATAATGTTTAATATATGTCAAATACATTTAAGTACTTAAATTAATTGAAAATAACGACTCACCCAGTATGTAAATAGAATGTATTTTTCCATAGTAAAAAGATCATGTAATGTGTAAGTGAAATTGCTATTTAAACAATTGTAAAGATTGTATATCTAATCATAATGTTAATAAATGCAATATTTCAGTTTTGCCCTGACATAAATAAATGTGCTTTTATTTATGTGGCAATACAACCAGAAATTGTGAACACTAATTTACTCTTTATGTAATATTTTGTATTTTTACTATACCACAATACATTAAGAATTCATTAAATAAGCGAATGCACAACAAACGCACTGAAAATGCCTTGCATTATTTGTTAATCAGCAAAAATGACATACATAGACATTCATAATTACTTTCCACTAGTCTATGTCGCTGGCATGGCAGCACACTGAATAACAAAGCAGATAAAGAGCAGTGTGTGTGTGTGTGTGGTGTGGTGGGTGTGTGTGTGTGTGTGTGTGTTCTTAAAAAAAGAGAGAAAGAAAATGAGAGAAAACTGCAGTTGTTTGAGACAAAGAGATTAGAAATCTATTAACAGAACAGATAACCATTGGCCTTCTTCAAGCCATTTATCTAACTGTCCTCTCACATAGATCTTAAAGTTTGCATCTTTCCAGCCCTCAAAACTCAGTATCTGAGAGGGGCAGTTACACCGCTGAAAGTGTAATGAATTGCCGAGGGGTTTGTGCGTGTCATCAGTTAACCCACTGCAGCCATAAAAAATGGGCTGGGCTGAAATCACATGACAAATTGCAGGATGAAAAGGTGTTTGGATGGTGTGCTCAGCTACACCATCATCCTTTTAGCCTCTGTGTATGTAAAATTTCTATCATTCATGGATGAGTAGGTACAGGTTTTACTTTGGTCAAACAGATGTTCTGAGTGTTGCAGCCTGGGCAACAGATATTAAAACACACACACACACACAGAGAGAGATATTAGATAAATGAGCACAAACCAGAAAGTGAAAGACTGGATATTGCAGGCAGCAACCTAACCTATCAGAGATAAAATTCTTCATGGAGGACAATGTGAAGAATGTTATCAAGTTGATATTAGGCTTCTAATCAGTCTTTATAAGATTAGGAAAAGTGTCAAACAAGTTACACCAAAATATGAGATACTAAGTAATGCTTTTGAGATATAATGAGATTGAAATTATGTTATGAGATACAAAGTCACCAAATCATTTTGACTATCAGAATCAAGAGTTTTTATGTCAGTATATCATATTTTTATTTCATACTTATGACTTCAGGTCATAATTTTGCATTTGTATCTCATAATTTTGACATTATTTAGAAAAGCATGATTTTTTTTCATGTGTGATGGAAAAAGACTTCCATATATATGCAATTTAATGAATTAAAAAACAAGAAGAGGAAGTGTTGCATGATGGAAAGTCATGACGTGTCAAACAAGTGACATTAAACTATGAGATAAATTGAAATTATGAGCTAAAAATCGTGTTTTCATGAATAAAACATTTCAAGTTTCAAAATCAAGAATTAATATCAGAATTTCAGATATTTATCTCATAATTTTGACTTCATGTCATAATTTGAAATAGTTATCACATAATTGTGATTTAATGTATTTTTTTATCTCATAATTATGATAAATAAATTTTTATCTCATAATTATAACTCATGTCCTAATTTATATCTGTAGTCTCAATTTGGACATTGTCAGTAATCATGATTTAGGGCAAACAGCAATGTTCTTTGTGTGGTGGCAATTGTCCAGTACATAATGAAAACGATTAATAAGAAGAAAACAGGACAAAATCGGATGCGATATTTTTAACGCGCATCTTGTCAGTAAAGCCGGCTCTTTAATCAGCAGTAAATCTCCATCACCTGCATGCTTTCAAATTGAGCAGCATTAACTACACAGAGCAATTGTTCACTGACGAGCTGCGCAAAACAACGTTCATATGTTGTGCATGTTTCCGCAGCTTCTCAGTGAACAACGATTTGCTTCTCTGCTTGCGCTCGGATCATTTTAAGCCGCTAAATTCCGGGAAAGTTTTCAGTCCAATGATACAGTAAGCGAATGCATTCAAACAATCATATATTTGGACAAAATATAAAGGAAACCAGGCTGATTACATCAGAGATTGCAGAGGGAACAGAGACTCACGTTGCATTTTAAGTGAATTATTCATTCCAGTGTTTCGCCTTTAAACACGAGCTCTGTCATATTCTATGATTGTCTCTGAAGAGCGCGAGCCCACACACGTCGCGCTGTGTGAAGTACAGACTGAACGGACTGTCAACACATCCCACCGCTGTATGGCCAGATGAGACGCAAACTACGTTTTCTCGACTGGATAACCAGTCTCGCTAGTAAAGTTTTGATGGATGAAGACTGCAATCAAGGTAAAGATGATTGCGGTGGTGTACAGGAGTTGTACAGTAAGCACGCGTGAGTCTGTTATAACAATGTGTGTATGAGTGCTCTTGACGCACTGATCGCACATTGTATTTATGCACAGGCACAGACATTTCCGTACGTTCACGTTGTTTCCACACACATTCACAATGATGTTTTGATTTGTCATGTTTATGTTGCTGTGTTTAGTTATACGGAATGGATCTGTGTACTTTAGTAGATATATGCAGTCAGCAGGCGATTGGTTTAGGGTTTTTTTGGCATCTGTACTTGCAATGTACACATACTATAAAATTCAGATTTTTTTTCTCCTTCATATGTGCTTATATGGGCTCCTTATATCATTTGGTTCTTTGGTGTCCTTTTGGAGTTTCTAAGTGTACTTTTTTGGAAAGACATTAAATTTATCTTGAAAAAAAGCTTGCAGAAAATATCGATTTTTGAGAATCACCCTTCAATCTTTAGGTTTACTTTGCTGGATATAGCAAATAATGAAAAAAAGATTTGAACCATGATAAATGGTCTATGCTTAATTTCATGAAGTGTGCGATTAATCGCGATTAATCACAGAAAAAGGATGTGATTAATTAGATTAAAAATGTGAATCGATTGACAGCCCTATTTAATATATAAACAATTTACTGCAAAACTACACAATAAGTAATTAAGTATGTTGCAAAATATTAAAATGACCTTGGGGTCTCTTAAAGCCCAAATAGAACTTGAGGTGGATGAGTGACAGTTTACACTAGCTCAAAAGCTGCCCACATTACATTACTTTGTGTGTAAGTGTGCTCCTCTATGTGCCAGTATGCCGTCTGTTCTCTTTTGATTGCCTGAGGCAGCCACCTGACCCGATTAATAAACTGCTGTTGCCAGCGTGGCATCCCTGCTTCCCCGCACACAGAGGACCGACACATCCATGATGCATGATGCAAGCTGGCTCCAAGTAGGAAGCAGGAAGGGGCTAGGGCATGGCCTATGGACAGAGATCTGCTATCAGCTGGCATCCACTACACTCAGCTGCAGATAGAAAGAGAGAGAGAGAAGATAAGAAGAGAGGTACGAGAGAAAGGGTTATGATAGAAGAAAAGGCAGAAAGAAATAGAATGATGAAAGAGGGGTCTGAGAAAGGAAATGTAATGTTCTCTAGATAGATGGTAACGATGATTATGGTGTTTATCTTTTTTTGGAAAATTCAATACTTTTGGCTTTTGAATCAGTGATACCTACAACGTTATACGACTAGAATTCTAATGCATGTTATATGAGTCAGATAATGAAGTACAGTAACAAAAGTCCATCAGCCAATTTTAAGGAATCAAATGTTCTCGGAGATCGGGCTACTCTAAGGATCACTTGTAACTATGAAAAGCAATCATTACAATAATGACTTCCATCAGACAAATGTGGACTAATGGGGAGTAATGGGGACAAAGATCCTGGCATTTTAACATATATTTTCTACTAATATTGTTGCCCCATTACCTTTTTTAAAGATTTTTTTTACGCATTAGAGGCACAAAATGTTTTTGTAATGACAAATATTAGATATGTTGGATAAACTACTGCCTAACATAACATTTAACATTGCACAAAAGTACATTGTTTGTGCTTAAAAACTTGTTGAACTTTGTTGATAATTATGGAAGACCATTACGGTCACATAAGAAAATAAAATTAAGCTCAGGTAAGTCTTATTGATGGCGTAAAAAGTCTAAATTATGACAGTCATAACTGACATTAGGTCAAAATTATGAGATAAAAAGTAAAAACTGACAATATAACTTGAAATGTCATAACTATGACTTTGTCATAATTATTAATCTCCTATTAAATTCGGAGAAGACAGAGATATTACTTATTGGACCAAAAAACAGTACACAGAATCTCTTGGATTACAATTTGCAACTAGACGGATGTACGGTTACTTCTACAGTCAAAATCTGGGGGTTATATTAGATAGCAACTTGTCTTTTGAAAATCATATTTCCCATGTTACAAAAAAAGCATTCTTCCATCTTAGAAACATTGCAAAGTTATCGAACGACATGATTACATGTTTCTGATGCAAAAAGCTAGTTCATGCATTCATGACCAATAGACTGGACTATTGTAATGCACTGCTAGGAGCGGTTTTTTTGTGATGTCCTGCTCTTCAATATAACAAGCTACAGGTAGTCCAAAAATGCAGCTGCTAGAGTCCTTACCAGGTCATGAAAATATGATCATATTACCCCAATTTTACAGTCTCTGCACTGGCTACCTATTAAGTTCCGTATCAGTTACAAAATATTATTACTTGCCTATAAGGCCCTTAATGGGTTAGCTCCTGCGTACCTAACTAGTCTTCTACCACGCTACAATCCATCAAGCTCCCTAAGGTCACAAAACTCTGGACTTTTGGTAGTACCTAGAATAGCAAAGTTCACTAAAGGAGGTAGAGCTTTTTGCATTTGGATCCCAAAGTATGGATAGTCGTCTGATAAACGTTCGGTGGTGGCAGACACGCTCTCTCTGTTTAAAACTAGAGTTAAAGGACGCATCTCTTGGCCACAAGCATTCAAATAATGCATCTCATAATCTTTTACTGCAGTTATATCTGCAGCAAAGCACATTATTATTCTTTAGTTTGGGTAAACAGAATCAATATTGCTCGGTGGAACCAGCAGACTACGCTACATTATGTCTCTATTGTTTCTCTCGTTTTTGCCAAGGATGGTAACTAGCGAATTTATGCATCAAGCTTCAGTCGGGATTTCCAGAACTGATGCAAGGAAGAGATGATGCCAACCACTCGGAGGACCTCAGATGATGCCAACTCTGAAACAACTTACAGAACTACCACAATTTGCTATAATTTTGATTGCATCATGTAATAATTGCTGTTAATAGTGTTCATCGTCTGTTTTATTACGTCTTAAATAGATTTTTCCGTACATTTCTGCCATATGTACATTAACTGACAGTCACCACTGATAAACTACCACTAAATATTGTAGAAACTTAATTGGCTGTAAAGTTGCTTTGCAATGATTTGTATGGTGAAAAGCACTGTAAAAATAAACTTGAACTTGCCCATTTAGACCCAAATCTCGACGCAATAAAACAAACAAAAAACAACAAAAATAAAAAACAACCTACCTGAACATGTTCGCGAGGAGACACATACTTGCAGTTACAAATCTAGATTTAAAAGGACCCTTCTTTAACCGGGATCTACACTATACTAAACCCTCAATCACAGTTCTCACTATTCAATACCGTTAAAGGATTTTCTAGGGCGCATTAATACCTTAGGTCAGCCATGAAAACCGCGGACACACTTCTCATAACACCCGATGTACTTGCTACATTGTTAGAAGAATGGCATCTACGCTAATATTAGTCTGTTTTTCTCTTATTCTGAGGTCACTGTAGCCATACGAATTCAGTCTGTATCCAGATCAGATGTTCACTGCAGTCACCCGGATTCAGTACGTATTCAGACCAGATGGTGGTTCAGCACCTAGAAAGGACCTCCACAGAACTGAAAGACAGTGGAGACCAGGACAATTAGATGAGCCCCAGATACAGATCCCCAGCGAGGACCTTGTCTCAGACAGCCACCGGGACACGACCACAGGAACCAGATGATTCCTCTGCACAATGTGACATTGCACGCCAGACCTAATTGAACTGCTGGTTTTTTTTTTTTTTTTAGCTCTGGTCAGAGGAGAAATTGGCCCCTCGAACTGAGCCTGTTTTCTCCCAAGGTTTTTTTCTCCATTCTGTCAACGATGGAGTTTTGGTTCCTTGCCGCTGTCGCCTCTGGCTGGCTTAGTTGGGAACACTTCATTTTCAGCGATATCGTTGACTTGATTGCACCCCACATGATTGCAAGATCTACTTTAAACTGACACTGCAGTGGATGATGAACATCACATGCAATTGAAGATGAACACTGTCTTTAACTGAAACAAAGCAGTGTTACGATTGTAATTTGCAGTATTGACACATCTATTTGTCGTAATTATATGCTGTTCACGTTGCTTGTGACACAATAGAGTATTGTAAAAGCGTATATAAATTAAAGGTGTACTTGACTCATATTTACCAAGCATGATTGTTCCCCTTGTGTGTCAGGTTAGGGATAGAGGATGGCACAGCCCGGGACTCAGTTACTGAGCCAAATCAGGCGTTTTCAATGGGTACTAACATCACTCCCCCCACCCACAAAAATACCCCCGGGGGGAAACACCCGGCGGCACGGCACGGGCTGGGCGGGGCCGGAGGGCAAGAGAGCCTGGGACGGCCTCCAGGCCCGCCGCCCCCCACACCACCCACACCACACCACAACCCCCATCCACAAAACACACAAAATAAAAAAACATAAACAATATAAATACAAACCCACAAACACAAACAACCAAAAAACCCCCACACAAACAAAAAAAATAACTAAAAACAAATAAAACTGGGCTCATGGATGGCCGACAGGCCATGCTGGGATGCGATCGGAAGCCTATACTCAGCCTCCGTCTCGAGAGCGGGCACGGCACTTCGCGGCCACTCTGGGGCGCAGCCTCCTCCTCGGGCGCTTCCGGGGAACCCTGCAGCCTCATCAGCCACCCTCGGGGGCATTGTGGCCTCCTCGGCCGCCACACGGGGAGCCTCATCGGTCACCTCTAGGGGCATAGCAGCCTCTCCGGCTGCCTCTAGGGGTGGTGAGGCATACCCATTCCTCCTCCTCCGTCTTCGAGAGCGGGGCACTGCCACTTCGTCTGCCACCTCTGCAGTCATGGGACCGGATGAGGTGGACCCGTTCCTCCTCCGTTGGCAGGACATAGGAGGATTGGGTACTAGGGGGTTTGTGAGGAGATGGGGAGGAGGGCCAAGAGGAGGAAGGCCCCCCTCCTCTCCACGGTGGTAGACATACCCCACAAACTGCCATAAGGACAGTATCCCCAGCATTCCCATCTCCCAGGCATGGACGGGCTCATTAAGGCTGGTGTTAAAGACGTCCTTGAGCTCTGCATCACTGATGTTGAGTCCCTCCGCTGCAAACAGGAACTAGTGTGCAAAACCCTTCACACTGGCTCCCCCTTGCCGAAGAGAAAGGAGCCTCCTGCGTTGAGCAGCTATCTGATGAGCGGAGGGGCAGGGAGATGGGAACAGGAAGATGCCCAGGTTGCTGAGGTCATCTTCTTGGTCACGTTCGTCCGTCAGGACTCCGGTAGAGGGATGACTGGCGGGATTCTGTACATGCAGAAGAATTGTGGCTTTTTATTAAATCATAAAACAAATAACAAACCAAACAGAAACTACACCGTGCGGGCGAAAAACAGGCTGGAAGCAAGGCACGGCAAGGCAAGATCTGGACACGACCACATCAGCGGATAGACGCCTGACGATAATGACGCACAGATGTCAAAACACAAGGAAGCATACAATGGAGAGCAAATGAGGAGGTACATGAGGGACCACATGTGGGGGCTAAACTAATCAATAATCAATGCGTAACAAGATGGGGGGGGGCAATGACAAGTTCACATGATGCACTGGCGACAACCGAACTCAAAGGGACAAAAAGCCGTCTCCCACCAAAAACAAAACACAAGACACATGGACCAGCAAAAACAAATCACAAGCCATGCTGCTACGAAACAAAAGACCGAACACGCAAGCTAATCGAGAAAATAATAATGCTGGCGTGTTCACACTAAGCATACAAGACAATGCACTGCGGACATGTTTCGCAACACAACACCGCGGCTTCACAAACACAACACACATGGACCAGAAGAGCGCCACGGCCGAGCGAACTCGAGATGACGCACTGCTCCCACAAATCGACAGACCAGGGATCGCGAGTGTCCGGACACGACACGAAACGACAACTCAAGACATGAGTGCCGGGATAACTGAACACCCCGCTCAAACATGAAACAGTACACGCCGACGAGCAGACGCACTGACTCGAGCACACTCGAAGCCAGAGCCACGTCACATAAAAACAAAACATGACGGGAGTGTCAGGGCTCTGTCACAAAACTATCAATTACACTAGACCGAAGTGACAGAACCCTGACATTGTGTGGTGGAAATTGGCTTCCATACATATCCAATACAACATTATTATTATTATTATTCATGAACAAATTTACCCCATATGAAAAAAAATAAAAATCCATCATTCCTGTAAATCCCTTAAAGTAATGTCAGTATGGCAGGAGAACAAGTAAATCTTAATCCATCCATTTTCTAAATTTTTACACAAATTACACTCTTGTCTTGACAAAAAGAAATTCAACATTTACTAACTGGTAAGAGCATCCACTACAATAATCTGTGAACAGAGCAGTGGTTCTGGCAACACTTAAATCGAGAACTAATTGCAGTTGAAATACAGCTAAAATGGATCAGACATGGACCACTTTGTGGAGTACACAGCAGAACATAACAGTACAGGAAATGGAACGGATCCCTCAGGGCGAAAGAGAAGCTTGCCAGACCAAAGAGAATAGAAAGTACAAATAAAAAAGGCAGCAGAAGACAGCAACAAGGCCTAGTGATGAAATTATTATTTCTTAGCTCAATTTCTGTCAGTAATGATCTGAGTGGGACAGGGTTTACTTTAGTCAAACAGATTCTCTGAGTGATGCAGCCTGGATGCAACAGAATTATAGGAAAACAAATAAATAAGCACTAAACACGGAGTGAAAGACTGGATACTGCAGACAGCAGTCGAGACGCAAGGATGTTTTTATGGAGGACGTGTGTGGAATGTTATCAAGTTGTAACTGAGCTTCTAATCTGATTAGGAAAAGTCATGAAGTGTTGTTAGCCATGATGCAAATTTTATGAATTTTAGCAACTCATTAATATAGCGTATATATACATATGTATACATTTTTGAATGTAGCTCATCCTATCAGACTTTAAAAACTATTTAATATATTTAAATTTTTTTCTCCATGGCTAACACACAAATTATGAAACAATTCACCATTTTCTCAAAAACATATTCTCTTTTGTCAGTATCAGACTTTGGCCACCGATGACATACAAAAACTACAAATACACAGCCTACTTTCCTGCCTAGAGAACAGCAAACATACCAGTCCAAAACACCATTACAAAAATGGGAATCAGTAACCATTTTACAGCTCAGGGTCTATTACAGTATACAACATAAATGAAAGCAGATACCACAAAATACAACAAAATTTACAAAAATAATTGGCCGCACTTTATTTTAAGATCCAGATTTCACTATTAACAAATTATTAACTACGAATTTTGCCTCAATAAACTCCTAATATGCTGCTTATTAATAGTTAGTAGGGTAGTGTAGTTATGGGTAGGATTAAGGGATCTAAAATATAGTCATGCAGAATAAGGCATCATATAATCACATATGTGCTCTATAAGTAATAATAAACAGCCAATATGCTAGTAATATGCATGTTAATAAGCAACTAGTTAGTGACAATTGGTCCCTAAACTAAAGTGTTACAAATTAATTTGCATCACACTACTGTAAAGCGAGTATACAGCAGATGAAAAGTGCTAGAGAAGAAAAGTTCAAAAACCAAAGAATTGAATATGAACACACAATACAGTATGCCGTCAAGTACTGTACAGTATGCAAAATAAATTCAGCATCCTCTGCAACTCTTCTGACAAAATACTTTCTCTATGTTCCTTAGGCAGTCGTCTCTCAGTTCTGCAAAAATACAGTACATGTAAGAAGTACTTGACTACAAATCCATTTGTAGATGAGTTTTTTTTGTTTTTCAGCTCTCTCCCCAGTGTTAGGATGCATTTTCCAAAGCACATAACTACCTGTGCTGCTGTTTATATTATTCTGAGATTCTAATTGGTATGTCTTCAATATTGCTGCTTAATGTAAAACACATGGATACATGTGAGCTATTTGAGTTTCCATTGTGACACCGAGTTAATTATATTGTGATTGCGTATTAAACCTGTGCAAAATAAGGGCATTTTGTATAGACTTAGGTTGAAAACAATGCGCTAATTGGAATGTGTGTATAAACAGGTGAAATGTGTAAACAAATTTTGATAAATGTGTCTTTGTTTTGAGAACTGAATGATTGGTTTGGGAAATTGTGCCAACTGAATCAGTTATGGTGTGTTAGCAATCAAGAAAAACTTTAATAAGGCTTTAATAGTGGTGATCATAGCATAAATGCCCAAAACAGGACAGAACAGACAAAACTGAAATAGAAAGAAAACCCTTAAAACATTAACTTGAGATTTTTCATTTATTGATTCTGAGGCTTACTTCTCTTTCAAGGCTATAATAAACAAGAGTCTAAAGAGAATCAATATAAAAAAATATATATTTCTTTTAAACTTTACTTTTAAACATTTGCTTTTCTTGTACTTTTCCATCTGGTTTTCAGTTTGATCATTGAAATAATTTATGAACAATGGATTTATTTTCATTATTAGAGACACTTTAGCCACTTGAGCTCTGTAGGGCACTTAACATTGGATTTGCTAATGGATTTTCAGACAATGAAGATGTCTAATTTTAATAGCTCACTCAAAAACTCTTGACACAAGTTCAAAAAGCATAGCAAACTGAGCTCTTGAAGAGAAACAGCATCTGCACTTGATAACTGTCCAGCTACAGGCTCCCCAAACTAAAACACAACTTTAATCAACATCATTAGAATCGACAGTAAGCTAATTGATGGGAGCACAGTGTGTCCATAACGGTCTGAAGGTTTGGAGATTTTAACTGCATATTGGCAATCTGGAGATTATAATGAAGAGGAATGGTCTAAGGTTTTCATCGATATCATTGGAGAGCGAGCATTTAAAGGTGAACAATAACACTGCCTCGCCAATTACTGCCCGTCTGACTAAGCAGGACTAACTGACAGAAGGATGAAATGAAGGGATATGCGAATATCAAAGTCAAAGAAAAAGCACTCATTTATACAAATTAGAATATAGTAAAATCATATAACTTATACGCATATAGCTAACTTAATTTATTTTCTACTAAGAATCCGTATAAAATATGGATTATGGATCTTTCCCTTGGGACTCTCAGATTGTCTGGGACCTCCACATCCTCAGGCCATGTGACCCTGATCTCAGTAATGCAACCCAAGCAGATCACTAGGACCCCAGTCAATGTGATTCTGTTACGCGGCTGACAAGACATGAGATGTACGGATCCATTTGCAAACTTTATTCACAGGCGTGGTCAGAAACAGGCATGGGTCAGACAAAGGCAACTGATGGCTGAAGACAAAGGCAAGGGCCATCCGTTAAACTACGAGTGTCAGCGACGGCAACGGAATCCGACAGGCTATACAATAGGGATCAATCCAGGTACACAGGCAAAGATCAGAACATAGAAACTCCTCTGTTACGTATGGTAACCCTCGTTCCCTGAAGGAGGGAATGGAGACGTCACGTCGTGACCAACGAATTGGGATATCGCTTCAATAGACCAATCTACTTCGAGTTTAAACTAAACGAGCCAATGCACATTGGCATTATTTATTGCATCCAGCTGCTGCTTATCACAGCGTGAGTATAAGTAGGCAGAAGGTGCAGCGCATATTCAGGTTTTCACTGATTAGCCGAGCCGGTGACCCGGCCGCTCATCGGTGGTACAGGAGCTGTGGCGACGGAACGTGACTTTTCTGTTCCCTCCTTCAGGGAACGAGGATTACACAAGTAACCTAGACGTTCCCAATCAGTCAGTCATGAAATGAGGGTTCGTTGGTTGTATTATTGTGGTGTGAAAACAGTAGGCAGTCTGTCAGGACTGAGTGAGATGGTTTCTTAATTGAAGAGAAGCACTCAATGGAGTTGGTTGATGTCTGATTTACTGAAAACTTTGTGGGTATACATGGATGTGGTTTTAACAAGGAATATCACAGAAATACTCACGAATGCACTGAATCGAGCAGGCAATGCAGGCAGCGCCATGCCAATCGGCCACTCCTCAATCGGTACAAGAACAACAGCTGATCACTTACTTCACATGTACGCACACTGTAACCCAGTATAAACTGGAAGTCAATGTCTTTAAAGTAACTCTGAATGAACTAGAATACAGCTGCCAAACTCTCTATCTTCTCACATTTGCTGCGTCTCTCTTTAGCCTGTGATTCAGCTCCGCCTTCCGTGGTGACATTGCAGCCGCGCTGAACATTCTGATTGGTCAGAATAATCCGTGACTTAGAGACAGCCGAGCCTTTTGTACAGTCACTCTCGACGTCACGTCGGATGACCGATGATATTGGGATCCTACCAAAGGGCCACAGCTACTGCCCCTTCCAGTGTCCTGTGGAAGCCACCTGCGCCCCTACTTTTTGACGTAGGCCAGGGCTTGCACAAGTGGACCAGCTACTGCTGCTATGGCACTCCCCAATGAGTAAGACTGGATAACACTGGGAAATGTACCCGTTCTACTTGGAACAGGGGCTTTACGGAAGCTCGAACCTTCCCGAAGGTGGTTTCGGAAGCAATACACATATGGATATTCCTTAGGTGCATATGGAAGAATGTAGGTGATTGAACCCTCTTGGAATGGCAGAAGTCTGCCGGGGAAACACGGCTCTGAGGCTATACCGTGGACTTTAAACATATGATATCCACTTGGGTCTTACATATGGAACCTAGCCTTCTACCGGTTCTCGAGGATTCCGCGAGTGAAGGCCTGGCGCCGGACGCTCCGCCACGTCTGGCTTCCGAGGTGCCGGAGTAGCTCAACAGGGTCTACTATATGGACTCTCTGGAGTGGGTTTTGCAAGCCGACCCGAAGCCGGGCCTCTCAGTGCTTCTACCCATTTTGAGGTGAGAACACAGGAGGATACCATCTCCACACGAAGGCTATAGAATCTAGAAAACATGTCAGTGTCGCCCAGCCCACAGCTCTACAAATACCTGTCAGCGAGGCGCCACAAACCAGCGTCCAGGAGGCTGCAACACTCCTAGTAGAGTGAGCTCACAACCTGAGCAGGCAGGGCACACCCTTTGCCTGATAAGCCAGGGTGATGTCATCCACAATCCAGTGGGCCATCCTCAGCTTAGAGACGGCATTCCCCTTATGCCGGCCTCCGTGACAGACAAAGAGCTGGTCTGATGTCCTGAATCTTTGATCCGGTCAACGTACCCCTTACGGCTCGCACGGGCCAGAGTCACAGCCCGGGCTGGGTCTGGCCTCCTCTGAGGGCAGTGCTTGGAGGTTCACCACCTGATTCCTGAAGGGAGTAGCGGGAACCTTGGTATGTAGCCGGGCCGGGGCCTCAGGGTTATCTGGTAATCAGCCGGCCCGAACTCTAGGCACATATCGTTGACCGAAAATGCGTGCAGGTTCCCTACTCTCTTGATGGAGGCCAATGCCAGCAGTAGCAGAGTCTTCATTGAGAGGAACTTCAGCTCAACCGTCTGCAAAGGCTCAAATGGGCCCCTGCTGTAGTGCCGTGAGCACTATAGTCAGGTCCCAAGAGGGTATAGAGGAGAGCCCGGGAGGATTTAACCTTATCACCCCCCTAAGGAACTGACGACCAAGGCAATTGCTTCCAGTGCCCTCCCTTTGTGACGGGGGCGTGGTTAGCACAATTGCAGTGACATAAACTTTCCGGGTGGAGGGCGAACAGCCTCCTCTCCGCCCTTGCTGCAAAAAAAGGAACAGAGCACAACTAACTAAGATCGGTTCATCTTCGGTGGTCTTCTAGGCGAGAACAACCACTCACCGCCAGTGCCACTTCAAAGCGTAGCGTGTTCTCGTAGACGGGCTCTCGCTGAGTGATGGTGTCAACGACCCTCTTGGGGTAGGCCCACTCAGAACCTCCACGTCCCTTCGCGACCGACATGAGGTTTTCCCAGAGGTCTGGATCGTGGGTTCCAAGGGTGGCCCCCGTCTCTGAGTCACGTAAATCCCTTCCTCATGAGGAATCGGCCACGGAGGGGTGTCGCGCGAGGACATTAGTTCCGAGAACCAGTCCGAATGCCAATAGGGTTCCACCATCAGGCCTCTCTCGTCTTCCCTGACCTTGCACAGTGTCTGTGCTAGAAGGCTCATTGGGGGAAACGCATATTTGTGAAGGCCCCGCGGCCAGCTGTGTGCCTGAGCGTCCGTGCCGAGTGTTCCGTCGGGCAGGGCGAAGAACAACTGGCAGTGAGAGGTTTCTGGAGAGGCAAACAGGTCTACCTGATTGGCTCTGAAACGTCCCCAAACCAGCTTGACCGTCTGGGGATGGAGTCGCTCTTTCTCGTCGGCTGCCCGTTTGAGCAGCCCAGGAATGTGAACAGTACAAAGCGACCTCAGATGCTTCTGACTCCAGAGGAGGAGGTGGCGGGCGAGTTGCAACATGTGACGGGAGCGTAGATCACCTTGTCGGTTGATGTACGCAACGTCGCTGTGTTGTCCGTGCGGACTAGTACATGCTTGCCTCGTAAGCGCCCTTTGAGACGGCCCTGGGCAAGGTGCACTGCCAGCAACTCGAGGCAGCCAGTGCAGTTGGGGCCCCGTCCAAACCCCTGACACTGCAAGCCCGTTGTACGTGGCCCCCGAGCCGGTGGTTGAGGCATCCGTGCAAAACACAGAATGCCTGGAGACCTGCTCCAAGGGCACTCCTGCCCGGAGGAACACAAAGTCTGACCACGGGGTGAAGGTTTGGCAGCAGGCCGTTGTAACTTGGACCCGGTGAGTGCCGCGTTGCCACGCCAACCTCGGGACTCGGCCATTGAGCCATTGCTGCATTGGTCTCATATAGAGCACCCCCCAGCGGCTTGTGACTGCCGCCGTAGCTGCCATATGGCCCATGAGCCTCTGAAACTGTTTCAGTGGGACCGCCATCCTGCTCTTACCGAGTCCCCTCCATACCGGGAAAAGAGATCCTCTGCGTCGGGGAGAGTTTGCTCTTTTCCCAGTTGACCCGAAGTCCCAACAGGCTGAGGTGTGAAAGTACCAATTCCCTGTGTTCGCACAACTGATCCTGAGACTGCTTCGTCGAGGTAGTTGAGAATGCGAATGCTTTGTTCTCTGGGGAACAAGGGGTACCTCCGCAACTTGCGTGAAGACATGGGGCAACAGGGACAGCCCGGGGGGCAGGACCTCGTACTGATATTCTCGTCCTTCGGACGCGAACCACAGCACTGGTCTGTGGTGCGGAAGGGTCGACACAAATTACGCATTCTTTCAGGTTGATCGCTCCCAACCGAAAAGAAATTAAAGGATGCTCCCCCGGCCTCCTCCTGGGGAGGGATGGTGTGCTTACCATCTCCTTCAGGAGCACGTCCCTGCCAACTCTGGGGACGTCATTCCCTTCTTCCGGGCCTCTTTGCGCTCTTCGCTTGCCCAGTTTGGCGGGGCCTGGACTGGCGGGGCGGGCTGCTCTGCAACCGTCTGCCCCGGCACGCTTTGCGGAGGCCGCGGAGCGCTGCTCTTAATTTCGGCTGGTAGCAAGGGGGGCCGCCCTCGGCGACGCACAAGCTGCACGCCGGGGCAGTATGTCCCTGATGGCCTCATTCTGCGTTGGCAGCGGAGACCGCTGACAAGTTTCTCCACCGGGTCGCCGAAGAGGCCGGTCTGGGACATGGGGGCGTTTAAGAATCGTGTCTTGTCCGTCTCGCGCATGTCAGCCAGCCAGAAATGGCGCTCCCAGACCACCATAGTGGACATCGCATGACCCAGAGACGGCGCCGTAACCTTCGTCGCTCGTGGCGCGAGGTCCTCTGCGGTGCGGATTTCTCTGCGAACTTCCGGGTCGTGACGACCCTTGTGCAAGTACCTTAGTTCCTTGGCCTGGTGCACTTGCAATCATGCCGTAGCGTGTTAGGCAGCTTTTCCACAGGTCGTATAGGCATCGCTGGTCAGTCGAGTACCTACAGACCCGGGAGGGGAGGCACAGTTCTCCCTGCCGGTTGGAGGCGGAATTAGGACACAACTGCATCGCAACCGACCGCTCCACCGGGGGGACTCTTGTAACCCCCTAGCTGCCCCACCATCGAGGGTGGTGAGGGAGGAGGATCCAGCAAATAATTTTCTGGCAGTAAAAAGGTGCCGTCCACGACCTGTTGAGCTCCTCATGCACCTCCGGGAAGAAAGGCACCGATGCGGGGTGCTGAGAACCAGCGCGGACCACCCCGAGAACCAATCGTGCAACCTTGAGGGCTCGGGACACGGTGAAAGTCTTCATTCGAGCCCTACCCCTACGGCGGCCCGGGAAAGCATAGCCATTATTTCTGGATCCGATTCAGGCATTGCTACGGTCCCGGAGGAGAGCAGCGCAGCCGAATCTTCCTCTCCAGAAAGCTCTGGCTCACCCTCCGATGCTGCAACCGCCATCTGATCGTCGGGGGGGAACCTCGAAGAAACAGGTGGTACCCCCCCGGGAGGGTCCAGCCTGCTCTTTTTGAGAGCTCCGCTGGTTTCGAAGTGCCGGCGGGCTTGGGCATCCCCGGAGGGGAATTCCTCACCGTGACCGTAAGACCAGTCCGCCCACCGCCAGAAAAAGGACGCCCCCGGCTGCCACCAGAGGGAACCCCAGATCTAGGCAGTGGCACGGGCACTCCGCCCCTTTGCAGGTACCGGAGCCGGTCTTCAACTCCGAGTATTGTCATGCCCCGCAATGGGATCATGAGTCATCCACGAAAGTCACCGTCCGCGTGCTTCATGCCCAGGGCACAAGGCAGGCGATCGTGACCATCACCCAGCGCCAGTTAACGACCGCATCCAGAACGCCCGGGTGGTATGTTGTCTATAGCAAGACCCACATCGTTTTTACAAAGACGTAATGTCAAGTTTGCCATGCAATGTCGTCTTTAAAAAGACACACCCGAAATTTCTCTTTTAGGGAAAAAGCTCTTTTAGCATGCTGAGGCACACAGGGGAGATGATCACCTGCAACACAAACAGGGGGTAGTGCAGCCTGAAGTGCACAACCCACTCGACACTGGAACGATCACCGCTGAAGCGCCGTCTGCCAACACGGAGAGCTCTCTAAGAGCGCGCTGAACTCGTTCAGTCTACTTCTCTCAGTAGAGTAGTCAGGAGCAAAAACGATGTGATCACTCGGCTCCAAAGCGAAAAGCTGAATATGCGCTGCATCTGCTGCCTACTTATACTCACACTGTGATCAGCAGCAGCTGGATGCAATAATCGCATGCCAATGTGCATTGGCTCGTTTAGTTTACACTCGAAGTAGATTGGTCCCTCTAACCGAGATCCCAATTTCGTTGGTCACCGCCGTGACGTCAAGAGTGACCGACTGAAAGGGAACAACAACCAAGACTCCGCTAAGGCTAAGAAAACTAAGCGGCTCCGTAGATGCTCTCCAGCTAACCATGATATTCCCTAAACAATACTCTGCGTGGAAATGGATCAAAGTGAGTGTTAACAGGGATGGTGATTGATTACGCTGGGTGCCAATCAGGGTGTGTGCAATCAACTGTGGTGTGTGTCATCATTGTACGTTGATTGATGGGATATGTAGTCCGGGGTGCTTTGCAACAGTTTGTGTTGTGCGAGAGTAAATGAAATGGAAAGGGTGACCTCTGATGGCTCGCAGACGGAAGTTCATGGACCGGACATACTTAGATCAGATGCGATGCAATATAAATATATATATTAGTGTTTCCTAGGATTTTTTTTTCCAGCTGTGGTGGCAGGACAGAGTTTGAGTCACATGCACTCAAACTCAGAATTTAATTTAATTTTAACTAAAAAAGACAAGTAAATAGTAAATAATAAAATAAGAACAAATAAATAAATAAATACCTATGACATGAACATATATACGTTGTCCAGGTAGTCTACACTCTGAAAATTAAAGGTGCTTCACGGTGCCATAGAAGAACCTTTTTGTCTAATTGGTTCCATAAAGAACCTTTAACATCCGAAGATGAAGACTTTCTGTTTCACAAAAGGTTCTGTGTGGCGAAAAAAGGTTCTTGAGATTACAAAAAGATAATAAAGAGATGGTTCTTTAAAGAACATTTTGACTCAACGGTTCTTTGTGGAACCAAAGGTTCGTCTATGCATCGCTTGACAACCTTTTGAAGCACACCTTTATTTTTAAGCATGTAAGCGTAATATTAGTCAGAATTGCTACGAAACTGAACTCAAACAAATCAATTCAACTGTAAAAAGCACTGGATAGTTTCCTGTATAAAACACATAATGACACGACATCAGCAGGTTTATTTTAGGCTGCTGTCTCTTTAGTCGTTAAAAGCATGTGCAAATGCTACATCATCATAATGCTATAAGCGAGGAACCTGCGGGAATTAGTAGAATTGTTATTAATAGCCGCAATCCTGCGCCTGGAATTCAAGACCTGCTCTGTGTTCTCTGGTAATAACCCGACTGTGAATGATGCGAATGGCATCACTATGTTGTCACTGAAAAGCTGCAGCCGTGGCGGGGATGATTTTTCTGTGCCAGCCCGCAACGGCAGAATGAATGCAGCGAACACTGATATATATATCGTATATCTATATCTAAATTATTATATATTATATATATATATAATTCATTCATACAATAAAAGATTTAAATACACCTCTTCTATGGTGAGCATGTTTTAAATTCACATATTAAAAATATCATTTCTAAACGGCAATTATGATTTTGGCAGACGAGATCTGCTACACTGCTGCACAAATACAAGGACTTGTTCAGATTAGTTAAAACATACTGTACATAATAAGGAAACATGCTGCTGCTGCAAGAAAAAAAAAATAGAGAAGACCCCTAACGGATCTCTACAGGTGGAACTGAAGAGGTGGAGAGATACTTTTTTTTTTTTTTGATTTTACTATTTTATTAATATTCATTAATATTAAGACTGTTACAAAGAACATGTTAAAAAAAAAATTAAAAAACAATAACAAAACTTCTGACCTTCTGAAGATACCCAGGACCATTATACAGCCAAACAGGAGGCACGCATCTATCTGCTTTTCAGTAACCTTGATGAAGAACCAGTGATTGGTAGGACTTTTTTGAATCTTGGGGATAAGGACATATTAAGGATTAGATAAAGGACAACAAAGAGACTCTTTGATGTGAAATACTGTGTGACTTGGCTCAATAACGTTGAAAACCAACACTTTGTAGAGTCCAGAAACTTTTGTAAATGATCAGTGTGCCAAGGAACCATCAGCTTTGGCAAACCATTTGATATCATTGTTTAGAGCTGAGGCCTTGCATTAATATGTGAAAAACAATGTATAACAAATGTTTTACATTATGTCTTCATTTGTAGTTTTTATCATATTCTCATGAGTTAAAACTCTGCCAGGGGTAGCAAATTCTGGATCAATTTAGTGTAGATTGGAAACTGCACTCATCAATAAATCATCTAAGATGGATCCATGCAACGGATCTGGCCATCAGAGGCCTGACAAGCCCAGATTCATGTCACTGTATGAGCAGCGCTAATTATAACTGACTACACCACACATTCATTTCCAAACAAACCTCAATAAAGTGTTACAAATGACAGCCTCAGTCGGACATGAGTAAGGGTACAGTTCTTCTAACATGGAAAAGCTCATCTGCTCAAGTCACACACAAACACTCTCTCCCCTGTATACCAGCCAGTGCTAAATGTATTAACTGTAACAGTGGCGAACTAACTGCGATCTTTTAACAGTACTGCTGTTGCCATTTGGATAATTGACTGTGAGAAGTGACTGCCATCAAATGGAATGTTTGACAGTATTTGTGACAGAGTAACAAGCCGTCTGTTCGAACTGAAGTGTCACTTTGTTATTGTTCAGTAGCTCTGCTGCTCCTAGAACTGTGAGTTACGTTAAGCAGGAAGTATATGTTCTGTTCAGAATGCCAATATGCAGAAAGTCTGTGAGTGCAAAATTATTCACTAAAAGCTGAACAATTCCATGTAACGCACTTACACATTATGTTATTCCATAACTTCATTTGCATAGCTCATTATCTAAGAGCTACTTTCCTTTTAAAGCTTAATAAAAAAAAAATTAAAAACATGATTTCTGACAGGACCACTATTGTCAAAGATGATTGACAATTAGCGTAAGCTGTTTCATACTAAAATGAACCAAATATACTAAAATCCATCAAATTAAAGCAAAAAAGAGAGAGAGAGAAGAACAGAGTTTTGCTCTAAAGGTGCCCTGAGATTTCATCTGCCACAAAAAAGATCAATAAATCAATCTCCACAAGCTGCTCAGACACCTGCCGCTTATAGCACATGACCCTGGACATGAAGGGAAAAAGCTATGCATCAAATCACCATTAATTGCTGTCTTGTTTTTTAAGAATGTGTGGAGTGCAGAGTGCTCTGTGCTTTATCACGCTCTCAGAAATCCTCTTGATAAAAAGGCATTTGCCCAGGAAACTCATCTCATTTTATCTACACATTGGCAGGTCAACTTTGCTCAAAATGAAAGAGTCTCAGACGGAGCAAACACAAAAACCAGGAAGATACCATGAAGGTTTGAGACAGAATAAAGCTGGTGAACATCTGAATGGGAAGCTTGTGAAGTTAATATGATGGAGAGCCAGCTGCTGTAAATGAAACAAATCTGAAAATGACAACGAACTCAGAAGAACTAGAGTAATTTTTTCATCCTTATAAGGCAGGAGGCAGCACAGAAGTTGCATTTGAAGCGACATACTACAAAAAAAGTGATTTTTGGCAGAGCAATGCTGTACAAAGCAAGCATAAATGCATTTTAAATTAAATGAAAAATTAAATTAATGTTTTAGATATGAAAGCATTAAAAAATAATAAGAACAATCACTATATAACACACAGTAGTGTTCAAAAATGTGGGTTCCGTAAGATTTTATTTCTTGAAGGAAATTAATAATATTATTCAGCAAGAATCCATTAAATTCACCAAAAGTGGCAGTAAATACATCATTACCAAACCTTTCTATTTAAAACATTTTTTGTTCCTTTTAACTTTCTATTCATCAAATAATTCTGAAAAAAGTATCAGCGTTTCCACAAAGATGTCAGCAGCAAAAAACTGGTTGAAATAAATTTGCTTGTATTTTCCATGTGAGTACTGGCTGCCTTGAAAATTCAGCTTTGCATCATGGGATAAATTCTATTTTAAAATATATTAACAGAAAACACATTAAATTATAATAATATTCCACAGTGTTTTTCCAAAGAGACTTCTTTGAAAAAGGAAAGGAAAGGAAAGATATCAATCTCTGATCACAAAATATCTTCATGAGGTTGGAAGGATCAATATTTCAGCTATGTATTCATTGAGCAAGATGATATTTGTCCAATTATTTATTGTTTGATTTTTTTTATTTTGTGCATACAACACTAAATCCATTATCCTCCCTCCAGGGAAACATTTTCCCAAAAGCTCTTAAATCAATCTTTCCCCTTTAAAAGACAAAGACCATTTATCACTCTTCAAAAATACTTTGCTCTCAACAGTTGTTGGCTTAGACTTGCTTAATATGCTCTAGCATCTCATCCATTTTTGTAGACAGGCATTTATCCAATTATGAGAAATGAGAAATCTCCTTAAAAGGCAGGTAAGCTCTCAGTCATCTTCTCAATGCACCCTCACAAAACGTGCTAAACATCCCATGAACAACTGATATTACGCCCCGAGCAGGAAACAATGGGCTTTAAAAGAGATGAAGAGTTTCATGGTGTCACTCACTTGCCAGCTGAATTAGTTTATTTCACAACAAATATATAGTTTAAGGGTATAATGGTTATTTGTGTTGTCTCGTCAATGATGGATCAGTTGCTCTGATTACAAGTCACTTTAAACCTTAACAATATTAATAAAAATTGTGTTATATAACACTCAGATCATTAGAACCAATGCATTTTTTTGTGACATCATGATAATTGAATCTACAGATGTCCTGAGAAATCACATCTATCTCTCTGACAGCAAAAATGAGTCACAGGAAAAGATCTGTCATTGTGTATGTTCAAATTGGGTTAGCTGAAGTGTCTTTGTGAAGGAGGCCTAATTCATTTCACTCTGGCAAACTGCAAAGCATCGTTAAGGCAATTCTTTATGATCCTGCTTATACAGGAGGCTTCATGAAGAATTTCAAAAGGAATCTGGTGCTTGAGACATATGAAAAAAAGCAAAGAATGCCACAGTGTTACCTTCAGAGCGGTCTGCACAGCCCTCCCAGCAACCGCTTGTCAAGCAGACAATTTGATCACCATCAGAAATTTCTCCCTCGCTCTCTCTCTAAACTCTGTTTCACGCACAGCTCAGCAAGTTGACATGCCCTCAGAAGGGGTCAGGAGCAAACACGTAAGAGCTTAGTCTTATCTCCACTGAATCTGTCCATCACACCAACCTGTCTGAGCCCCAGTGTGGGAGAGGTTTAAATTACCTCAGCGTCTGAGGGCGAAGGCATAGAAAATGCACCGGAGCAGCTCTGCTCATCTTCTTCTCTCTGCCACTTTGTAATCCTTGTTTTTTTGCTTTTGTCTCTTAAAATATTGTAAAACGTCACTCTTATCAAGGCAGCCCAAAGTGTGTTTGTGGGTCATCTAGATTTGATTAGACTTGATCAGGGGTCTTGAAACTTTTTGATGGGAACAGCCCCCAAACATGATGATTCCCTTGTGAAGGAACCCTACGGATATTAAGGCGCTGTATTTTGGTGTAAAAAAAAAAAAAAAAAAAGGTAAATAAATAAATATATAAGTGTGATATTATAAATACAACATAAATGTTAAATAATTAAAAATAAGCATTTATGATGTCATTGTATAGCATAAATGTGCCAAAATATGTATTTTTTTATTATTATCTGAACTGTTAGATACAATGCCACCATTCAAAAGTTTGGGGTATGTGAATTTACAATGTGCCAAAATGCATTTTTAAATTATTATCTGAACTGTTAGATACAATGCCACCATTCAAAAGTTTGGGGTATGTGAATTTACAATGTGCCAAAATGCATTTTTAAATTATTATCTGAACTGTTAGATACAATGCCACCATTCAAAAGTTTGGGGTTAGTGCATTTTAAGTTTCATTTAGTTATGATTCTATTTTTTTATATTATATATGATACTTATGCAGCAATTGATCAAACATGACAGCACAGACTTATACATTATTACAAAAATATCTACTTTAAATAAATGTTGTTCTTTTGAACTTCAAAGAAAACAAATATTCAAAGCTATTAGCACAACCATTCTCAACTGTGATAATAGAACAGCATATACTAATATTAGCATATTCTGAATAATCATGTGACTAAAGACTGAAGTAATGACTACTGAAAATTCAGCTTTGCCATCACAGGAATAAATTAAATATTAAAATCCATGGAAATAGACACAAAGGTATATTAAAGTGTAATAGATTTCACATATTTACTGTTGTTATTGTATTTCAGTAACCAAACAAGCATGAGACTTCTTTCAAAAACATTTTAAAATTCTACCGACCCCAACTTTTAAATGGGAATGTACCAGAAGATTTTTTTTTTATTCTAATTAATTTGTATGGCACTTTTCACAATAAATTTTGATTCAAAGCTGATTTGAAGAAAATACTGCATATACAACCCATAGTGAGCAATGTACATATTTTCATAAGGAGGAAGAGAAAGATAACTTTTCACAAATATTTTATTTATTATTGACTTTTTTTCCCCCACATTTTATGCACATTTTACAAGAAAGTCTTCTGATGGTCTAAGTGGTTTCTTTAAACTTCTTCCAAAGAAAGAGTCAACGCTGTGAACCACGCTAAATGTTTCTACGCACAGATTCTACCTGGTCCCTTGGACACCACTAGCCCACCTGCTCATTTGAAGTGAATACCAAAATTATTCTATTTATGTAGAAATAATTGCTAACCTGGGATGTGCTATACGGCCCACATGCACATGTTAAATGTATGAAAGCTCTGTTAGTGTAAGAGTGTTTAGAAAAGCTATTAGAATCCTGTTTTAATTCTCCAGTCAGTCTCTATATATAGCCAGTCATAATTGAAAGGCTATGACCATATTTTTAATGGTATGGTAAGTGCTGCAGGGATCAAAGTCAAAAATGTGCTCAACAAAACATTTTCCTCTGAAGCGTGAATTTGTAAGACTTTTACAAATTGCAAAACTAGTCTATTTTGCCCATCAGCAAGCATGTGAGTCAAGATATTAAAGTTGCCACCATAAGAGTGAGAAATCAGCATGAACACTTTTGTTTCTTTTTTTTAATGGTGCTCTTCTGGTATTTTGGTTAATTTGTGGTAGCACACATTTAAAGAGTTAAGAAAAAAAGGTTTTAAAAAGCTAAAAAGAACTATACTTGAATTTCACTTCAAATCTGATTTATTTTCTCCCTTTTTTTAATGGTTCTAGTGTGTATTTATTTATTTTTTATTCATTTAAGCTAGCATGCTTTTAAAAAAGTTAAGGGGAAAAAAAGGTTTTAAAAAAAGTTTAAAAATATGCATTATAAGAGTCATGAATTTCTTTGAATTTCAATTTGAGTTCTGTTTGCTAATTGAGTTTAAACTCTACAATTAGATTTATAATTTGAAATGTGCTCTCAGTTCATTTCTGAATAATGCAGTTCTGGTAGACTTCCTCAGACTTCCATGCCATATTGTACACTGAAGAAAGTGTAAGTTGCCTTAGGGCAAGTTATTTATTTTTCACTGGCTCAAGTTAAAAAATATATATGTGAATCATTACCCTAAATGTTTTTAATTGGATGAATGAAACATTTTTTTCAGTGTACATCCCATAGGATGAGCTGGAGACTTAATCATACAGAGGGCAAAGGCAATGCAATCCAATTCTAATTGCAATCACTGTGGCATTTTCATAAACATTTGATTGCAATATAATTTGAGAACACAAGACTTCTCCCATTTCTATTAACATGAGCCATTGTGCAAGACTGAAGCACTAAATTAATTGCATTTTGAAGGAAACGGGAGAAAAAAAAGAATTAATTGAAAGGAAATGTTGGGGGGGGGGGGGTCATTTTTAAAAACGTATTATTTTTCTCCTCATTTCGCCAGCTTTAAATCCACAAAGGAAGAGAGACAGAGAGCAAGGCAGGGAGCTATGGAATTTATTGCAGCAAGAAACTGAATGTTGGTCTTTGAGATGAGATATGAGAAAAGAGCAAAGGATTATGGGATTGGGGAGGGGCACAAAACTGAAAATGGTCTGGAGTCAAACAGAGATCTAAAAACAAAAAAAAACACAAGATGAAAGATACAAGTGAATGAGAAATATGTATCTTCTGTATCAGAGTAAAAGTGCAATATGTGAGAAGAATTAAGAAAGAAGAATAGAAGAAACACTAGACTGGTTGTTGCATTTTTTAAAGGGATAGCTCACACAAAATTGATAATTCTGTCATCATTTACACACCTTCATGCCGTTTCAAACCAGTATGATTTTTTGTTCCTCTGGAATACAAAAGAAGGTACTGTTCAGGCTTTTTTGTGCAATTACACTGAAATAGGACTGAATATTTCAAGCTTAAAAAAGGCAAAAGCACCATGAAAAGTATCATAAAAGTGGCCTTTGTGCCCTTTATCCAGTTGAGTTGTATGATAGACCTGTTGTTATTCGCTGACCAGATTTTCATTCACTTCACGTCACCCTGATCAATCAAAAAATGTGTAGATCATTGCAAGACTCAAAAGAATAATTATTTCATTCAAACCGAGTGGAAATGGACCATACATCCAAATTCTCAATTTGTGCTCCACAGAGGCAAAAGTAGATTTCTGAATGAGGGAATAGCGTTTATTTTTGTATGAACCGGTCCTTTGATTTAGTTAAAGGGGTATGACTGAGAACAAATCCCCTTGATCTTTTGACATATAAGAGGTCACTGCTCTATAAAAACAGCCTGCATGTTTCAGAACTCAAATCTTTCTCGTTAGTCTAAAAACAGCTTATATTGAAGCCAATCTGCCAAAATGACAGGTTGTGGAATGTTGCCACTTTATGATGTCATAGTGTGGTTAAGCACCGCCTCCACAGAAGAATATCAACACCTAATTCTGTAGCCCCGCCCACCGATTCATGCATGTAGTGTAAATGATGAGAGAGGCAAATGCAGGTCTACACAGAAATTAAACGATAAAGATGATTCAGTACTCAAGAAGACGCTGTGCAGATCCAACGCATCATAAGAGACTTGTGTCCCCCCACCCCCCCCCCCCCCCCCCCCCCCCCCCCCCCGGTTGTTCCTTGATTTGTTTACCACACGCACAATTCCCAGCATTATTTCAGAAATCGTTGAAAACTAAAAGAGGATTCTTTGCTGACTGTCTTGGATCCAACAGTAATGTCACAACACACTAGTGTGAGTTACTGTTCTTATTATGTGGTCACTATTGCTTTGTCTGTTATTACAGATCATTTGATATGTACTGAGTATTTATGCATTTTTCATGACCCCTTTAAAAAAATAATTTAAGAAAACAGACAAATGCAGTGTTTACTGATGAACTGAACTTGAAATCTCTACATTTGTAATTCAAATACGGTCTAAACTTAATGACTTCAATGGTTTTATTTTCCAGAAGAACCTTTGCACTATCTGCACAAGTAATTCACTCACTCAATGTCAACCTGTCCATCAAGCAGACATCCTTCAGGACCAAACAACCCGGCAGGGCACAGCGTGCCACCAAAAAAAAAAAAGAGAACCTTTCGAGAGCAACAGCCCCATGAGACAGGAGACATGAAGCCATAAAAGTGGAAAGCAATTAAAACAGAGGAGTCACCTTGGCCTTCGCTGCATTGAACTGTCAGAGCTTAGGAGGGATCTCCAAATATTTCTCCCTCCTTGATTGATGACAGGTGATTGGGGCGCAGTACCACAAACCCTCACCTCTGTTATAAAAGTGGTCACCTCAGCAAAATGTAATTGAGCTGACTGCCTCGGTTCATCAAACCATTACGTTATTGGTCTGATTAAGGTTATTAGAGAGGCAGAAGAGGAGGTGGCAGCTGAGAATAGAAATTTTGGGCATAGGGACATTTCAACAAGGCAAATGTTTTTTCACTTAAATGCAGGAATGAGCAATTGAAAGCAGTCAGTGCTGAGATCAACCACTGTGTGGCTGAGCAATTTAGATGGCGTTTAAAATGTACAGTCCGATTTGATATGCACTGCGATTCTGACAATGCGAAAATAATGTGTTCGTTGAAGAGGGATGAAGATTGAGTTAAAGGTGACTAATCAGAAGTGATATTACGGCTGTCATTGAAGACTCCTAATGGGCCCACAAGAGCATGTTGCTTACACTGGCAGACTTTATTTCATTAATCATTCAAGCAGATGAATGGTAGACGATGCCAATTAGACGTTTTTAGAAAAATCAGTGTTTGTCCAGAGCCTACATGCGTAAGATTAACATCAGTTTGATGCGTGAACTGCAAGGTATCACATATTCTGGTATTATAATCATTGTGTATAATAGATGTTTATTATTTTATTTTATTTTTCATCAAAAGTGTTTATTGGATTAATGGAGTATTGGATTTCCTGTCTAATCATAATACTTGTAGAATTTCTAGATTGTTGCAAATTTCCTTTGTAAAGAAAACAACACTTCAGGGGAAAATTTAATTATTGAATTGGTAGTAGTAGTAGTAATATCTTTTTAAAATAACAATAAAAACTTTAATTGTTTCAAAATAAATGCTTTTCTTTTGAAAAAAAATATTATTATTATCCAAATGAAAACCCATTTATTTAAAACAGATATTTAAATTCAGAATTTTTAACAGACTTTCTTTAAATGAAAAAGTCTTTGTATAATGCTTAGGCCTACCTGTGTATAGTTCAGTCATTCAGTTTACATCCTAGATAACTTAAAATCCTGAGTTTATCCAGTGCTAGGGCAAGGACATCTTTTACCGCCATTGATGAGAATATCAATCAAACGCTGGGAGGTCAATCAAGGCCAATGTATTAATTGATTTATTTTTCATAGTGGACAGTGAAATAGAGAGTCATGGAGGTTTATTCTGACATTGTCCTTTCATTGGAAAACAAGTGGTGGTGGAATTGATGGCTAATTAGTAATGAGGGAGATTGATGGTGTCAATGAAGCTGGAATGACTGGTGAAGCTGTAATGTGCCCTATTTTCAGAACAGTCACACGGGAATATTAAAGTGAAAACAGAAAGAACATGTACTGCTGCTATTCTTTGTCTTCTTCATACAAGTCACTAAAATACAGCCATCCTAGACTAGACCAGAAGTTTCTAAATATAATCCGCACTTTGTCTGCCGCATCTTTGACTGACAGTTAGTGAAACTCCTATGGCTACTTTCTACTTCTGTAAGACACACGCGAGATGCATTTTTAAACAATACAAGGGCTTGGTTCCAAGTGGATTATTTACTCAAGTTTAAATGCGAAGCAGCACTGTGGACTCGTTACATCTGCAAAGCGGCAGCTGAACTCACAGGTGCGTTGAGTGTGTAATGCAACACACTATCAAAAATTAACAGAAGTTCAGTCTACTAAGAAAATAAATTAGTAAATAAAAAAGGAAGTTTTAAGGAAGTAAACTGACTGATAAATTCATTAAAGTACCAGGAAATGTGTGGGAGTGTTTTCACCCCCCTTTGTTTCTTTCAGTTTTGATCAATAAGCATTTTGTTCTCATTTAACTCAATATTCATAAGGTTTGGCACTGTCTTCGAGCAAAGTCTTGACCTGTATTAAAGGTATATAAAGGTTCTTTGTGTTGTGGTTGCTAACCAGTTCTCTGTTGTTATTATCTGTTGCAGTAATACTGTTGTGAAGTCATGCTGATGTGCATGCTTCACAGTTGTACCGTATTCCGTTCTGTTGCCGCTGATGTTCCTTGAGTAAACTAGCATTCACCCGAAGCTTTGTTTTCATGTGTTTTGTTGAACATAACATTTGGCAATGAGGATGGCTTTATCTCTGCCTCCCCCTGAGCCATTTCTGTCCCACGCTGGTGAACCTGTCGTGCCGTGGGAGTGGTGGTATGTGTCTTTTTAGACGTACCTTGTAGCCGCGGGCTTGGATGATGTCCCGGACTGGAGAAAGCGTACACTTCTCCTCCATTGTCTCGGCGCTGAGGGATTACGGATCTTCCAGATGCTCAGCGCTGCAAATACGTACTCTGACGCTGTTGCACAACTAAAAGGACATTTTCAAAAGACTCATAGCGTGCTGTTGAAATGCCTAAATTTCAGACAAAGATGCCAACGATTGGGTGAATCAGCCAGTCAGTTTGTCGCTGATTTGCTGAGCCATGCAAATTCGGTGCTCTCCGTGACAAATTAATTAGAGACCAACTTATTAGAAAAAACAAACAGTGCACGGGTCAGAGAGAGGCTGCTTATGGAAGATGATAGACTTACTTTGGATAAGGCTCTCACTCTTAACTCCAAATTGAAGAAGCTACACAGTGTGCAGCTAAAATAGCAGAGACTAACGCAGCTAAAACTGATGTCACCTCTGTACCTGCAAATACAGTCATGGATGAGGAGTTCCAGCCTGCAGGTGCAATCATCCAGCAAACACAGCCTCAGTCAAGTCAACAAAGACGGAAATGTGACAACTGTGGCTCCATTCGTCATGCCAACAGGTCCCCAGACTGCCCAGCTATCAGCCAAAAGTGTAGACATTGTGGTAAGCTCAACCACTTTGCAAGGTGGTGCAGATCAAAGTCCAGTTCACAGCCTTCACCAGCAGTAATTCATACAGTTGGTCACTCAGTCACTTTCTCTACATGTGGTGTGCAGCTGAAATACTGTTGCATTCCGCTGCTTCTTGACACAGGAGCTAAAATGTCATTGCTTAATATGTCCACCTACAAGACATTTTTCTCTGATGTTGAATTACAACCATCACCTCTGAAGCTCTGTGGTTATGGCCAAGCCAGCATTGCAGTGACTGGAGTAGTTAAACTGCCAGTACAATATGGGCAAAAACATCTACCAGAGTTTCCATTGTACATAACTCAGCATGGTGCTAATATCCTGGGTCTTGACCTGTTCCTTAGCCTTGACTTTTCTCTGCATGACAACAGCGGTGCAACCATCCTTCAGGTGGACTCTCCATGGCAGACACAGTTTACCGCTCTATTCAGTGGTTTAGGCTGCCTCTCTGCTTTTTCCCACAAACCCCTGCTTAACCCAGATATACCGCCTGTAATCCAGCCACTGCGACGAGTGCCTCTCGCCATGCACGATAAGGTCACCACTGAACTACAGGGCATGCTAGCTGCAGACTTCATTGAGCCCATTGATGCTTCCACTTGGGTCTCAAATCTTGTGATTGTGCAAAAACGGTCTGGGGGCATACGTCTCTGCGCTGAGACTTTGGGGGTCTAACAAGGCTGTGGTGCCAGACAAATACCCATTGCCGACAATTGAGGAACTCACGACACTCTTCTATGGCTCCTCAGTGTTCACAAAGCTGGATCTTAAGCAAGGTTACATGCAGATACCGAGGACGAGGACAGCAGAAACCTGACTGCATTAGTGACTCACATGGGTTTTTTTCTGTTTTAAGAGGATTCCTTTTGGACTAAGTTCAGCACCTAGTTGCTTTCAGAAAATCATGGCAACTGTCCTAGCAGGGCTCCCAGGTATGGCTGTGTACTTTAGATGATATTGTAGTACATGGAAAGGACGTGTCTACTCATGACTTATGTCTCAGACGGGTGTTCACAGCTCTGTCTAGACACAATCTGACATTAAACACAGAAAAATTTGTGTTTGCTGTCCCAGCAATAGACTTTGTTGGTCTTCGGGTGTCCAGCTCAGGTATCGCACCATTGCAGGCCAATGTTGAAGCCATTCTCAACCTTCCAGTGCCAACCTCAGCTGGACAGCTTGCATCCTTCCTCGGCATGACTGCTTACTATCTCAGGTTCTTACCTCAGTATTCTGAAATCACTGCCCCTCTACGACAGCTACTCAAGCATAACACCCCTTGGCATGGACAGCGGATTGTGAGCAGACTATTCGACGACTCCTTCTCACGTCACCACCAACTCTAGCTCATTTTGTTCTCTCCAGCCCCACCCTGGTGACATGTGAAGCATCAGCAGTAGCAGTCGGAGCAGTCGTGCCACAGCTGCATGATGGCATTGAAAGGCCTATTGCTTTTGCTTCAGAGGCTCGGAGTATGGCGGAACAGAAATACTCAGTGGGAGAGAGAGAGGCATTGGCGTGCATTTGGGCTTGTGAACGCTGGCACATGTATTTATATGGACGATCCTTTACTCTCAGAACAGACCACCAGGCTCTCACTACCCTCATGTCCTCTGCTGGAATGGGCCACAAGCCCCTCAGGCTTCACCGATGGGCTGACAGGTTGAATCAGTACAACTACCAGCAGCTGTTCACCCCTGGAAAAGACAACTTGGTTGCAGATTTCCTGTCACGTTCAGCTGTGGAGTCGACTAGCACAGCCAAGCAGACGGAGTCAGATATAGAGAATGAGTTTGTGCAGTTAGTTTATGAGCCCTTACAGGCCACAGTGTCTCTTGAAGAACTTAAGCAAGAGTCTGCTGCCACCTTTGCAACCTGTTGACTGGCCCACCAAGCCATGGGAGCATCTACAGATGGACATTTCTGGGGAGCTTGCCTCTGTTCCTCATCATCAGTGGTTTCTAGTTGTGGTGTATAACCTCCACTCAATGTGGCCCAAGGTTGTGCCTATGGGCTCAGTTACAGCCTCCGCAATGGTTGATTTCCTGGAGCAACTCTTTTCCCGATGGGGAATCCCACGGGCCATTATCACTGACAATGGGCCACAGTTTGTTTCCAGAGAGTTTTCATCGTACCTGGCTGCCAGGGGCATAGCCCATATACGCACCGCCTTCTACCATCTTCAAGCTAATGGCGGTGTGGAAAGATTTAATCAAAGTCTGGTATACGTGCACACCTTGCCCAAGGTTTCCCATTTAAGACTGCTCTCTCCCAGACCCTCTTGCATTATCGCGCTACCCAACATGCCACCACTGGGGTGTCCCCTTCCTGTCTCATGCTTGGCAGGGAACTAGAATTACCGTTGAGCAGGCTGCGCCCATCTCATCAGCTCTCAGTGAACACTTTGATTCGGGCACGGGTTCATCAAAATCAGTGCAACATGAGAGCCAGATATGACAGCAAGCATCATGTTCGGCCCACAAAGATAATAGTACAGGATTGGGTAAGAGCCTGTAGGCCACATCGCAGCAGTAAATTGAGCTCTTTCCTGTCTGAGCCACTCCAGGTCAAACGGCAGCTTGGGCCAGTCACTTTTGAGCTAGCTAATGGATCCCGCTGGCATGCCAGTTGTCTTTGAAGAGTGCCCACCCCCTCTATTATGGAGGATAACCTGAATCGACCTATGAACCCCATTCTGCCGCCACTAAATCTGGATCCTGATGTAGTCACCGAACAGGAAGCAAGAACCGAACATTGTCAGAGCGCACAATCTGAAACTGCCCCTATGACATATTGCCCTGTGAGGACAAGGGCACGTCCTGCACACTTCCAGGACTTTGAAGCTACGTTTCATACTTAAGCTTGGTGGGAGGGGGGAAAATGTTGTGGTTGCTAACCAGTTCTTCGTTGTTATTACTGTTGTAGTAATACTGTCGTGAAGTCATGCTGATGTGCATGCTTCACAGTTGTACCGTATTCCGTTCTGTTGCCGCTGAAGTACCTTGAGTAAACTAGCATTCACCCGAAGCTTTGTTTTCATGTGTTTTTGTTGAACATAACACTTTGCACATAGTAAAACCGTTCTATTTAGAACCATATTCTTTTTCTTTATAGACATCTATTACACATAGATCCGTGCTATATATATATAGACTGTATCTATATATATAATATATTTTATTTTTTTAGAATACGTCCCTATCTCTTTGTGTAGTTTTGTGTTATTTCCCTGCAGAGAGAACTGCCTCTCATTCAACCAAAACACCAACCTAATGATGGACGTAATTATCTACACCAGTGTTTTCCCAACGCGTGTGCTGTCTGTCGAGAGCAGGGTGCCGTGTAAAAAATCCTTTTTTAATAGTTTTAAATTGCTAACATTTTCAAAAAAGCATCTATTATATAATAACCATTTCTGATGTCGCCAATAATTAGAAATGCACTGAAATTCTGGCTGCCGAAAATTAGTTAACCGCTCAGGATTCACTTCCACGTGGTGTGACGCTCTGCGTATTATCCCGCTCTATGCGTGTACACAGCCCTACTGTGTTGTAACATGGTGTGGTATATGGGCAACTCTGGTAATGCTGCCCTCTCATTCATTTATCTGCTAACCGCTATGTTATGCTCACTTGTCCTCTGATAATAATAGCTTTCTATGATTAAATATTATTTGGATAATTGGTAAAAATAAAAAATAAAAAATTAAATATCTTAACCCTACTGTTAGACCTACCTGAAAAACTAAAAGCAATTTATTTAATTCGAAGGCCTGCTCTATTGTATTTATTTGTGCTGTTGTTTGCAATTTTGTTATTTGTTCTTATTTTATTACTGACTGCGTACTTGTAATTTTTTATTCAATTCAAAGTTTGAAATCAAATTACCCCACTGTAAAATTAAAAAAACACTGAGTGAGCAAAAAATTTGTGAGATAGCTATAATGGTAATTAAATAATGTTTACGTATGTATAACGCTACAATTAAAATCTGTCATATAAATTGGTCTATTCAATAGAAATTAGCCTACTGATTGCAACCACTGATGGACCATTTTTTTAATAATATTAAAAATATCTGTATGACATTATATACGGCAGTTCTTCCTTGTTGTACCGAATATCTATACTTTTCAAATTATCATATCGAAGTTAGAAATTCAAATATTGTGAGAAAATTAATTTTGTAGGGTGCCACAAGTTTGTTAAAATTTCCAAAGGGTGCCGCGACTAAAAAAAGGTTGGGAAACACTGATCTACACAATCCTCTGTGATGCCTTTTAGTGAAGATATTTTCTTCCTAACATCTATTTTGTTTATAGTTTGTGTTTTACTTCTTTATCCATGTATTCATGTTCAATGTTAGCTGTCATTTATTAATGCTTTCAGGTAAGAACTGATGTTGTTACAGCACTGTCACTTTTGCTACAATTTCACATGACAATGTCAAAAATAAAAGTACCCAATTAACACAACATTCTTTTTTTTTAACATAAAACCCTAATAGACACTACAAGATATTAGACCAGACAGATGCATTGATAAATAATATATGACAAATATATATAAAGCTAATATGAATAATATAAATACACAAATATTAATTAAAAATAAACAATTATTAAAATGGTTATTTCTAACACCATTAAGGTTGTATATAGCAATTCCAAAGAAAGGTTCTTTGTGGAACCTTATAAAAAGGGCTCCATTTAGCATCAGTATGGGTTCTGCTATTGTTACAAGCCAAAACCCCTAATTTGGTAGTTTAAAACCATTTTTCTTAAAAGTGTACAGTGCATAAAGTTTTTTTTTTCATAATATGCGTATCATCTACAAGCAATAAGTCAATGTTAACCTGCACCAAATTTGGTCAGTATGTTTGGAATATAAAAAATGAAGCATACCTCCAAAGAATGATGTTTATATTCTACAGGGAGGAACTGACGAGAAGTTAAGTCTACAGCCGTCAGCTTGATAATACGATCCTCAATTTTCAAGACATTCTCGTGTCCCTGGTGTGAGAACCTTTGGTAATTACTAGAGATAGCACAACCTGCTGGCAGCCATGATGGATCGAGAGGCACGTTTTCTGGGCAATTTTCCTTTGTAGCATGTGTAATTAAGTGAGAAATATAATGTAGTGAATTAATTAAGATTAATGGTGCTGCTTCCAACAGACAGATTAACAGCAATGTTTTAATGTTCTCATATTTCACCTTTTATGAGGGTGGGAAGGATGAGTACTGTCCCCTAAACGGTCTTAACTTTCAAAAGATCCCAGCCAGGGTGATAAGAGATTGACAAAACAGCAGACCAGCACAGTGTGGCTTTAAACAAATGGTATATAAGGGGCCATTCATACAAAAACTGTACAACTTTCATAATAATGATTTGAATAGTTCATGTTTGCATGTTCACAGGAAGTTATGGCATCAATAGCAGTTCATTTCCATAATTCAGAACATAATTCTGATGTCAAATTAGCTCTAAAGGCTCTAAAGTATTTTGTGCACACATTGTAGAGATGCACTTGTCTGTGCAGCACATATCATGGCATGCTATGTTGATGCAAAAATGTCTGAGATATGTTGGGAGTGTATTAAGCAGTAACCAATGTAAGGCTCAGTGTTTGAACAGCTCTAGGTATAAATATATTCTGTAGGAGACTGGTGGTGAAACAGCAATGTGGGTCAATAATGTAGATGAAAACTGTTTGCTCAGCTGATACTATACAGCAACTGTCAATGCACTGCTGAATTTATAATGAAAATCCTAAAGACAAACCTATAAATAAATTTCAAACTTTGTGCAATGTACATTGTGATTTGCATATAGCATACTGCAATACATTGCAAGTTATGAATAAATCAGCTATAGCCTAAATGAAAACTCAACATTTTAGTTATTTTAATCAGCATAGAAAGATTTCTGAAGGATCTTGAGACACCGAACACAGCAGTAACGGCTGTTGAAAAGTCAGCTTTTTGCCATCACAGAAATAAATCACATTATTATATTAAAAACCATTCTATGGTTTAAAAAAATTGCATGTTTAAAGTAGATTAATTTAGACTTTTATGGTTTGTCCTTTTTGTAGCTGGATAGCCTCTGGTCCCCATCCAATTGCATTATATGAAAGAGAGCAGCATGCATATTCTTTAAAATAATTCCTTTTGAAGAAAGAAGGAAGAAAAAGTCAGAGATTTTGAGGTCAACTATCCCTTTAAATGATTAAATTTAAGATTAATACTCATTCACAGAATGATAAGATAATACAGACAGACAGAGAGAGAGAGAGAGAAAGAGAGAGCGAGAGAGAGAGAAATGTCAATCCCTTGGAATGTTTTTCCCTACTTAGGTCAATTTTAAATACAGTTTGTTTTAAGAAACAACAAATTGCATTATATGCATTCAGCAAAATGGTTAAAAAAAATCAAGGTCACCCATGCAAAACGTATATAAACCTCTGAGATAAAAACCTATTGAAAACAGGAGAGAAATAGCTTATCTGAATGGAACAGCATGGAAAATCTTGATGAACTGGCCTTAAAGGCTTTGTGTCACACAGAGTGGTGAGAGAACCACATAATGAATTAATGCACAATTAGCATGAAGTCATTATGAGATATGTGTGCTGAACCATACTGCTGACGTGACTGAGCCTCCAGTCAGGGAACACAAGACTGAAAGGTCAGACTGAAGGGACGTGGCATTTTCTGAACTCTTTACCTCAAGGCTTCATCTTCTGGGAACAAAACAAAAAAACAAAAAAAGTCATGGATGTGCTTAAACCGTTGCTAAATGACTAAACCGATGATGTTTGACATGAACAGAGTGAGAGAGATCATTCACAGAGTGAAAAGAAGACAATGTAAACATATATAATACACACACAATTTAAATTTGAAATTAGCTTATTTTAATAAAAATAGCTCTGATACATAAAAGTGCACATAATTGAAGACGCAGCCATCCATACATATATTACTTTCTGAGAATGAAAAATTACTGAGGGCAATTTATATGTCTTTTCTCATTTCATTCCATTAAACAGCATGAAATTATTCGGTAAAATGTTCATATTTTGTTGTTCCTGTCTTTAGCTCTGCAGGGGAACTGCTCCAGATTACAGAGTGTGACAGTTCATAAATCAACTTTGTCACATGTAAGCTGTGAATGCACAAGATTTTTAAAAAAGGACTCGCTTGATTATTGGCTATGGAGTCAAAAGGCTCTTAGGCTTGTCAGAGTGGCATTATACAGTCATTTATCAATCATTTGAACAGCACCGCTTTTGTCGTCCACCACACAAGAAAGAAACTTTAACTGCCCCACCAAAATAGGTGTTCACAGTACAGGTTCAAAGTGTGTAGGTTCATCTGGACACAATATAATATTCCAAGCAAGACTCCGTTGGAATAATAATAACCTAAACGTACTGATTCAAACTGAATGAATCTAATAGTCATTTTAAAAAGAATATTCATAGGAATTTGAAAATAGAGGCATTATGCTCCATACTTGATGAAAGTCTGCTTTAAAATAAAATAAAATTAAATTAAATAAGTAATAGTTTGGTTAGAGACATTTAGTAAGGAAACACTAAACTGTTCAGTGTGTGAAAAATATTAATATCATGGCTGTCTGTTGTGCTATGATTATAAAATTATCTGAAAATAAACATGCATTTGAAGAGCATTTAATTGGTATGTCAAAGCACCCTGAAAACCTTGAATAAGCCATCTTTCAAGTGTTCTTTCAAGCAGTGCTGTGTTTTGCATGCTGGTCACACTCAGGAAATGTACAAGAGAATGTAAAGAGCAGTAAAATAGTCAAACATGACAGGCATTAAAATTCTAAAATGTGATGGGTCTTTTACACTGCTCTCAAGGAGCTGTAAAATTTTCATTATCCATACTAAATGTTCAGCCGAAGAAGAAGTGTCCAAAAGGCTTTCTGTTACGGTGTTCTTTCATGTCTTTAAACAACCAATCAAAGAGTTGAGTCTATATTTAAGATATCTTCACAAGACAGTCTCTATTAGTCTAGATTTGATCAGAGTTATGTAGCTTTATATGTTCCTTAGTGCCTAGAGGGAAAAGGTTATTTTTTAGAGCGTATGGTGTTCTCAGTTATGTTTAATTTTGTATCTGTCAAGCATTTGTTAAGTATGAGACGTTGCTCCTAAACTTCCTTATATGATTAATTAAAACAGAAATAAATCATTGTTGACATTTTAGATTAAATTGGATGACATTTCAGAGAGTTCGTTCGTGGAAGAAATTGAAGAGAAATGTTTAAATATAATCATTACTTTGATTGCAAACTTTGACAGTACTGTTCAATGTTGCTATCGGGTGGTCACGTGATTGCTCTGATTGCATTCACCTGTGGACACAATGCAAAAGGACTCTTTAAAAGAGGTGTGTGACACAGAGGAGAGAGCTCCGAGGTGGTGACTTGTGGGGTACATTTTGCTGTCTCTCGGGGGCAATAGGCCCTTCGGATATGAAGATAGACAGATTTCTGTGTGTGAAATAGTTGAGTCAGGGGGGGTTAACTGTTAGTGTCATCATTGCCTCGGGACATTGCTTGAGATTGTCACTCTATAAATCAAAGACGACGTGTGTGATTCTACACTATTGGACTCGAGCGATTCCCCTGTTTCTGAATGTGAATGGACTTGTTGTCAATGAACTGTGAATGCAAGACCCGCCTCTTGACCGTGGATGTGTGCTCCACTCCTGACTGACTGTGTTCACTGAGGATGCTTTTTGCCCCACGGCTGGGTCTTGTAAGCCGGGGGAGAGGGAAGTGTTTTAATTTATTAATGTGAGTGTGTATGCACATGAATGAGTGAATTGCTTGAGTGTGTGACGGGCGATTGGTATAGGAGGGGAGTCGGGGAGTAGTGAATATGGTAACGTCTTTTTTATGTGTCGTGTAGGTTGATGGGCTGTTTTCAATAGGGAGCACTATTGTATTGATGTATTAAATTTGAAAACTCACTGTGTGATGTGAAGTATCGCGTGTTGTCCCGTATCCTTTTCTTCCACCCCTATATTCATACCTGTGTTTTTTATGAGTTTTATTCTTTCTAATTGAAATAAAGAAAGTGTTTCTCTCTAGTAGAATGACTGATTGTTGACGGACAGAGACTTCAACAAAGCTCCTTACAGTACACGACAATCAAGGTCTATTTCTCAGGAGAAAAAAAATGATTAAGTAAAATTTTCCATTGAATGCCATAGCCAGGAGAAACAACTGATGTTAGAGATTGTATGGTATTTATTCATTCATTCATTCATTCAAATTCATTTATTTATTTTTCCCAGTGGGTGGATCTACCAAACTGTTCCTTTTAAGATGCGTTTTTTTTCTACAAAGAAAACACTGAAAATAATAATAATGCAAAATGCCACTGGACCATCAACAAATTTCATAACTCGACGAACCTGGACATATTTACTAATTTGCCTTCTGTTTCACAAGCTGTCTCCTCCTCCACCATGACACCAGAATTATTTAGAGTCCCTGGCGGTGTCGAAACAAACACTTGTCGCCATGCCAACAACCCTGTCCACTGCTTGGCAACAATTTGCAAGCAGCTGGGGGGGTTTAACCTTTGCTGGCATTGAATTACAGCAGTGTATTTCCAAACAGTGCTTCATAAATAAAAGGCATGGGCTCATTCCACTGTATCGGAAGCTTTGGAAGAGCTTCAATGGGTGCCGCCCACCCATGGCTGACCAATCTACTAATAAGACTATTCAGGCTTTGAAATATATAGTGATATCATTCAGTGACAGAATCTGGGGAAAAAATAGCTTTAGCTTAATTCATAAACAATTTTGGACCATTTTTCATTGATTTTCTCATTGCAGCCATTTCATAAAGGCCTTATCTATTTTCAGGAGCTTACAACTTACCCAGGCTTTCTCATGTGCACCCACGTAACACAAAGGCAAGTCACATATCAGAACTATTAGGATTAAAGGACATCATGTGAAATGAAAGACTCCCTCATAAAGGGATTCAATTCAACATTAGGTAAACCATGAAGAACAAAAATCTGGATTTAATGTTGACTTAAATATTCAGGCAAACAAACACCAGAAGCCTTCGTCATCGTCTTTACAAATGTGTATCTAAACTCTTCTTGCTGTATAATAACCAACACAGGACACACAGCTTTTTTCGAGATAACTACCGGCGTCCGCCAGGGATGCATCCCTTCGCCAATTCTCTCTTATAACCCTTGACTTTGTCACGAAGAAGGCAACTTCATACACTGGAGCATGTATCCCTTGGATGGTTCAAGATTGTCTGACAGATTTAGCCAAGATTTTGCTGATGACGTGGCCCTGTTTGCCAAAGACGAAACTCAGCTCTAAGACGCAACTGAAAGACTCAGCCAGTAAGATCGGTCTCCGTATCAGTCCAGAAAAATCAAAGATCATGAAGACCGGACGACAGCCATGCCAGTCAACATCATTGTAGATGCAACACGTTTGGAGACAGTGGAAAAATTCACCTATTTGGGGAATATCGTTTGTCACAATGGTGATGCTGAGACCGATATCAGGTGCTGGATCGGGAAAGCTTTGGCTGTCTTTCGTCGCCTCCATCACATCTGGGCGTCAGCTTTAATATATCTTAAGATCAAGTTACAATTATACTCCTCCATTGTCATCCTGATCGCAATCTATGTTTGCGAAATGTGGAAGCTTACCTGAACACTGTCCGGAGGATAAACGCATTCCACCAGCGATGCCTCCGGTACACTGACTGCATCACCAATGAAGAAGTCTTGTGGCCAGGAAATTCCAACAGCCTTCAAGTCACAATCACACAATGATGACTCAGGCTAGCCGGGCATATTCTACGAATGCAACGACATCGCATTACCCGGGTGGCAATGCACTGGTGCCCCCTGGGGGCCAAGCGTGGCTGTGGCCGTGGCCGAGCCCACACCACCTGGCACCAAACTTTTACCGACAATCTCAAGCATGCCGGTGTATTCTGGGACAAAGCTGAAGTGCTGGCAGAGGACCGACAATGGTGAGGAGACCTTGTCGCCCGATGTGCCCAACAGCACAGTCTAAATCTAAGTGAATATTCAGGCAGCCTATAGACCTTAGTCAAGGTAGCGTCTTATTTAATTTTTGATAGGAATGAAAATGAGGTTAAAGTACAGTTGTTCAATTGATTGTACGGTTGTTTAACAACATACTGTTCAGGTGACAAAACATCTTTCCAAAAAGGGAGAAAAAAGTTCAGTAGACAAAAAAACTCATTAAAACAGTTTTGAAAGTTGGTGAAAATTGCATGATCTCTATAATAATATACAGCGTGCGTCTTTGTAAAGACTGTAAGTCTATCCCTCACAGCCTCATTTTCATCCATGTTAACTTCAATATGGTGTCTAACCTGACTAAGGTCTATTTTGCTCTTAGCAGAATCCTAAAAACACATAGAATAAGGAATAATTTACCCAGAAATTAAAATTCCATTATGATTTTCTCACCCGTGACAAATTTTTAGCACTTTCTAAGTTCAGCACATACTTTCGTGCTGTTTTTGTCCCAATAAATTCAATGGAAGAGAGCTGCTCAGACATTCTGCTAAAATTATCCCTGTTGTATTCCACGGAAGAAAGCAAGTCATACAGGTTTTGAATGACTACAGGGTGAGTGAATGATCTCAATTTTTAATTTCTGGATTAAGTGACTGAAATTCAGAATGCATGCGTTTTCTTTGGTCTAAAATGTGGAACAGTAAGCAAACAAATGATTTATCTTTGCCTTTAAAAATAGTAATTTTGCCCTTTTGTGTTCACGTTCAGTTGTTACACATTAAATAATCATAGTCTCGGTAAATATTTTCCTGATAAACACTATCATTATGTCAAGTAAAAGTGGGAAAAACATTGATATTCTAGTGAGTGAATTGGGGTTAAGGTTGAAGCAAGATTGTCTGCTGGATCTGCAAACAAGGTAATCAGATTTTGCATCTGTTGGTTTGCGGTTGTGGGTAAACGAAGCTTCCAGTGGCACTGGATGAAACTCTGTGTACTTATTAGGCTAATTGCGTCAATCTCCACATCTTCTTCCCCCTTCACCTGCATGCTTATCAGGCACTGGTGACAGGTCAATTGCTTGGGCAGCGAGCTTCTGGTTAATCGCTCGGCAAATGGAAACAGCCGCCAATTGAGTTCTGGTCACTTGAGTTCAATGGAATTGCTGTGAGCTAATGCGAGCACCCTTTTATTCAACTCTTTCTCGATTATGTCCTGACAACACAAGACATTATGAATGGGTTATCTATGAAGAAACATAGGCCTTGATGATTGGATTAATGGTATAGCACACACACCCATACCCATGTGTTGCTACAAAACTATACTGTCAAACTGTTCATCCTGAACTCAAAATCGATCAACTCCAACTACCGAGATTAAAGCGTAATAGTTAGACACTCTTTGCTGCAAAGGAAAAGAAAAACAACTATCATAATTTGTTAAATGACACACAACAAACAATATGGACATCTTAGTTTTTACAATTATTCACTGCTATTGATGCTACACCTTGCCATTAAACCTGTGAGTAATAAATTTCCCTAACAGAGGTTTTCTGCTGGTTTGAAATTTGAAAATGTGAAATTTCACATTTCACAAGATCAAGCAGAGACCCAACACAGTACCAAAGATTAAAATACATTCATGTAAAACACACACTTATATATATTAAAAAATATTAATATATCTTACTAAATTTAAATATATAGTATTTAAAATGTAAATATATTATACTAACAAACATGACCTTAAATCAACTTTAGCATAACCCTTAAATCCATTTTTATTAATTTCCATATATATACAGTGGGTCTGTAATATTTGTAACTTTTCTTACCTGTTCACCAGGCTACATTATTTATTCACTATTATTTATTGCCTGCGATGACAAGCTTAATTTTTAAGTATCCGTTCTGCAGTTATCACAAGATCCTTCATAAACATTCTAATTGCTGCATCTCAGTGCCCACTTTTTTTATTATTTAATGCATCCTAAATTAATAAATGTATTCATTCATTCATTGATGATTTATTTATTATTTATCAAAGACCCTCGTTACTAATAGGAAATTCAAATAATAATAATAATAAAAAATATTCTCATAATTTCTTTGAACTGACCCCCACATACTGTAACTTGCATCCAGGGAGAGTTTACAGTGAGGATCTTAAAAAAAAAAAAAGAAAAAGACATGCGTAATCCAAAAATATGAACATCTGCAGAAACACTCGGGGGGGGGGAGGGGACTGTCCTTTGTTTCTAGTTAATATTCAGCCACATCAGAAGTTACAATCAGTTTTTAAATAATGCTTCTCTGTGAACTCATTACACCTTTGCTTACAGCTTCTATCCCAAAATGGAAAAGAGACGACATTGACAAAACACGCTACACTTCCTACGAGCAATGTATCAGAATGCATTTACAGTTTGAAGCAGAGAAGAGATCATTTGCACCATGAGTGTTCTTTTATCAAGTGACAAAAGGCAAATGTCTCCCTCAGTGCCACCCATTCAGAAGAAAGCGAAAAGTTAATTGGCTTCTTCCTGGTCAACTGGGATTAATTTCAATCAACAGGCAAAACAGCTGTTAATTTTATGCCACAAAGCACGTGGTCTTCTGTTTAATTGTTTGAAACATGGTGACTTCCACGCGCACTCTTAAACAAGAAAATGAGTCTGGGAGGAATAAAAATTTAGTGGATATTTTAATTGGACTCTCTCTCTGTGAAACACATATTGTGCTTGTGAATTACATGTTCAGCATTTCAATGTGTGTCACTGAGATTGTTTGATTCCAAGAGACTGATGACTGAATCCCCACCCACAAAAATGGCCTAGAATGAGCAACCGGTAACCAAAACGATACCACTTATGTTCTTTTAGATCCATCACCAAATACTCTAAAGGTCAAGTAACCGATGTAAAATGAAAGTTTTTACAATATCTCAGAATAAAAAGGGTAATTACAGCAATTTAACTTTATGAAATTAATCATTTTTAACATTTAACTGACCTTAACTGCAAATTACAGACTTATTTTCTTTATCATTTTTCAACAGTTGCAAAAAAACATCAATCTTTTAACAACTTTTAATGTCACACTTAGCTTTGTCATTATTTAGTGTGAAATACCTCCAGATGATCGTTGTCAGTGACTGACTGCCTTTTCAGAATTTATGAGCGATAAGATAAGAAAAATGGAAAATGTTTCTATTCTGCACAGCTAGTTGCCTTTTTAACTTTGAACCCAATGATGTGCAATGTGTGTCACGCTAAATAAATAGTAAGGCTTATCTTACAAATATGAATTATGTTATGCACAAATAATTTAACATTCATCTTAAACTGTTTTGATGAATCAATTTGTCATGTGATGTATTGATCCATAAAGCAGGTCTGTAGTAGAGTAATGGCTAATTTCCAAGTCAAAGCTAAAATGTAACACACACACAAAAACATTTATAGTACTAATTATAACTAACAATTTGAATGGCACAATAGCTCATGGTTGCTATTTTTTGTTTTCTACATAAAACTGGGTTCTTACCAATCCAAGTGATCAAATGTATCTGTAATATGTTTAAATTGATAAATTAATTCCCACATCTGTCAGTGTCAGTCCCAGGATTTTGTAGGTCAATGCAGGTATCAGAATTGAAGTACCAAGTATGAATTTTGGTATAGTGATAATATTCAAACTTTAAATATGAGAGGATCTGTATTTATGAGAGGAACATTTTACTTTGATAAAACATTAAGCCACCAATGAACTGCAATAAACTCTCAGCAAAACATTGAATATAAGAAATTCTAGTGCTGGACTACCACACATTATAAAAAGTGCAAAAAACAGTGGGAAAAAGGGGTGGGATATTTCTCCACCAGAAATTATGCATATAATAAAGACTTGAGAGTAGCCACCCTCAAAATCTTAGCATCGAGGTGGTGAGTTCAGCATGGCCGAGCACTATCTGCAGGAAATGTAAAGAGCTAGCATTAATCAAGGTCTTCTTTTTTTTTTGCGTACACCACAAATAGTCCCAAAATGATTATGTCTTGGCCCCTTCATCTTCTTTGCCATTTCAAAATAAAACTAGGTTTGAAATAGGACACAAACAGGCTCCAGGTGATTATAGAGAATTTGCTAAGTGCAGTCACTCAAGAACCTAAAGTACACTAGCAGGAAAGTCCTTCAGATCTACAGAAAGAGACTAATGGAAGCTGTTCTACAGCACTTAATGATTTGAATCCCCATACAAAGTGTGGGATATCTTCAGAAGAATTACTTCAAAATACAATAATTGTGAAAAGTTCATTTTTGGGTGAACCATTTGTCTTCAAACTCAAAGCGAACTCAAAGTTATGTCTGTGACTTCAGGTAGTGACACCTAGCTCTGATAAAGCTGGTGAAAAGTCTATTTAAGGTCAGCAGGCTCCATACAATTACTTCAAATTTAACAGATGAATTGCATGGCGATTTTTAGAGAGAGTGATTCTTTCTTTGGTTCAATTAATTACTAAATACTTAAAGAAATTGGACTGAGGCATTTGAGATGGAAAGCACACACAGTATATATAAAAGATAAGAGTTAGAACCACTGCATTGATATGAATTTTTCTAATTGTCTCATTGCTCTTTCTATCTTGGTCTCTTCCCCAAAATAGGATGGTGGGCAGAGAAACAATAACCTCCAGATGAGAAATATGAAATAGGCCAGAGTTGCAGAGTTTGCTTTTCTGAAGTTTGAAACGAGATGTTCCCCAAGCTCCCCATAAAACATAAATATCACCCAGGGCCCAAGAGAAATGGAGCCGACAGTAAGGCACTGGTGTTATTAACAACGCTACATACAAAAAGACACTAGTAACCTTTAAACAAAAATACACACCTGCACATCTGTCGTCTGGCATGTGTAGAAAGTTTTCTCTATGTTGACAGTACTGTAGACTTTTAAATGTCACATTTTTTCTGATGCAAAGAACAATGGGTGCCATCAGGTTGTTGATTTCTACCGGTAGGGTTTTGTTTGAAGAGGCAGTGCCTGCTCTAATATATTTTTGTTGTTTTATATTTTGTTACTATTTTTATGGCCTTAGCAAAATTATCTGTGCAGTTTTTTTTTCTTCTGTTCAATAACAACTAATGTGCACTGGAATTGGACATAAAAAAAAGAAAAGTCGTTCCACGCACACATCCCCCCCAATTTCAAAACTGGCACCTACCCATTGTGGGTCTATGAATCTATCGTGGGTAAATACTGCGCTCGTACTCAGACAACAAACCATAGTGAGTACAAATATAAATTTCTAATTAATTGCGCTATGAAGAGTGGGGGGGGGTCTCTAAAAAGACCATTCAAATTTGGCAACAGTAAGCAAGACATTTAAAAAATCAATGTATGGTACAAAAAAAAGAAGTTATCGCCAGAGACCCGGCTGGTTGTCTGAAGAGCTAACTCAACATTATCCAATCATAGTCAGCGTCAGGGTAATCCCCATGTATATGCAACACCAGTAAAAACATAAATCCTGAATTTATTTTTAGCATATGTTTTTAACGGCAAAGAAACTCCTTTAAATCTAGTAAATACAGTTTCTTGATTAAACGTTTCAATCAGTTATCTGTCACAAGTTTGCCCCCATTTTTGTTTAAACAGAAAACATAGACAGAGACAAAATATGTGTGCGTATGATACAGTGGTGTATCGGAAAGTAATTCAGACCCCCTAAATGGTTCACGTCTTGATAGTATGCAGCCATTTTAGCTAAAATCATTTAAGTGATTCTAACGACATGGGTCCTAAGTATTCAGACCCTTGCTTAGTATTAGTAATAAGGCCCCTTTTGATCTAATACGTCTCCCTCTCTTCTTTGGGAAAAGATGCACAAGTTTTTCACCACTGATTTGGGATCCTCTGCCATTCTCCTTGCAGATCCTCATCCATTCTCTGTCAGGTGGATGCTAAACATTGGTTAACAGCCATTTTTTAGGTCTCTCACAAGTTATTCTCAGAATCGGGTTTAAGTCATGGCTCTGGCTTGGGCCATTGCAAAACAGTCTACAAGTTTTTGTGACACGCCACCCGCTTCGTTATTTTAGAGCTGTCATGTGCTTTATGAGTCATTGTGTACTGTTGGAGTTAATCCTGTCGACCCATATCAGGCTAGGTCCTGAGCTACTCTGGAGAAGGTTTTCGTCCAGGATATCCCGTACTTGGCCGCATTCATCTTTCCCTCGATCGCAACCATTCGTCCTGTCCCTGCAGCTGAAAAAACACCCCCACAGCATGATGCGGGGGAGGGCCGGGGGGGGACCAATACCCTATGCTTCACTGTTGTGTGACTGTCGGGGACTGGTGATGAGCAGTGCCTGGTTTTCTCTACACATACCGCTTAGAATTAAGGCAAAAAAGTTATATCTTGGTCTCATCAGACAAGAGAATCTTATTTCTCACAATCTTGGAGTCCTTCATGTGTTTTTTTAGCAAACTCCATGCGGCTTTCATGTGTCTTGCACTGAGGATATGCTTCCGTCGGGCAACTCTGCCATAAAGCCCCGACTGGTTGAGGGCTGCAGTGATGGTTGACTTTCAACAACTTTCTCCCATCTCCCAACTGCAACTCTGGAGCCCAGCCACAGTGATCTTTGGCACAGGGTTCTCTTCTTTAACCTCTCTCCCACGTCTCTATGCTGTCCTGGCGTGTGCGCGGCTTAGCTCAGTTTGGAGGGGTGCCGGAACGCGGGGTCCAGGAAGAACGCTAGGCAGGGTTCTGGCGTCCGGCCCAAAGCTTCTTCCTTTAAGGTGTGTTATGGAGCCAGCTGTGCTCATTAGGAACCTAATGCAGCATAATTTTTTTTTAACCTTGGCCAGATATGTGCCTTGCCACAGTTCTGTCTCTGGGCTCTTCAGGCAGTTCCTTTGACCTCATGTTTCTCATTTGCTCTGACATGCACTGTGTGAGCTGTAAGGTCTATATAGACAGGTGTGTGGCTTTCCTAATCAAGTCTAATCAATATAATCAAACACAGCTGGACTAAAAATGAAGGTGTAGAACCATCTCAAGCATGATCAGAACAAATGGACCCACCTGATTTAAATATATGAGTGTCACAGCAAAGGGGTCTGAATACTTAGGACCATGTGATTTTTCAGTTTTTCTTTTTTTAATAAATCTGTAAAAATGTCAAAAATTCTGTGTTTTTCTGTCGATATGGGGTGCTGTTTGTACATTAATTAGGAAAAAAAATTAACTTAAATGATTTAGCAAATGGCTGCAATATAACAAAGAGTGAAAGATTTAAGGGGTCTGAATACTTTCCGTACCCACTGTATTTATATATCCTGGTAACTGGTCCACTTATTACAATAACTCCTAAATAAACGTTCTTGAAGCTTCTGGAATCACAAAATGACTAATGGTTAATTCATTTAATATTTCAATACTCTCTCTCAAGGTTCTTTTAATAAAAATGTGTTTAAAACAAGCAACTATGTCATAACTACAGCAGAAAATTAATAAAGAAAATATTTATATCAGAAAAAAAAACACATATCTTGGGAAGCCAAATAAATAAATAACTCAAAGTTTGTGTGTGTGCATATGCGCATCAAGATGAGTGGAGAGTTCTTCCACTCACTTCCCTTCTCATCTACTCTGTGGGGTGCGCCGAAGGGGTGGTAGGTGTCACGGGTGTGTGTGTGTTTGCCAGTCTCTGTCCTCGGTTAACTTCTACTCTTCTCTTTCATGGGGGTGGTTCGCTGAGACTTATAGCGTGGCGCTAATTGGATTAATTGGATCTTTTTACCAAAGCTAATTTATAGTTGCTTCATTGCCATGAGCTGGAGGCATTCAGTGCATTCCCATTTGTTTTGTACTGCTGTTAGTTATATAGTAGTGTTACTTTAGATTTTGGTGTGTTGGCCATGTTTATTAGTGTGTGTGTGTGTGTGTGTGTGTGTGTGTGTGTGTGTGTGGTATCAGGCTATTTGACAAGGGAGTGGAAGAATCCTCATCATAAACTGGAAGCTCTTTTCAGCTAAATAAATTCTCATTTCATTTTACAGGGGTCACAGCTAGAGCTAATACTTGCAGCAATTTAGATAAAAACAAATTTGGGGAGCATCATATTAAAGCAGAGAAGAAAGCTGCAGGCAATTGCTCCTACTTGACAAAACCAAGCCTAAAACAGCTCCATCCTCTCGTGGGAGTTGGACGCACAGCACTTCAGAGAGCTAGCAAGAAGTGAAATTGATTACGGTGAGCCCAGCTTGACTGACAGATGTCATGAAAATAGATTGCATTTGCAGTCATCGCAGGAGATCCATCACTATTAGCCGGTTATGTATATGTGGCATGAGATGCGGGGTCACGTAAGCTCTACCAACACCTGTAGTCAGCATTTCATGCACGGTAAATCAACTCCAGCCATACATCTCTGAGTCAGGGCACTATATTATATTAGAACACTGCTGACATATGTGCACTAATCCAGGATTGCACTGATCTTTGAGCTTTCTTAAAAACTGAAAGAGTACATTGGGAAGAAGAATGACTTGAGTGAAAGGGGGAGTCTGTCAAGCTTCTTTAACATTTTTCATACACATTTGTGGTTGCAGTTTTTCTTTTTTTTTTTTTTTCTTTTTTTTTTTGCATATCCTTAACTACTTATTCATAAGGCATGAAATGTTTGAAAACTGGTGGCACCACTCCATTTCATCTCAAATTTCCACAATACAAAAGTAGCAACTAACAAAGCGTCTCTCTGCAACAGGTAAAGCATTACCATAAGCCATTCAGCAGGATGGATTGTGTGCTATCTAGACTTGAATTGACAATGCTTTATACATTTCAATTCTATTGCTGAACCTGAAATGAATTTGAATTGTGGTAGAAAGCAGGATGCAGCATTATAATTTGCATATAATAAAGTTCTGTAGCTCAAACAGTTCAACTGGGGTTTGATTGGGTTCAATTCCCATGCATGAACTGATAACTGTATTCACTGTAAGTCTTCTACAAAATAAATAAATGTTGAATTAATGAAATTCAAAGAACCTCAAGGATCCAAGGATTTAATGTAAGGATGCATTGATTTGATCAATAGTATAGAAATGTATAATGTTACAGAAGACTTATATTTTGTATGAGTTCTATTGCACTTTCTATTCATCAAAGACTCTTGAACGAAATTATGTTTCCACAAAAAAATATTAAGCAGCAAAAACTGTTAACATTGATAATAATAAGAAATATTACTTGAGCACCAAGTCAGTATATTAGAATGATTTCTGAAGGATCATGTGACAGTATAAGCTGAAAATTAAGCTTTGCCATCACAGAAATAAATTAAATTTTAAAATATATTGAAATAAAAAACATAAAAGACTGATATTCCAGTCACACATTTTGTGAACCGCACCGCACCCCACCCACTGGGATGTCGTGGCCTAATGGTTAGAGAGTCGCACTCGTAACCCAAGGTTGCGGTTTTGAGTCTCGTACCGGCAGGGATTGTATGTGGGGGGAGTGAATATCCAGTGCTCTCTCCACCATCAATACCACGACTGAGGTGAGACCCTTGAGCAAGCAGCGCCCCATTTTTTGCTCCGCAGCAAAAAACATTTACTACCCACTGCTCCGGGTGTGTGTTCATGGTGTGTTCTCACTGCTGTGTGTGTGCACTTGGAGGGGTTAAATTCTGAGCACAAATTCCGAGTATAGGACACCATACTTGGCCACATGTTTATGTCATGTCATGTCCTTACGTCACAATAGAAATGTTTTGCTTTCAATAAATATGAAATGTGGACTGTATTGAACTTAATTAAAATAAATACACTGAACTTCACTCTTCCACATATATATCAATGTTCTGTGCCAAAACAACAATCCAAATCGATTCACATCACAGTCAGAAAGAAACTAATTCTTATAATCTGAAATATTCCAACTCTACATCAATACATAACTATACTGTAGTGATTATTTCATTTAGCAGATGATTTATCCAAAGCAACTTACACCTGTAGTTAATAAAACCTTACTTGTATCACACTTGACGTGTTCATTGTTTTCTCATAACCGGAGTCAATAATCATGCAGATTTACTTTACAAACTTATAGAATTGTACAGTAGAAAGTTATTTCCCTTAACCAGGAAATTAACGTCTTAGAATTGACAAGACGGTTGACCCTGAGTGGTCAGCTAAATAACTACAGTGGATCTAAAATAGGAATAGTTAATTATAACTAGTTATGGTTAATTATTCATATTCCCCATGAGCTGATTCGCTACACATCACAATGGATGTAAAACTGTTCAAATTTGCATTGGAATCCATAACTCTATTATCTGCATTCCACTAGTGCCTTGAATATACCTGCATTTCTTTGTTTTAGCTTTGGAATGCACCCTTTTTCTTATGATTGCTGTCCATCTGACATTATGAAATCCCTTTGAATGTTTTTCTTTTTAAAGAGCTGATACACGTGGGCCTTTTGGCAGTGCAAAATATCCTAATAGAGAGAAGAATGATTTCACATGTCAGAAATGCTTTTTGCATTGTTCTTCAGTGATTCTGTTATGATGGATGACGTGACATGATTATATTGCGATGAAGTTGTCATCACGTTCTCCACAAGGGATCGAATGTCCTTCAATAGGATTGAATTGGACTGGATTAAAAACCCTTGATGCTCACAACTAAAGTAAACATGCAGCCAAAAAGCTCTGATCTGCATTCTGTGTTCCTCATTCCGAATGTGATGAGATCAAGATGTTCTCTTTCTCATGGGTACAGAAGACGTGAGGAAATGGTAATATACGTAAGTGCCTGATTTCCTTTTGATGCGGGTACTATTCGGGTGTTATTTGTTTCTGTTTGATAGCACAGCTGATACTTCAACATTAGACTCCAACTTGGCCACTTCTATACTGAAGCATCATCTAGGGCCTATTTAAGAAGCAAATGAAGCCTGGTAACAGACAGTATTGCTAAAACTGGCTGAGTCCAGATGGAGCCTGGATCAGAGCCTACCTATACACAAGCTCTCAGCGGCTATTCTGGGAGTCAATTAACCTCCATCCCTTCAGCTCTGTGAGGGGTCTGGACAGTCTGTGAAAACTACTTTTGTTTACCTCCTTTAAAGAGATTTCTTGCTAATTCCTCACTCCCTTTCTGCTTATTTTAGTGTGCATTCAAAAGAGTTTATAATAAAAGAATGACATGCTTTTTTGGCTAGTTCTCAAGCACAAAGTGGTGCAGAAATGTATTTTTATTTTATTTTATTTTAAATTTTTTGAATGGGTATGATTCCTTTGGGGTAGTTTACTAATACGTTTGAGCAATTTTAGTTTAATTTACAAATTATATTATTTTATTATATGATAAACCCATTATAAAACTCACTCTTTTTATTTTATTTTATTATTTGTATTATTTTATTTCATTTTTGAAGCTGTATGATTCCCCTGCTTTAACCCACCAATGTGTGTTTACAATTGTGCAAAATGCTTTTGTGAAACATTTTTTTTAAGCATTGCAAACCCATAAAGAATGTGACACCCGTGTCATGGTCAGCCTGTCGCTCCTCCCGAACGTACAACTATTGCACTTACACAGGTTTCAAGTTCATATTGCTTTGGTTACTTCATCAGCATGCAGCCCGAAACTGTGACAGCCATATTGAGAGCTATATCCTGCGATATTGAATGTCCTTCTCATTTTGTTCACATTGACCTTGAATTATTTCTTAACAGTCACTCAAATGATTGCACTGTTCCGCCAAATGGCAAACACCAAATAACATTACCAAAAAACTATTCATTTTGCAATTTGTGTAAATGGTCTCAGTGGAAAACCACTGTTTAGACAGTGTTCTCCATTANAGCAGTTGTCACTTGTGGGTGATGCTGCAATAGACTTTATAAACCTAGGGTTAGACTGTTAGCTAACTAGCAGGGACCCACCAAATACCTCGTCAAAAGAAAAAGAAACAGTGGGAATTGGTTCTAGTTTTATGTTAGCCTACATTGTGTGGCAATGGTAGCTGCCCTTCAACGTATTAAGCCTGGCACTGAGGCGTGAGGAGAAGAAGAGAGGAAACAGGGATTATGCTACTAATCACCTGTATAACTCGCTAAGGAAACAAAAGTTGCTCGAACTACTGTAATCCTAACAAAAAACGACGATGGTGATGGTAAAAAAAATAAAATAAGGTAAAAGTAAAACACAACAAACAAAAAAAAAAAATGAATAAAATAAAAAGGGGACCTAAGAGCTGTAGGAAATAAAAAGGGAAAGTAAAAAAAAAAAAAAAAAAAAAAATGGGAACTAAAAATTGAATTTAATTAAATCTCAAAGTAATACAAATCCAATTTAGCTGCATTGGACTTTGTGCTAAACGAATTAAGTAATGCCATCAAATTAAAACGAGGTAGGTATAATAAAGTCAAAACCAAATACACATAACACAGTACAGACCATAGTGGGTGGAGTCCCAACAGACCTGGCTGGAATCCACAGGAAGTGACACCAGGAGTGACTGAGAGAGAGAGGGAGAGAGAGGTGTGATTAGAAAGTTACACTTTACACGCCTAACTAAGCGTTAGCCAGATGCTAACAGCAAGCAGTTGAGGTAAAGGGCTTAGCTTAAGAGTTAGCGTTAGTTACACGCAATTCTTTGTTTACCCACAGGTCTGTGAAGTGGATGCTGTTGTCAGATTAACCGTAAGAGTCTGCTCACACTTCCGGTGTTCACGTTTGGGGGCTCGGATGAGGCGCTCGCGGGTTATCCACAACAGGTGCAGGTGTAGCAGACTTGCACTGCTGTGAGCATGTATGGGAAACTCATGCATGTCCCATACCAATTCATTCATTACTCAAAACAGCACATTCACTTCACAGGCAAAATTCATAGTTAGCTACGGTAGAATAACACCATTAATTTTACATAAATGTTTCACATGAACGAATCAAAATTAAATACAATGATACGTAACACATAATAAGGCCTTAATGAAATGAGGAGTATCGCTCAGGTCACCTACACAGTACTGAAGAAGGGGTTTTCTTCGCCCAAAATCAGACCGATTATTCTGGTACCATTTATATGAGCTGCTAATCCTGAGATGTCGTCGTCAGAAAATAGACTTATGCTCCACTAACACAGAAATTAGGATTTCTTCGCTAAGTCAGGTTAGTTTCTTATCGTACGTTTTAAAAACATTATAGCACTGAAACTTTCGAATACCTGTAGGAAGGCACCTTCAAGTTATAGTTTTATCTGATTATATTCAGAACCTGGTTCGCGCATGTATAAGAGTTACGTAAATTTTTCACATGAGTGGGTCGATATGAATACACTGATACATAACACATAATAAGGCCTTAAATCAGTGAAATGAGGAGCATCGTTCAGATCACCTACACAGTACTGAAGAAAGGGATTTCTTCGCCCAAAATCAGACCGATTTTTTCTGGTACCATTTATATGAGCTGCTAATCTGAGATTTCGTCGTCAGAAAAGACCTATGCTCCACTAACAACAGAATTTAGGATTTCTTCGCTAAAGTCAGGTTATTTTCTTATCGTACGATTTAAACACATTATTGCACTGAAAACTTCTTACTGCTTGTATGAAGGTGCATTCAAACTATAATTTTATTTGGTTTTGATCAGGAACTGGTATGCGTATGGAGAAGAAGTTACTAACTTATGATACAGACACATAAGATTGATTACTGTGTCTGCTTGCAAGCAATGTTTAAAACAACACCACCGTTCTAAATTACTGCTCGTACAGCATAAAGTAGGAAACTATTGTTTCCCCAGCAATGTGAATGACGGGATTTTTCTGGCTAGCTTGTCAAAATCTCTGGGGGTCACATCATGCGCTGCCACAGGGATGCTTGGAATTTTACAGTTCTTTTCTGTCAGTTGTGTTTAAGCAGAAAGTTTGGCTCTCCCCGTGTCTTCGAGCTTTTTTCTATAAAGGGAGTTTGCACGGCTAATGAGGAATTCGGGTGAGTGTGTTCTCCCCCGTGCTTCTCTTTTCGCCGCCTGTAGGATTCCCCTTAGTTCTCTTCGGCATGCAGGTCAAGCTGCTTGGAGTGGTTTTCAGGTGCCCCAGCTGCTGGATCAGAGTCTCAATTCCGGCAACTTTGTCTAAGAGCTCAGAATTTTCTGCTTTAATAGTAATTTTGTGTGGGTGGTTCCTTTCCAGGTCCTTTCTGGCTACCTTTTTCCAGGTGCTCTTGCTGTTCAGCAACTGTCAGAGCCTTTTTAAATCTATTGACTTCCTCCTGTAACTCCATTTTGCTGGAGTCCTTGTGGGCTACCGCTGTGATCTCTTGCTTGAGATCATTTACCTCCTGTTACAAACCGATGAGGTTGTGGGCCAGGAAGATGATGACCTTGGCGAGCTCTTTGTGAGCCACAACTCTCGGCCCGATTCCTGATCTGTAGCACCCCCGCTCCCGCGTTCATGACCGCTTTTTCGGCTCAGTAGGTGGTCGTCGGGCCTGGGTAAAGGGGTGTTCCTCACGACGCCTGGCCAGCCCTCTCTGTTCTGCCTTCTGGGCAGTTAGTCTGAGCATTCTTCAGGCGCGTTGTGTGTGACACCTGGTGTTGAGAGTAAGTCCTAGAGACTACCTAGCCAAAGATCAAAACAATTGTGACTGCACTACAATGTTTGGGTTCAGCATATTGTTGGCTGAAAGGCGTAAAATGATTTTTGATTGAGACTTAGACTATGTCACTTTTCAATAATTCACTCAGCATTTGCTGACGGGTTTCCCCCAAACCCGGCCTATATCCTCTGAGGGTATAGAAGAGCAACCAGGGTCTCTTGTAGAGAACACAGCAGAGGACGGAAGCATTTCGATTCAGATTATGCTTTTATTATTTTTTTTTTTTTGTTTTTTTTTTGGAAATAAACAAATCAAAAATAGAAATGTCTCTGGTTCCGTTTGAGGTTCAGAGAGAACATCAAGGGGGCATAACATTTAAATGGATTTAAAATTAGCTGACTGTTATTAACAAAACAAGGTAATCATTCTGTTATTAGGAACAAATAGCAGCACTAGTGTTTAGTGTGTTACTAAAAGCACCCAATACTTTAATGAGTCTTTCCTCGATAGACAGTTAGGATTTAATTAAATTTAGATTTAATTACCTAGTAACTAAGCAATAGCATTCAGGAAGGATACATCTAGATAGTTAAATCCGCTGAGACGAATTGAAGATTGAGAAACAGAGAAAAAGAAGAAAAAGAAGGAAGAGAAAAGGAAAAATCAGAAACCAGGGATTAGGTTAAACTCAAATTGCTTCACACTGCACACACATGCTGTATTTAAAAGCTTCAATTAGGGGTTAACACTCTTTAATTGTTAAAGCTATTTGGTAGCTTAACCTAAAATGAAACTATGCTAAGTCGTGTTAGCTTAGCTGCTTCATGGTTTGTTTACAAACATGGCGTGTTGTGTTATGTGACGTTAGCACTTCCTGTGACTAGTTGTTGTCACGGTAACCAATGCATTCCAGTGTAATTAACGCAGTTTAATGTTTGTCTATGTTAAACAGTCACAGTTTTTAGAACGTGGTGCTTTCAGCCTTCAATACTTGTTGCATTACCTAAGCATTTCGTTGAGTGCTTCTCTAATGCAACAATAACTTCTTGCACTTGTTTAAAGAATTACAACACTTGTTTACTGTAAGTTAAAACCGGTTTTAACATATATGTAGTTATGTTTGCCTCTCATATGAGTACTAAAGTACAGTATTAAACCTTTAATTTCACTCAGCGAGTGAAACACATAATGACCACAAGGTTGCTTGTATATATGCAGTCAAAATGTAGATTAATTGCTTCAATCTAATTATAAACTAAAAGGCCTTTATGCTGTAGAAAGGGGAACAGCGCTCACATCTACCTTGATATAAATGTACTGAGATTTCTTCTTCAAAGAAACAATTTCAACAATACTGCAATTTTGTGATTTCTTCACTAAAGCTTATTACATTATGGTACAGTTTGGACATTCCGCTGAGCTGAGATTCAGACTTACGTTTTGTCAGGACAGATTTATGCTTTAATACTTAAATTAGGGTTTCTTTGCTAAAATCATATTAACCTTACACCGATGCCATTAAGCAGGAAATACATAAAGACTCTCACAATTATAATAGCGGTACCAATTCAAACCCCCACTTTATCTGCATCTCAACAAGCCAGCAAATAGGGACACCACCGGGCATCTGAAGTCACGTCCTATTTTAACCTGGGTTATCAAGCACACACTTTTAAGTTGCCATTGTTTAAACTCATAACTTTCGTTTTATCATGCCCGCATTCTCTCCACCAAAATCTGTAGTGAATCAGCTCATGGGAAATATGAATATTTAACCATAACTAGTTATAATTAAATATTCCTATTTTAGATCCACTGTAGATATTTAACTGACCACTCAGAGTCAACTGTCTTGTCAATTCTAAGAAAATTAATTTCCTGGTTAAGGGAAATAAATTTCTTACTGTACAATTCTATAAGTTTGTAACGTAAATCTGCATGATTATTGACTCCGGTTATGAGTAAACACTGAACACGTCAAGTGTGATACAAGTATGGTTTTATTAACTACATAAACACTTATACTAGTCTAACATACTACATACACACATAAGCTGGTCTAACATACACACACACACACCCACACACCCACATACAGTTGTTATAGGAAATGTGAAATCTTAACCTCAGCTAGAAGAGGCAATAAAGAATGGATTTTATGGAAACACTTCTGCATTTACTTATTCACAGATCAAGCCTTCAGGGATACGTCGATTCTGATCAAACACTCCCTTGGTAGAAAGAGTAACTTACGAATGCAATCAATTAATCGACTAAAGTTTGAACTTGCACGTTGTATGAACAAAGATTCCTGAGGCTATCTTACGGCCCCCAAGATCCTTGCTGAGTTGTTTTGTCATGAAACGTGCACCCAGTTTGAGTCAGAGTCACGTGATGAATGGAAAGGACTAGGCCGAAAGGCCTGGCACAATATTTGATATCCTGAAGCGTTTTTTTTCCGTCTTCTTGCTTAGACCGAACCACCGCCTTTGGCGGGTCCCTGGAGCCGGGCGCTTTAAGGTCGGAAGAATCAGTCTCCGCCTTCAAGATGGCTGTCCAATGAGCAAACTGGCATTTCCCTAGCGTGGAGGTGGCAATTGCTGTGGAGGTTATATACCACAAACCCATTTGTCTCTACAGCAGGTAATTTTCAAATGGACTTAAATCTAAATTATTACGCTTCTCGGGCCCTAATAGATATTGCATATGTCCACCATATACTATACCTGCTTGTTTCGTCAATCGGAAAGGGCAAATTCCCTATGATAACTCAACAAGTAGATACATATAGTGACTGCAAGGGCGGATCAGGAACACAGGGGTCCCCCACCACATCCTAAAATCGTCTAAGAATATCAAGACAAGGACACAATGACAATTATATACTCAATGGCCTGAAGAAATATGTGTTCATTCAAATAACGGTTTTCCAATGAATTAACTAGAACACAGTCCATTTCTACTCTGCTTTTCCTTGGGACAAAGAGTGGGCTATCCTTCTTACATTCCTGGGGGGTCATAAAACCAGGGATATCATGATTAGTTGTCATGGTGACCAAAAGGGGGATGGTGTTCAGCAGAAATCCTGGCATCCAGTTAATTGAGTGAGGGGACTGTGCCGATTTGTTAACCTAATGAATAGTTGATTTGTTAAATCAAATTAAAATTTTTGTGTCAGATTGGTCGAGACGCTACAACAACTGTAGCATACTACATGTAGCAGTATGCTTAACATTAAGTGCAGTCCTGGGATGGTACCGACACAACAAAACCGGTATTTAATCGTTCCTTGGGCTAAATTAATGACAGACCGGAGTATCGATAGCTCTGACCGTTAACGGGTTTCTGCTATCGGTACTGGTCTGGAGACTTAAATAAAACACACAACATTGATTATTGCTATACTGATATACATTATCTTGCAATTCCTATCTCACCAGAGTTCGCCAGTTGTTTTTTCAACCTTTGTCTATGATGCATGTTGCTATAACGCAAGTCAGAACGAGATCGCGCCCACACAAGGCACGAGAGCTTCAGCCGGCTCAACAGAGTCCTGTTAATTATGTAGAAGAGAGAACTAAACATTCAACATCTGCTTACACTTTGGCCTGGACTGTTTTTATTAATCTATTTAATTTTTTTATTTCGAATTTGGCTTTCTAGGATTATCAAAAGAAAACATGATAAATCGATAACAACTACTGCCGTTTCATCTGCAACTTCTTTCCCTTCACAGCGGTGCACATTTGTTCCTCCCTAAAACACAAACTTAACGTCAGAATCAGCTCAGTTGTGATTGTTGTAAGATGCCGTCTTTACTTTTGCTAAATTGCGGGACATGTTTGATAATAAAACGTTGAAAGCACAATCCGCACAAGAGACACTGTTCCTCAGGCTGAAATGTGTGCGCGCGGCTCGCTCCAGAATGGACAAACAAATTACACTTTGAGCTTGGGGCACTTGTCCAATCGATCAAATACACACAAAAATAAGTCAAAATGGCCGGCTTGGAGAGTATTTAATTAAACACATTTTATGTCTTAAGTGGACGAGAACAGTTGGGAGAAAATCCGATGTGTGTAATATATTGTCTTAAAGTGACAGACTGGAGCTTGGGCCATCAAAATGCAAATCTGCTTTTACCAATAACTTTATAGCCCCCCCCCCTTTTTTGTTTTTTTTTTTTTTTTTTAATAAAAGGCCCATTAATCTATCAATACATACACTGAAAACTATGCAGTGTTCATTTACATTTGATTACTTTTAGATTTCTTTTGTAGGCTATTACTTACCTGAACAGTAATGTTAGTAGAACTTCATGGAAAAATGACAGCATTGTTTATTTCATTTTATTTGTATATTTGTTTTATTGTATTTGTAAGTTTGTTTTACTTTGTTTTTTGTTTATCTTATGTATAAAACACTAAAAATGGCTGCACACTGGTGCATTTACAAATTTGTTTTATATTCATTTCATTAAATATTTTTTTTACATTTCAGAATATAAAGCAATGTTTTATTCAGCTCTTATTTGTCCATATTCAGTGGGTATGGAAAGTATTCAGACCCCTTAAATTTTTCACTCTTTGTTATATTTCAGCCATTTGCTACAATCATTTAAGTAAATTTTTTTTCCTAATTAATGTACACACAGCGCACCACCCTATATTGACAGAAAAACAAAGAATTGTTAACATTTTTGCAGATTTATTCAAAAAGAAAACTGAAATATCACATGGTCCTAAGTATTCAGACCCTTTGCTCAGTATTTAGTAGAAGCACCCTTTTGATCTAATTACAGCCATGAGTCTTTTTGGGAAAGTTGCAACAAGTTTTTCACACCTGGATTTGGGGGATCCTCTGCCATTCCTCCTTGCAGATCCTCTCCAGTTGTCAGGTTGGATGGTAAACGTTGGTGGATAGTCATTTTTAGGTCTCTCCAGAGATGCTTAATTTGGTTTAAGTCAGGGCTCTGGCTGGGCTTTTCAAGAACAGTCACAGAGTTGTTGTTGTGAAGCCACTCCTTCGTTTTTTTTAGCTGTGTGCTTAGGGTCATTGTCTTGTTGAAGGTAAACCTTCGGCCCAGTCTGAGGTCCTGAGCACTCTGGAGAAGTTTTCGTCCAGGATATCCCTGTACTTGCCGCATTCATCTTTCCCTCGATTGCAACCTTGATTGTCGTCCTGTCCCTGCAGCTGAAAACCCCCCACAGCATGATGCTGCCACCACCACGCTTCACTGTTGGGACTGTATCGGACAGGTGATGAGCAGGGCCTGGTTTTCTCCACACATACCGCTAGAATTAAGGCCAAAAAGTTCTCATCAGACCAGAGAATCTTATTTCTCACCATCTTGGAGTCCTTCAGGTGTTTTTTAGCAAACTTTCATGTGTCTTGCACTGAGGAGAGGCTTCCGTCGGGCCACTCTGCCATAAAGCCCCGACTGTTGGAGGGCTGCAGTGATGGTTGACTTTCTACAACTTTCTCCCATCTCCCTACTGCATCTCTGGAGCTCAGCCACAGTGATCTTTGGGTTCTCTTTACCTCTCTCACCAAGGCTCTTCTCCCCCGATAGCGCCGTTTGGCCGTTTGGCCAGCTCTAGGAAGGGTTCTGGTTGTTCCAAACGTCTTCCATTTAAGGATTATTTAGGCCACTGTGCTCTTAGGAACCTTAAGTGCAGCAGAAATTTTTTTTGTAACCTTGGCCAGATCTGTGCCTTGCCACAATTCTGTCTCTGAGCTCTTCAGGCAGTTCCTTTGACCTCATGATTCTCATTTGCTCTGACATGCACTGTGAGCTGTAAGGTCTTATATAGACAGGTGTTTTGCTTTCCTAATCAAGTCCAATCAGTTTAATCAAACACAGCTGGACTCAAATGGTGGTGTAGAACCATCTCAAGGATGATCCGAAGAAATGGACAGCACCTGAGTTAAGTATATGAGTGTCACAGCAAAGGGTCTGAATACTTAGAACCATGTGATATTTCATTTTTTCTTTTTTAATAAATCTGCAAAATGTCAACAATTCTGTGTTTTTCTGTCAATATGGTTTGCTGTGTGTACATTAATGAGGAAAAAAAATTAACTTAAATGATTTTAGCAAATGGCTGCAATATAAAAAAGAGTGAAAAATTTAAGGGGGTCTGAATATTTTCCGTACCCACTGTATATACACATATATATATATATATATATTTGTGTGTATATATATATATATATATAACAAAAAGTACCGATAAGAATACCTTTAAAGTACCGAATCGATAAGCAGTATCTGTAAGAGTAGTAATACCGTTAAAACCTTAACGATACCCATGCAGGACCCTCATAAAATGTAAATCATTTCACGTAGAGGAAGGCTGCAGGATTTTTTGCAGCAAGTCATCAACAATTACAAAAGGACAGTCAGGGACATTAGACAGTTTTCAACAAGCGTTTTCAAAACATCAAAGTAGAAGACTTCTCCGTTGACAGCTCGAAGTTCCTGACTCATATCCGATGCACGCAGCAGCATGACAGTGCAGACAACAGCAGAAAAATTACTAATTAGTGTGTGTCACAACTTCAGTTTCACAGACACTTTCTGTTTACTGCTCAGCACAGGAGGAGCTTGAATAGCATGTTGAATGCAGCAAGAATAATTATCTCTTGAAGGGTTCAGTGGCTAATTAAACACTGAATCATTCTTCTAACATTTCAGCGATTCAATTGCATTCATATAGTAGCTTCAAGAATGCAGATCTAATTTTTGACATGAGTAAAGCGGACACAAACAGAAACTCCTTCACATAAACCTTTGTGGTTGGTTTATCGTGACTGACTTACAATTTCACAATTTGATAGAAGGTAACAAGATGTACCGAACCCCAAAATGCTTGTCGTAATCCTTCTCCACGGGATTTGAAATGATAAAATGGCCTTCGCCTCAGCCTCTTAAGCTTCTGCTTATGTTTAGCGGAGGAATGAAAAGGGATTACATGCACATGAATTAAAGAATAGAAAAAGAATGGGAGAATACTCTGGATAAATGAAGAGTGTGACCTGTGAGGGTGGTAAGTGCTGGTGCGTTTGAGGCTAATTGTGTTCAGGGTTCGTGACTGTAGCTTTCAGTTTGGAGACTTTCCTTAAAGTGCACAGTTAAGTGGTTGATTACTCATGCTCAGGTTCTGGCCCAATGCTATTTGTTGCTACACACTTCTACAGCTCTACACTTGAAATATCCTTTCCACTTTGAAATTCTTAAAAAGGCCAAAAGGATGTGTTGAAACTATCTCCGAGGGGAAATAAAGATACTTGCGAAGTATAAAATGGCTTCATTAGATTAGTGAGTCAGTCACTGCATGTCGCCGTTGACAAAGAAGAACTCATTTTGAGCTTTGTTTGAGTTTTCCCATATCTGAAACTGACTCACAAGTGGGCGAACTGTGAAAATTAGCAAGCTTCAAGGCAAGACGTCAGTCCTAAAATCTGATTACACCTCGGTCCATTGCTCATATGAAGGCATACAAAAAAAAAACAACACAAAACTGATTGCTTTAAATAAGCCAAATCCTATTGGCACGTTAGGACTCATGTCTTTCTTCACTTTCTTACTGTTTCAAAGAAGAGAAAGAATAAAAAGATGCATTAAAGAGAAAATCGTTAGAAACTGCATCTGCATCAGTATGTGGGATATGATGGATATGTGAGTCACATAAACAACATCACGCAAATGACAAGAGGACTGGAAAGAGTCACCAATAGACACATTTTCTTCACTGTGTTAAAAAAATATCTCCAACCTTGCAGGACTAAAATAAGCTCACTTAAAAATCATGGTTTAAGATTTAATCACCGTTCTGAGAGGAAATAAGAGGATATGCCATATGCATGACTGGACCAATCAAAGTTTGCACACATACAGCATATTTTAGCAAAATGTGATTACAGTGATAATATTACTGATTACTGAGGAACACCTGATACTGTAGCTTTTTTTTCCTAAATATGTCTGTAAATGTATTTTATAATGTATGGGGTTTTTTTCAGTTAGTCAACTAGGGATGAGTCTTCTTTGATTTTAGTCAAAAATATTATTGGGAGTTGGTCTCTACTTGTTGATCTCCTCTAATAAGCACGTCATGTTGTTTGCTGGTTGTCAAGAACTGTTTGTGCTTTTTCTTCTCAAAGTATTTTTTTTTTCTGAGGCATGCTACTTTTCTCATTTGATGAAGAAAGAAGACTTTTTGCTTTGTAAAGACACTTTAAAAGATGAGTCTTCATTCTGTGCTTTTTAGACACAAAGAGAAGAGCTGAAGGGAGTTAATTTATATTATTTTATGTTATGCTACAACTTTTGAACTGTTGTATATTGATTTGATTTGATAAAATAAAATGTGTAACAGGAAAAGTAAAAAAAAAAAGTATTCTACTACTACTACTACTAATACCGAATATATTACAGTTAGTATAAGATGTATTATTATTATCAGTGTTTTGTTATTATAATTTTTTTTAATCTACTGAAACGCTGTTGTAAACAGGATTTTTTTTTTTTCTTTTTTACTTTTAATAACAGCTTATAAGACGCAGCCAACAAATGCACTAAGCAGTGTTGTCATTGGAAATCACCCATAACATATGAAAGGATAGTACGACAAAGATATTTCCTCAGCAGACATTCAAACTAATGTTTTATTGTGAATGAGATTGAGCTGATGAATGAATGATGTATCAGATGCAGGTTCAGATGTATCACACTTGTTCAGCGATCCATGCTCTCGTGTTCTAATACTCACTGTACATCACACAGTTAGCTTTAATCGTTACACTAGCTTTTAGGAAAGCAACCTCAACATTCCTTCGTTACTAGTTTTAAAGTGACATTTTCAGAATCAATAACGAGGTCTTGCGGCTCAACTGTAAACTGTCAAACGAGATTTGAATCCGTGTGGAAGGAAGTAATTCTTCACAAAAATAGTTTTTTAAAGACACTTTTCGTGGATTGTGACGTGACTAAATATTAATTTTATTTTTCTCTTCTCAAAAAAATTTGAAAATAACCATAGGCGTTTTATAACCTTTTTTATTTTATGGAAAGCCCTTTGAAGCAGCCTAAAAATATTTCTAAACTTTAAAAAACATTCCAAATGTATAATGGGTTGTTTTTTTTAACCAGACCAAGTAACTGCCTTTGGATAGTGGTTGACAAAGTTCGTGGTACATAATTGCCAGCAAATGGGTAGTTGCTCCTCAGATCCTACATCATCTTTAATGTACTGGATTTTTTTTTTTTTTTTCGGATTAAAAAAGTTCAAAGAACGCATTTATATGTGAATGAAATATTTGCGTAATATTTATAAATGTCTTTTCTGACCAGTGATTATCAATTTAATGCATCCTTGCTGAATAAAAGTATTCATTTCTGTTGTGTACATATTTTTAATGTTAGGAAATTTAGCAATCAATACAGTGACTACCAGCTCTATAACAACCTACTAAACAGTCTACTGTTTTATCCCTAACTGGTTCAATTTAATTAATGTAAATTTGAAAATGGCATCTACCCTGACTAAGGTCCATACAGCCTCTTCTAACTGAAGTGGTGAAGCCTGCAAGTCTGTGAGGACTTCTAGCCACCAAAACCTCTGAGCGAGGCTGTATGAGAAGAAAAACGCTTGGAGACTGAACAAAGAATGGAGACAAGGCACAGTCAGCAGAGAGCCTTTCCAAAGTTTAGAGCACTAAAGGAGAGCCATTGAAATGGAGGAAGGATTTACGTGTGTTTGTACGTGTGTCAGGTGGATAGAGGCCCCGCTTGGCTGTTTGACATGCAGCGCAATGGCATCTGGCTGCAAGCGTGGCAGAGAGGCAGGCACAGATCCTGTCCTTCTGAACAAAGCTGAGAGATTGAGTCTGTGCCCTCCACTCTGACATCTCTCTGAGTCACCTCCATCCCTCAAAGCTCCAACACTTCAAATGGGCCTCTCAAGAGGCAGGAGGAAGGACAGATTGCCATTTATCTCATCTTTTGGCAAATTCCTCAACCCAGGCTGTCTACTTTGTTTGAAATAAGAGGGACAGGGTTTTCAGGGGTCCTTAATAAGTATTAAAATGTCTCAAATTCAAAATTTAAAAGCTATTTTAAAAAGTAGGAGGAATATTCCGAGTTCAATATAAGCAAGAGAAAACAATAGAGAAAACATACTGTAAGCCTCACATATAAAATAAGAACAGAGAAAGTGCAAAAAGTTTAAAGTTCCAAGGTCAAACCATTCATGGAAATAATGTAGAAATGCAAATAAAAAGCTCCAGAAAAAAACTCACTTATCGTATAATCAAATGAACAATCGTTATCCATCTTTTCAAGCTCCAATTTCCACTTCACCTAGTCACAGGCAAAAACATTGATTATTCTAGTAAAAAATTATTTCTTCATTTTCTCATGCAGCATCGTCCATTTATTTTGTGTCACAGGAAAACTGACACTTGAAAAGTGAACTGATGCTCACAAAAGCCTAAAACTACACACAAATTAGCTCAAATGTCCTTTAATCGTCACATTAAACTCTAAAGAGCAGACATAAAACACATCTAACATCTATCTCTATTTTAATTAACTAGATCAGTGGTTCTCAATCAGAGGGCATCAAGATGACTTAAAATTAGAGATGCACCGATATGAAATTTCTCAGCCGATACGGATAGCCGATTATTCAGAAGGATAACATGAACGACACTATTATATTCAATGCTATTTATTTTCAAATACAATAATGACACTCAAAAACATTTGTATACATTCATGTTTTCATAAAAACTTGTCTTAATTACAGATTTATTCAAACATACATATGTAATTAACAGTAAACAGGCTCCCTCTAGTGTTTTGATGGCAAACTAACGCACTGTGAACACAGGGTAACACTGGGTAAATGCAATGTTGTAGCATATTAGCTCAAAAGGGAAATTTATATAAATAATTACAATTAATATAATAATTACCACGTATTTACCTCATCTGCCCTTAGTAACCTGTACAATTAATTTGTCGCAGATCAACTAATCTGTTCGCCCAACGAACATTCAGTGTAATTTCATATCAACTCTAAGAAATGTTATTTTTCTGGCCACAGAAAATAACTTTCTTACAGTAACGCATTATAGCATGTAGCTATAGATCGGATCGTAAAATGGACACTATACAAGCGGTGACAGAACCAGAAACTCATGTAAATTGTGCACAAAAGTTTTATTAACTAAAAACCAACACATAACTAGTCAAACAAGGAAACTCCCAAACACTCATCATACTGGAAGTAAATTTTGATTATCACCATTGAGAACCAGAGAATGACAGTTATGGAAGTGAGTCAAGTTTAACCCCCTGAGGTACCCACAGCGTAGGTTTACACAGGGACATCTAACAGTGTATGCTTAAACCGATTTGTTCATTTAGTTTAAATGTTTGACTCCACACCCCAAAATAAAATTATGTATGTACATAGTTATGTACGCATGTGGTGTTTCTGTGTCAAATCGCACCATCACGTGATCTACTGGTTTCGTTCCAATCAAAAGTGTATTCACATCAAATAGAAAATGTATCCGTTTGTTTGCGTCTGACACAGAACGCATGCTGCAGTGTGCGTTCAGTGTGATACCCTCCAGCGCGTATAGTGCGATGCGTCCCCTTGGAGGAGACGAATTGTTGAATCAAAGTCTGATTTGTTTTTTGTTTTATTGTGCTACTCAAAGAACTCTCTGTTCACTTCATATAATCCCAATTTGAACCACTGGATTGCCGATGGACTATGTGACCGAGGCGTTTCATACTTTCCTGTGCCTTGACTCTGTTAGTTATCTTGGCAGTCATGGTACAGTCACAAGCCGTCCCATTTTCCTCCCAATATCTTAAATTGTGTTCCGAATACAAACAAAGCTTTTACAGGTTTGGAACGAAATGGGGGTAAGTGATTAACGACAACATTTTCATTTTGGGGTGAAGTAACCCTTTAAACTCTATGACTGTACTCTTTGCATGCCATGGGCCGTTGGAACGAGCATCCGGTGCAGTCTACGGTATAAAGCTATGGTTATGGAGGTTCGTTGGTGTTGGAGGTCGCGATCACCTTCTTCCCCGGTTTGAAGTAGTAATGAAACTCCATAAGATTTTATTTGGACCGTGGTGGTCAGGAAGTTTTCCGTGTCCTAGATGGAAAGTGATGAATAAGACGCAGAGCTATATAACCATCACTGAGATCCGAAGGATTCTTTTGGTGACGGAACTACAATGCCCGCAGCCTGGCACAAACTTAAAGGGCCTTCGAAGATTCTAGCTCAGCATCATCACCTTCTCAGAATCTCAAAAAAACCTAGACTGAAGGTGGGTCACTGATGTGAATGGCTTTATCTTCTATCGAGATCACACCTCCGGGGAATCAAAGAGTCAATGGTGTCTTAAACTTTTGGAGGGAAAGTTTACGTCTCTTTGTCTCCAAGCATGGTATTTTCATATGTAACTGGATTGAATGTTGATATACAAACTATTAAAGATTCTTAGAACCCTAATATGTTGCACTTAGGTAATCAACATATACACTCTCATTTTAGACATCAGAATACAACCAACATGTATAAGTGAGGTGATTGATAGTGTTCGTCACGATACTAAGCATGCAGATAACAGTAATACAATGCACAAGACAATATACAAGCACGTAATAATCATATCAAAAACAATACCTGGGGATATGCATAGAAAATCATAGAAAAAACGGTCTATGAATTAAATGAAAGAAGTAATTTCATATAGCTGTGTGTGTCTGTTTTAGATAGAATTAGGTAAAGTAAGGGGAAGATTTCTCTCTACTACTTTTAGGTCTACATCTGGCTGAGGTGTCCTGGTTGCCATGGTAACCAGGGGCCTGGGGGTCGTTCACAAACATCCTGGCACCCAGTATAGTTGTTGGGTGAGGGGTCTGTGATTATTTGTTAATCTAATGAATAATTGATTTGTTTTGTGGACAAATTTTTGTTCTGATTGTCTGTCCCCAACGCTACAATTTGCAGTGACCTTACCTTTCACGTGCGTCTGTTTTATTTGAAGTCTTAATTTTGGTTGAAACTCTGAGTGATTATATGAGTCATGATACATTTCGGTAAGTTGCACTGCATCTTTCAACATTCCTTGTGATGTTCATTCATGTTCATGTGGTCCTTCAAGCATTCTTCAAAATGAAACGGAAAGACTCGCACTCCACGCTGCCGCTTGAACTTAGAACTTGAACTTGTTGTTTGAATTTAGTGATAAAATGTACAGGATTTGAAAGCTGAGGCTTTGTTTCTTATCATAATCTCTTTGTGATTATTGGACGAGAGGTGCACTACAAATAATGTTTTGAGAAGGGAAAACCGTGGACCCAGAAACCCTGGCTTGAACTACGAGTGGTTCGGGTCAAATAGAACCCATGTTAACGGTGCTGCATTAATGCGTTATTATTGCTTTAACCAGGACATCCTTAAATTCAGCAAGAAGCAGAAGTTGCTTTTCCACCACCTTTTGATTGACAGGAAATAAGTCAATAAATTGTTTTTAAACAATCGGCTGATGGCTGAAAATTGCTTTTATCAGCAGATACCGCTTAATGCCGATACATCGATGCATCTCTACTTAACAGGTTTTAAAATAAAACAAAACAAGATTTAAAATAAGCTACAACTACTAGAAATAAGTGTATTTCTTATTTTATTCAATCCCTTAACAACTGAGTTTCTATTAGGCATCTATTCTACTGGGCATTAAAAGGTCTTAAATTTCATTCTCGTGCAAATACCCTGCAAATTCTCTCTCTTTTTTCCATTGAATTTTCTCCCCCAGCTAGTTCACCTTACTTCAATTGAGGTAAAATTGAAAGGACAACGCAAGGACATGTTGTGTATGTGTATGTACGTGTAAGCGAATGGATGCATGTTAGTAGGGAACAGCAGACAGGTCAGCTTTCATCTCTACAGCTTCTTTTGCTCCCATGGGCAAGCAGGCAGATCAATGCTGATGAGAGCCTTTCAAAGGGAGGATGCCAGGCCTGACACACCAGCTCTGGCCTGCCATTTAATAAAGACTATGCGTAGGAGAAAGCTGCGGCAGAGACAGCTGGAGGACTCCTGTGCCGTCTTATCTGTATGTGGCGCAGAGCGTTTTGTACTGCATTGAGGGACAGATTTTGTATGATGAAATTTAAGCAGAAGCTAGCAGAACCCAGCTGGATCACCCAAGAAAGGCCTAGGCATGCTGTCTGTCACAACTTGCTGAAAACTAATACATAAATTCATGATATGGAAAAATGGTGTTTTTTTTTTCCTTTACCAACACAAGTACAATAATATAAATAATAAAGAATAATAACCATTTTCCAACAATAAATGTGTATGGTTTAACAAGAAAAAAAATGTAAATATTAGTATTTTAATTTTACAGTTGTTATATAATAATAAAAATGTGTATATAAATGTAGATCTGGTGGTGTAGATACACACACTGATACTGGTATCAAATATAGTAATACTAATAATATAAATACACATATTGTTTTTTTGTTGTATAGTTAAAAGTATATCAACTTATAATTACAGTTCAATATTATTATTCTGTGATTCTTTTATTATAGTGATTTCAATTGTTTCTTTAATTTTTGAATTTAAATACAGAATAAGAACAACATGTTTCCCGATTATTTTTTAATAATACACCTACATTACATGGCCATTAAAATTTTGATGTCCGTAAATTCTACAAATGTTTCTATAAGTGATCAAAGGGTATTCATAGATAAAATATATTCTAAATAATTCATAATAAATATTAGAGTACCACTTAATTGTTATTAGCTATACACAATAATTTATATAATAACAATAACTCATATTATATTTTACTGTTAATAAATACGGTTAAAATAATCCTATTCGTAATATAAAAAAATATATTCCACTGTAAACCAAGTATTAATTATATAATTAAAGCCGGCTCCTGGATCCTATGCATGTATCCTCCCAACGTCACATTCTTTGGTTCTTTGGGTCGCATTAAATTTTTCATGCCGTTTATACGGTTAAACACATTATTTTCCACATACTGTAGAATTGTTTCTCCTCTATGCCCCGCCTTTTTTAAACGTGTCGATTTTTACAAAGCTCAACAGTCTGAAAAAGCGAGGTGTGCTGTTATTTGGCCAGCTATCCAGTGCGTTGTGATTGGCCGAATAACTCAAGCGTGTGACGGAAATGTTACGCCACTTACCATACTGTGATACTGTGATGCCGTGTCCCCGCGCGACGAGACAAAACCAATAAAACAAACAAACGAGGCATTTGTTGCATCCAGTGAGGACATAATTATGGATTATAATGACTTATACCGTCTTTTTACACGTTGCATCACGCCACGTAAACAAAAAACCATGTCTGCATTTGTGATCGGAGAAATGACAAACAACAAGCACTACTCTACACTGCTCAAAACAGTGGCAGATCCTTTAAATATGAAAACGTACTTACAGACTGTGAGTCAGAACAGCTCGGCATTGTAGTCTACTCTTCCAGGATCAGAAACAGTCCTCCATAAAATGCGCTGCACACATCTGGATATTTGGGTTGAACTGTTCTGGAACAATGTTGTAAATACAACTTAACCACTGATTTCTAGTCGTGTCCTCTTTTGGAAGGCCAAACAAAGTATTTTCGCTTTCGCAATGAAACACACAGCGTCTCCACGACATGGCGGCGGTGGCAGCAACAATAAAGGTATGCCTTCTTTCTTTGCGAGAACATTTGGGAGGTGTTATGCAAATCTTCCCACATCGTGACATAGACATGTGGGGGCGTGTTTAAATGAGGCGTTTTAGGAGGGCGTGGACCAGTCTTAACTTTTATAAAGAATATCTCTTTGGGTTTGAGACTGTAGTCTTTGCAACTTTAGGGATCTTATCTATTCACAAATACCTTGTAACACTCCAAAGAGAAAGGAAAACTTGAAATCGCATCAGATGACCCCGTTAATTACTCCTTTGAATACACCTTTTCATTTAGCAGACCATCTGCAGTATTGTCAGATAATGGCTCAACTCACCAATGCATTCATATATATTTATCTTGGCTCTCTGCAGACGTTGAAATGTCCTCTACGGTAAATAAACAAAATTCCTTCCCACCCTCAGACTCCATGATGAGGCTAGAGGTCTGTCTGTAATGGAAATGACAAACCGATGTTTTCCTCCTCCTTCCTCTGTGAGTCTATGAGATCAGCCAGAGAGTCTCTGCTTCATCAGGGCTAAATGAGGGTTTACTTTATTGTCTGTTTGTTGATTAATGAAGTCTCAAATGCAATTACTCAGGAACAAACGTAAGGCTACAGACCAGCCCTTAGCATTCCTGATTGAGCATCTCAGCACAAGCAAGATAGTTTGTCACAATCTGGCTGTCAGTTGAGTATCTTTTTACCTGAGCAACGTCGCATTTTTCCCCAACTGTGAACCAAGGAATGGAAAGATGTCACTCTTGCTGCTTTAAAAAAAAAAAAGATTCATATCGGTCTCTTCTGATGACCTTGGAGGAAGTCGAAGCTTCACCAATAGGGCTGCACTTTTCTTACCACTGCTGGGTCACGATACAAAATGAAACGCAGGTATGATCAGATGGGATCACTAATAATACAATGCATTCAAACCATTTAATCATGCTTTCAGAATTGCAATTCTATGAAAAATTAAGAATATTCAATGTAAAGGAAAAAATATATAATAATAATAATAAATATACACACAAACCCGATTCCAAAAAAGTTGGGACACTGTACAAATTGTGAATAAAAACAGAATGCAATGAAGTGGAAGTTTCAAATTTCAATATTTTATTCAGAATACAACATAGATGACATATCAAATGTTTAAACTGAGAAAATGTATCATTTTAAGGGAAAAATAAGTTGATTTTAAATTTCATGGCATCAACACATCTCAAAAAAGTTGGGACAATGCCATGTTTACCACTGTGTTGCATCCCCTCTTCTTTTTATAACAGTATGCAATCGTCTGGGGACTGAGGAGACAAGTTGTTCAAGTTTAGGAATAGGAATGTTGTCCCATTCTTGTCTAATACAGGCTTCTAGTTGCTCAACTGTCTTAGGTCTTTGTCGCATCTTCCTCTTTATGATGCGCCAAATGTTTTCTATGGGTGAAAGATCTGGACTGCAGGCTGGCCATTTCAGTACCCGGATCCTTCTTCTACGCAGCCATGATGTTGTAATTGATGCAGTTTGTGGTCTGGCATTGTCATGTTGGAAAATGCAAGGTCTTCCCTGAAAGAGATGATGTCTGGATGGTAGCATATGTTGTTCTAGAACTTGGATGTTCCTTTCAGCATTGATGGTGCCTTTCCAGATGTGTAAGCTCCCATGCCACACGCACTCATGCAACCCATACCATCAGAGATGCAGGCTTCTGCACTGAGCGCTGATAACAACTTGGGTTGTACTTTTCCTCTTTAGTCCGGATGACATGGCGTGTTTTCCAAAAAGAACTTCAAATTTTTGATTCGTCTGACCACAGAACAGTTTTCCACTTTGCCACAGTCCATTTTAAATGAGCCTTGGCCCAGAGAAAACGCCTGCGCTTCTGGATCATGTTTAGATATGGCTTCTTTTTTGACCTATTGAGTTTTAGCCGGCAACGGCGAATTGTGGATTGTGTTCACCGACAATGTTTGCTGGAAGTATTCCTGAGCCCATGTTGTGATTTCCATTTTTTTTCCTGTATGTGATGCAGTGCCGTCTATGGGCCCGAAGATCACGGGCATCCAGTTTGGTTTTCCGGCCTTGCCCCTTACGCACAGAGATTGTTCCAGATTCTCTGAATCTTTGGATGATATTATGCACTGTAGATGATGATAACTTCAAACTCTTTGCAATTTTTCTCTGAGAAACTCCTTTCTGATATTGCTCCACTATTTTTCGCCGCAGCATTGGGGGAATTGGTGATCCTCTGCCCATCTTGACTTCTGAGAGACACAGCCACTCTGAGAGGCTCTTTTTATACCCAATAATGTTGCCAATTGACCTAATAAGTTGCAAATTGGTCCTCCAGCTGTTCCTTATATGTACATTTAACTTTTCCGGCCTCTTATTGCTACCTGTCCCAACTTTTTTGGAATGTGTAGCTCTCATGAAATCCAAAATGAGCCAATATTTGCCATGACATTTCAAAATGTCTCACTTTCAACATTTGATATGTTATCTATATTCTATTGTGAATAAAATATAAGTTTATGAGATTTGTAAATTATTCCATTCCTTTTTTACTCACAATTTGTACAGTGTCCCAACTTTTTTGGAATTGGGTTTGTATATGGGGGTTAATGTTGGGTCAGCAAAAGCAGTTGAGAAGCATGTAGCTAACACAGAGTGAAATATTGTCCTGTTCCATCTGAATATGGCATATTGTGTATTTGCTTTTCATAACAGAGTTGACAGCTAAGTGCTAAAGGCTGCAAGCAGCAACACGTGTAATTTTTCCGCTCATTACCCTGCTGACTGGTCTTTGCACAGCCTTTCGTGTTGAGTTTTGATGTAAGGTCCATCCAGCGTGTGAGAAGTGTTGACTCTAAATAAAAAAAATTTGAAAATTCTACCTCAGACGAAACCCTATGAATTTTACAAAAGTGACTGTAACAAAGACATCACATCACATCAGATTCTCCAAGGGAAAAAAATAGAAAGAAAAGAAAAGCGCTACAAATATTGGATTTGACAAGCTTTAACAGTCATTTGTTTTACATTTTCATGCCAATAGCTCTGTTGTTTTCAAAATAAAAAAAGAAGATTTCTACAAAGAAGATTCTTTTTCTAATACTGTAAGTATAATGCAAAATTAAAGTTACTTAGATTAAACTTTAAACATTACAGAATAGTGTAGGATGTATTACATTCGCAACTTTTGAAGTTCATTTAATAGCTGACAGCTTTCTGCAATAACTTTCCGGAGGTCACTTTTAGACTCGTGACCTAGTCACAGATCTAATAATGCTTGTATCTTTGAAAACTCTATAAAGAAAACTCAAGGACAAAAATTAAGCTGTGGATATCAAAATCAATTCATCCAATAGACCACTATGGTTTGTAAAAAAATTGAGAGTATAGACTGATCCAAAGAGGGCAACCAGGTCAATGTCACAAAATTTGCTTTTTTGATTAGTAACTCAGAAATCTGAAATGTTGCAGAATGCCTAAATGTGATGGATTCATTTGTTTGTTTGTTAGAAATGTTTAAAAAAATCATAAACTTTGTTTTAACTCCCTAATTTTTACTGCCTTTTTGGTACCATTTTTTTGTCCTTTGATGCTTTAAAATGTCCTGGATTTAAAATTGAATGTGATTAATCGATTTCGTTGTTTTTGTCAGAGGCCCAGATTTTTGTCTTAAAACTGTAAAGATGGAAGTAGGCTGTTTGTTGTGGAGAAGGAATGTTTGGTCAGCAGCTAACATGCAATGAACTCTCATTACTGCCAGAGACACTGCTGGTGCTGGTGCTGGTGCTGTCCACCTCCAGCCAGCCTACTCAACACGTGTGCTATAATTCAACACCAGAGAGTTAGCGCACACCTAAACACACAGAACACAGGAAAGCACACAGCATTACAATAACCGAAGACATGCATTCAGTGTATTTCTAAAGAAAAAAAATAGAATATTTCCATGTTATGTATCAACCTACAGTTAGTCCAACTGTTTAATTTTGTTTCTTTCTCTTTTTTTAAATGAGGGAATGTAGATGTAATAGTAAAAATAGCTTGATGAGTGCCCACTACCTGGATGTTTCCCTCAAATTATCAATGCCTTGTTAATTTTTCTAGCTGCCTTATAGGCTAAAAATATTGTATTTTCTTCATAACTTTAATGTGCAAAGTCCACCCACCACCTTAATTTTATAGTGATAAAAAAAGGACTTTCAATGTATAAGGAAACTATGCAATGATGAACAATGACCTTATGGCCTCATTTTGAGTGGACAAAAGGCCTCTACACTAATTTTTTTTCCCCCAAGAGCCCATTCAGTACTTCATGCTCTTGATGAGATCAGAACACACTGCTCATCATCTCAGCTGGAGTCTGACAACACTTTGGTATACACAGAGGAACAGTAGGAAACCAAAGTGACTGTCTTATAACAAAACCTCGTTTTTATTCTGAATTATGGGTTTCCTCTCATGAGAAGGGTCAAGACACACTCAAGTTTCTCTCCATCAATTAAGAAAAAAAAGAACTGTCTCGATGTATTAAGAAGTGACTAGACTATACAGCTTGCCTTGAAACAGTTTGAGTTGTCTGTATTACACCAAAACAGATCACGACAGATTCTGATATAGAGCAAATATGTGTTACTGCGTTAAATGTAAAATTAATAGAGCTTTATTTGTTTTGTTTTTTCCATTAAAAAGTTACTCAAAGAAATGTGTACTTTTGAAAATTATTGAAAATACTATTAATTTCTATTATGCAAAAGTATAATAATATAATATTATTATTATTATTACACATCTACATAAAAAATATATATTCTTTGTTCATAAAAAAAAGGGGTTTATTTTTTTCACACTTGTTTTAAGCATAAACCTATCAAGGTGTACTTTTTTTTCATTAAAAACGGTTTTATTTAAAAAAATTAAAAAAGTTAATTCGATTAAATTATTATAAATATTGATTCTCTGAAAAACATTAATAATGTTTTTTCACCACTTGTTTTAAGCATAAACCTTAGCAGCGTGCACTCATTTTTTTATTAAAACTGTTTAACTGTTTAAAAATTCTCAATTATTTTTTAACTTTCTAAAAATCTATCATATCTATCACAAATAATATACAAAAAAATCTGGAAAAACATTAAATATTTTCTATGAAAACAAGTCTTAATATTTAATGTCGTTTTACTTTTAGCTGTGTTTTAAAAAATGTGATACAACAAAGAGCTTAAAAATATATCTTCTCTCACATAACTATTGGTTACAGTCAAGTTACCCTTAAATTCTAAACCCTTTACTGTATTGTCTTGGTTAATATTAACAAAGCATTGTAGCAGAAACAACAGTGAGGCAACAGGAAACCCTTAAGGATCTGTGCGTGTTGTGTTTACGTGTGCACAAGTGCTCAAGCACGTTTACACGTTTGTTTGGTGCGCATGTTATGGCCCGTCTCTTCTCCAGTCATGCTTGACCGTAGAGTTGGATCCCACCAAGAGGTCTCACTGCTGGGCAGCAGGCAGTGGCATTAGTTCTGTTCAGCTCGACACATCTCAACACTCACTGCCCGGTGGGAAGCCACACCACCTTCCAGCATCACGACTCTTCATAATGCACTAATGTGGCTTACTGTGGCAGCCAGATAATAAGAATGAATGAGACAAATTCCTTGTATGTTCATGTATTAAAAAGCTCCGTTTCCCTCTTCTTCAGCCAGCATTCCTATTTCGCCATCAGTGACCCAGCAAAGAGCGCTTAGACCAGCGGCGACAGGCCCAACAAGCTACAGATCAGTGCTTGCCTGTCTGAATCACTCCATTACCTTAGAGGGTGAAGACTTTAATAAGTAAGAAATGAGGACAGGCTGTCCATATATGGCATTGGTAAAGAGGTACACGAAAGAGTCTTGGTGGTATAAAAATTCTAAGAAACACTATTCAATGGGAGGCATGTCATAAAGTGTATTAAATACATACAGGATTTTTTGCAAGTAACTGGTTTAAGTGAATAGCAATTTCCAACCTAGATTCATCAACGTTGCAAAAACAGATACTTTGACTTCCAAGCTCTGTGACATTACAAATGCCCTTGAGCAGAGCTACCATTGGAGATTCTCTGGATAAATTCCACCCAGCATGCTGTGTTTGAAAATGCATAGAGTTTCAAAGGTTTCCATGAAATTGCGTTTCTGATACGAAGTGTTGCAACGCAGTCTAGACCAGGCAACAGGAGTTTGTTTCATACATTTTTAGGGTTTATTTAAATATATTTCACACCTAATCACCATATTACAGTTTTCTGTATCCAGTCATCTCTAAAGAATAAAAAGTGCGAAAAAGACTATTAATTGTGTGTCTAACACAATCAGTGCAATGCTGTTCTCACTGGCAAAAAACATGGCTCTTAAAAGTTGCACTCAGTAATTTTTCAATCAAAAAAGCAAAAAAAATTAACAGTATGAATAGAAACTGTATTCGTGTATATAATATTTTATATTATTACACAATATATACAGTATTTAACAGAATATTAAATGCTTTGTAAGACCTTTAACGATCTCCCCATGAAACCAAACTTCAGGAACACTCACAAAACAGATCCATGCCACAAAACTAAAAAAAAAAAAAAAACATTTTTAATTACGGTCTATCCAGCAGAATCAAATATCTAAATTAATTCAATCAAAATTTGTGATCAGTTCTTCATTAGAAATACAGTCTAAATTTAATGATCACTTGAAAATTGGAGTCAGATTGAACACGGAGCTAGAATCAAATTCAAACTAAATCCTGAAATTAAGTGAACTTTGTAGAAGCACAAGTAAAAGACCTACATGCCTTATACCTTCGCCCAAGCCATTGGATTCCATCGTTGGGTCAGTTGTGTGGACTTTACAATTAGACATACATGCATGCATTTATGACTTGATTTTATGATTTTAAAGATTTTATTAATATGTGCAACAAATTTACTACTTACATTGGCTCGGGTATAAATCCAAAGTTGTCATGTTAATGTGACAGAGTTCACTTAGACAGCTTATTCAGTATCAGAAAACTTGTAACAATCTCAGACACCAAGGCGTGACTATGTGAAAATTAGTATGGCTTATGCACACAGCGTAACAGCTGTGTTTCCTTTAAGGATTGGTTGTTTAGTACTGCTTTGATTAAAGTCCTTGAAACAGAACATACAGCCATGCGTTAGACATAATTGAACACTCATTTGTCACTCACTTCATTGTTACAAGGACTCCACTATCCAATTAACTCAACATCCACTCTGATCTAGTAATTAAGTAATTCCGATGCAAATCTAAGTCTGTAATTGGTTTGGGAGGAGGGGCGATACATTAGCAGATCAAACTTTAAGCAAATCATCTCTTATCTTGCAAGCTTACATCTGCAACTAATGGATGAATGAGAGACCAGGAATGTAGCTGCTGTCCAACACATAACGAACACTGAATGACTCTGTTGATCTCATAAGCCAATAAGTTACATGATGATCATTTTGATGAGAAAACATGGTTTGGTGGATTAGTTTCTGTTTAAGTTAATTAACACAAATCTGTTGGTCTGCATGCTGTGAAAAACATGATCACTCAGACTACAGACATGTTACAACCTTGCATACTGTGATAAGGTTTTACACAATAGAAGTCAAAGTATTGAAATAAACAAGTTTAATTGAAACATTCTGTGCCTTTGACGCATACGATCACACTGGTGTGATTAGAACGTTCAGTACGTCACGTGATCAACTGCTGAATTTAAATCCGCTTCGCTTTGGCTGGTGCGGAGCCAGATCGGACGCGCTGAGCACTTGTCATATAATCACAGCTATTCAGTGTTTTCAATCATATAATGCTTATTTTAGGTTTCAGACATTTAAATACACTAGTAGCAAAACAATATATTTATAGTTTGTAAAATACACACCGATGTCTATGGAAGTGGCAATAATAATCCATTCAATTATAATTTGACAACATGTTTTATTGATATCATATACATCAGGGGTGTCAAACTCAGTTCCTGGAGGGCCACAGCCCTGCACAGTTTAGATGCACCCCTAATTAAACACACCTGATCCAGCTAATCAAGTCATTAAGGCTTATTTGAAACTACAGGTATTGTTGGAACTAAACTATGCAGGCCCTCCAGGAACTGAGTTCACAGTGCACCGGAAACTTAGTTAGATTTCTGTCGAGAGGAATGTGAATTTAAGGTTTTGTAATCCCACAGCTCGATGCAGCCCAAAACTAACAGGAGCAAGCGCCCATCACCCTTACGATGCAACAACATGGTCATTTTAGAGGTGTTTTAAACTACGCAAAATACATTTAGTCGGGCCGACTGGGTTTGTGGCCCGGCGGTGCAGGTTATACCCGTGGGCCCGGTTTTTGTAATAGTGTAAATCGCACACAAATAATAACTAGAACAATGTTTAATGTTTTTTTTTCAAGTTTGTAGGTGTTCAAGTACAGAAACAGAATAATCAAATGTGAAAAGTAATTGCATAGTCTTCACTGTATGAACTAAATATAGATTAATTCTTGTTAAAACTACAAAAATAATTCAGTCAAAAGCAGTGAGTGATTTTCTCTCTTTAATTTTCTTGGATTAACATTAAGGACACCAAACATTAAAGTAAATTAGGCACTGTCACTTTAAGACACAATTCATGGATCCAATATAATGATACACATATTTCTCAACTGTTTACGTTCACTTAAAACATAACCAATAGTTTTTTTGAAGATACTTGCCAAGACAGGTCATTTCGGTGTTCAAGAGCTGTGAGACGTGGCTCTCTGTGTGTGCACAGAACACAGCGTGTGGGTGCTGAATTAAGCTCTTTCGCATCTTTTTGTGCTTGAATGTTTAAATTGATGAGGTGTATTTGCTCGTTCAAGTGCAAGAAGACACGAAAGAGAACTCAATTTGGTCTTTGCACACTGTATGAGACACGACTCTCCTGTGTGCACCCGAACACAGCGTGCAGTACTCATTGAGTTCTTTCACATACTTGTTGGAATGTTTTAAATCTCTTAAATGTTTGAATTGGAAAGGCTACAAAACATGTGAAAGATTAATTGTGACGAGTGGGGTGGGGCCGAGAGCCGTGGGAACGGAGTGAGGTCGGTGGAGTAATTGATAATGAGCGACACCTGCACCACTCACCGGTCTCGAGTCCCACGGAGGAGCTCCGGAAGGATAAAAGGAGGAGCTACGACAGTGAAAGATGAGAGATGACCAGGCCTGGATTTTATTTTGTTTTTTGGTTTTGTTTGTGCGCGACAGTAGTCCGCGAGGGGCTGTCGTGCTATTTTGTGTTTATTTTTGTGTTTAGTTTTCTTTGAACATTCGCCGGTTCCCGCCTCCTCCTTCCCGAACTACGAACTTTGTTACATTGGTGCCGAAACCCGGGAGGAAGGAGGGTCACGCTAGGGCTGCACGATAAATCAGCATCTATATTTAACGCACATCTTGTCATAAATCCGGTTCTTTAATCGGCGGTAAATCTCCATCACTGCGGGCTTCACATGGAGCAGCATAACTACACAGAGCTTGTTTACTGACAGCTGCGCAAACCACATCAACGTTTTGCGCAAGCTTGTCGGTGACAAGGGCCCAGAGGTGGGAGTAGAGCGTCAGTCTCATTGGTAACACCCCCCGCCTGTGGTGGGTGAAATGGGTTAATGTGACAAGAGGGGCGGGGCCGAGAGCCATGGGAACAGAGAGAGGCCGGTCTCGAGTCCCACTGAGGAGCTCCGGAAGTATAAAAGGAGGAGTGACAACAGTGTTGGATTAGAGAGGACCAGGCCTGGATTTTATTTTGTGTGCAGCAGTCGTCCGTGTGGGGCTGCTGCTTTACTTTCATTTTGTGTATTTTATTAAAGTCTTTAAATGTTTGCCTGTTCCCGCCAACTTCTTCCCGTGACTATGAACTTTGTTACAAAAGCATTTGTGATGACGTGCCCCCGTTGGAACCGTCAACTGTCCTGAGGGTCTTTCATGCTGGCCTTGGGCAGTCGGTTGAAATCGCCGGTGGCGATCAAACTCTAGTGGGTTCAAATCCCAGCAACACAGGCATGGCAATGTTGCACAGTACGACAGCGCTAATATTGAACTAATGTTGTAGCACACTCTAATGCCTTTGATCCTGCCTGCAACATGTCAAATCGTTTTGTCCCCCCCCCCCCCAAAAAAAAAATCTAAAAACCATAGTCTTTTTGCAATATTCCAATCCTTTTAAATAGAAAGCACGAAGGTAATTTAAAGGGATGTAGTTTGTATTTAACACAAATGAAAATTCTGTGTCGGTTACAGCACCCTCATGGCATTCCCAACCTCTACACTTTTTTCAGTTTGTGTGACATAACAACTCTGCACAATGGCAAAGTTAAAACGGCAGCTTTTTGAGATGTGAGAAATAATTCTTACAATCACTTAAGATATTTTCTACCTTGTAATGTTAGATTTAAAACAACAAAACACTTTAAGAACCAATCAAAACTTTTAATTAATGAAAAATGCCGAAATTACCTTTATTTAACATAAAGTGCACATACTTTATATAATACAGTAACAATCACATCAAAATTTACTTTCAAATAATTCTACCTTGTTTTCTGTAATATATCTTGGTTGCATTTATACTGCTGAAGCCGTGGCCTGTCAAACGCTTAGGACAAGCATGGGTTGGGATCTCATTGTGCAGCAGTGCCATTTAGAAGAATGGTACAAAAGTGCTTCCAAAACATCAGATCTGCCATGGAATACCATGAAGGGCATCATCAACACGTGGAGACAACAGGGCATCTGTCAAAAATTATGTAAAAACAATGAATGACCCTTAACAGGCTGCTGCCAAGAGCTGCATGAATCTGGAAGAGTAAAAAAAAAAAAAAACTTTTGGGCTATACAGTTAAAAAATTACATTTGGCCAACAAAAACAAGACTGCTTGCTCATCCAACAACACCACATCCATGAGGAAGCATGTTGGTGCAAGCATCATGCAATGGCTCTCTCACTTCAGCTGGGACTGTGGCAGTAGTTAAGATAGAAGCAATCATGAAAAGTGCCAAATACCACAGCATTTTGGCACAAAACCTGCAGGCCTCATACATTCGGAAGATAAAAGAGGACTTTTCATCGGTCGCACGATAATATATGGCTAGAGTTTGGTTATTAAAACTAAATAATATTTAAAAATAAAAATATGTCAGAGTCCAGGGACAGTTGACGGAAATGTCACTGATTCAATGCATTATTACAAAAGTGATATTCAGTATTTGCATGTGTTTTTAAGTCTTGTCCAGTACTTGAAAGCCGACGGGTTTCTGTGCTCACACACCAAAAGTGCGCTCACAGAATAACGCGCCTCTCTGTCAGCGTGCGAATGTAGAGTTATTTCACTTAAGTTCTGTTATTGCTACACACTTACACGAAAAGTTATGTCAAATTTGTCCATCTTGGAGACTATTCATGTAAATGCAGTCGGTTTTGTCTTAAGTGAACTTGAACAGTTGGGAGAAATACAGATGTTTCAAAATATTTGATCTAATGCAACAACTTAAACCTGCAGCCGCCGACTGTGTCATAAATGTTAATCAAACAAAAGAAAAGGAGAAAATCACTCACTGCTCTTGACTGAATCACTTATTAACTTTAATAAGAATCATCTATATTTAATGTATACAGTGAAGATTATTTTTACATTTATTGATTCATGAAATGCCTGTAGTAGTTTATTTCTAGAAGCTTTTACTAGGCTACTATCTGAAAAACTATTTGATTTGTATTTTTGAGTAATATATTTATTTATCATTTAGCTTGTAAGTAATACTTGGAGTATTTACTTGCCTTCAGTAAGCTTGAGAATGTTTTCTTACATTAGTTTATTATTTTTTAGATTTTGTATTGTAGCCTTTCTAGCTTACAGAAGAAATGTTTTCTAACATCTTGCGGCAATAGTTGTTTTATGGGTCCTACAATCACCTTGGGTGTGCACTTATTTTTGTAATAATTCACGGCCTCATCATCAATGAGTCCTAACATAATGTATTTATTGTAAACTTATGTACTATAATTCATTCAAATAAAACATGTGTGAGTTGCCTGTGACTTAGGAAAGTATATGTAGGGCTTTTATACACCGTGTGGTGCCTGTACAGTTCAGCCGGCAGGACAACAACTACACTCTAAAAAATGCCTGGGTTTTTTTTCAACCAATGTTGGTCAAATATGACTAATAACCCAACTGTTGTGTAAAACTATTTAAAAAGGTAACCAAAATTGACCAACAGTTGTTTTAGTCCATATTTGACCCAACATTGGGTTGAAATAACCCCCCCCCCCCAGGCAAATTTTTTTGGTTTAGAGTTGTAGTTCCTCTTCAGGAACTCGAGCTGCGTCGAAAAACGCTAGGGGAACGCCGTTCAGCGTGACGGGCTCTGAATCTCGTGTGTAATCAGACTAACAGCTGGGCGAGACGTCACGGCGGGTGACGTAATGACAGGAAGCTATAAAAGCACGTGCGGCAAAGCCCGCGTCGGCTTTCTGTCATTCAGCGAAGCGCTCTGTGTTGTGTCAGTCAAATCTCTGTTGTGAGTCTTATTTGGTGTTGTCTGTCCCGTAGGGCTAGAGAAATTATGTCCAAAGCACATGACAAGTCACATCATTTGAGCAGGGGCGAAGGCAGCCAGCGTTTCAAACTGTGTTCCTCCCTGCCCGCGTTTCATTACGGGTTCGGATACACACAGTTTGTGCGTTGTCTGCCTGGGAGCGGAGCATGCTGAGTCAGCTCTTGAGAGCGCTGACTGCCCGCATTGCGAGTGTCTTCCCATGCATGCTCTCCGCTCCCGAAAGGCACTCTTTGCGGAGGGTGCTTTCGCAAGCGTTCCCCGCGGCGCGGGTCCCGCTGCCGCCGAGGCGCAGCGGCGATTGCGCTCCGGTGGGGTTCGCAGTTGGATCTGGCGGAGGGAAGGGAGACGGGCGAGTCCCTATCTCCTTCCTCACTCACCAGATCCAGCGCTCGCTCACCGGGAATCGAAGCCCTGTCTGGGGGGCTTTTTACTTCCCCCCGGCGAGCGTGCTAGCTCTCCGCCTATCTTCCTCCGAGCGTTTGTATGTGGTGGGCGTTTAACGAGATTCCCCCCTCAATCGCCCCATATGAGGAGCTTTTGGAGGTGGTACTCGTGCTGTGTCCAACAAACATCACATGCCCCCGAGAAATGGCGAACAACCAGAAAGCAAGTTTGGATGACGTTTTTTGCGAGTTAACCACCACTCCGCGCCGGAGGCCCTCCTTTTTTTCCCTACCCCACACGATGGTCCGAAGTCGTGGGGAAGACCTTCTCTCCCTCGCCCTCCCTTCGTTCCCCAAGCCCCGAGCATTATTGCGATGTGGCTGGGTGAAAGAGCGCGGTTAAAGACGATGCCCGGTGAGCAGACGCTCGTCGAGCTATCTGTCCTCCCGGCGTGGCTCGTCTTTTAAGGGCTCCGCATTGCCCTCCAAGCTGCTGCGACAACTTCACTCTGGTTGGCAAAAGGTACTCGCAGCTGGTCAGGCTGGCGTATGTTTGCACACCATGGTGGTGTTACAGGCATACCAAGCCGACCTGCTGAAGGAGCTAGATGAGGGTGAGCATGTAAAATCGGAGGATATTACCGAGCTCAGGAGGACCGCTGATTTGTCTCTCCGCGCCACTAAGGGGACCGCCCGTGCCATTGGCAGGTCTATGGCAGCTATGGTGGCAGCAGAAAGGCATCTATGGCTGACCCTGTCAGATATGAAAAAGAGAGACAGGGTCTGCCTAATGGACGCACCGCTTGCGCCTTCTGGCCTGTTTGGAGACGCCGTCAATTTCCCGTCTCCGCAGGCACCAGATCTCTTAAGCAGGCGGCGGGGCGTTCCCTGGGTTCTTCCGCTCCGCGCCGCTCTATCTCCAGGGGCTGCATGGGCGAGAGCAGCCCCCCTCCGGGTACCCGCTCCGAACACCGTGGCGCGCAAAACAGACGGGTCCTCGCGTGCTCCCCCCCCCGTGTTGAGGCACTATGGCGATCGACGCTCGAGGTCTTGGTCCTCTAGCTAGCCAGATCTTCGTACCGTACTTCAGTCTAAAGGTCCTCGCCAAAAGTCCTGACGCCACTGGCCCATGAGTAATGAGGGCATCCCCTCTGGGGTGCAGCGGTTTTTGCACCGCATTACACGGTGTCCGTCTCGCCTCAGTGCCCTCAGGAGATCGGACTGCTAACCCTGCCGGAGTTACAGGGCGCAGCGGTCTCCCGCGAGCGCCACTCTCAGTCACCGCCCGGCAACGTAGCGGGGCTAAGAGGCTCGCCACCTCCGCGGAGGTCTCTAGAGCAGCAGGTTCGGTTGTTCCCTGCCGGTTCGCCGTTACAGGGCACCGAGCCGGCTGCTCGTATTGCACCAGAGATCAGTCTCGAGAGACTGATTCCCTTAGTAGACTTTTTGGCAGCGTGGACACGTCTGCTAAATGTGTCTCAATGGGTCCTGCGCACTTTAGAGAGAGGCTACAGAATCCATTTTGGTTCTCCTCCGCCTACGGTTCAACGGACTTCTCCCACGCTGGTGGGCCCCGAGCAGGCTCTGGTCCTGGAACAAGAAGTAGTTACTCTCTTGAGGAAGGAGGCCATCGAGCTTTTCCCAAAATCCTATGTGAGGGAGTCCGGGTTCTACAGCCGGTACTTCGTAGTTCCAAAGAAGGATGGGGGGTTGCGTCCGATTTTAGATCTACGTCACTTGAACCGCTCAGTCATGAGACTGAAGTTCAAGATGCTTACTATAAAACAGGTCATGTCTCAGATCAGGTCCGAGGACTGGTTTGTCACGATCGATCTAAAGGACGCATACTTCCATGTATCCATCCTTCCCACTCACAGGGAGTTCCCGAGGTTTGCTTTCGGGGGCAAAGCGTACAAATATCGTGTTCTTCCTTTCTTCCTTTCTGCCTTGCACTCCCTACCCCTCCCTTTTCAATCTACGAGTGGTGGTTGTGTGGATGTAGCCCTGACTCCGTTGCGACTCCAGGGCATCCGCATACTCAACTACATCGACTATTGGTTGATATTAGCTCAGTCAGAGCAGATGGTGGTTCGGCATCGAGATGTCGTTCTCGCCCACATGAGAGAGCTGGGGTTAAGACTAAACGCCAAGAAGAGTGTGCTTTCTCCATTACAGAGGACCACTTATCTAGGCGTGGTGTGGGATTCGACCACGATGCAGGTACGTATGTCCCCTGCTCGATCGAGTCGATCCTCACCTCAGTCGCGAGAGTCAGAGAAGGCCGGTCACTCACTGTCAAGCAGTTTCAAATGCTGCTGGGTCTGATGGCAGCTGCGTTCAACGTGGTTACTTTTGGCCTGCTGTACGTGAGACCCTTGCAGTGGTGGCTCAGGTCCAAGGGGTTTTCCCCGAGGGGAAATCCGCTTCGCATGTTCAAGGTCACGCGGCGATGCCTACGTGCCTTGGACATGTGGAGGAAACCGTGGTTCTTGGCTCAGGGCCCGGTGCTGGGAGCTCCTTGTCGCCGCGTAACGCTAGCAACGGACCCGTCCCTCACCGGTTGGGGAGCGGTCATGAGTGGCAACCCCGCCAGTGGTCTGTGGAGTGGTCGCCATCTCACATGGCATATCACCTGCCTGGAGATGCTGGCCGTGCTGCATGCACTGAGATATTTCCTCCCGGACCTGAGAGGCCACCATGTGTTGGTGCGCACCGACAACACAGCAGTGGTCTCTTACATCAACCACCAGGGAGGTCTGCGGTCACGCCGTTTGTGCAAACTAGCGTACCAGATCCTTGTGTGGTCCCAGGGCAGACTTCTCTCGCTGAGAGCAGTTTACATCCCTGGGCGTCTCAATTTGGGGGTGAAGCAGATATGGAGAGTCTTTGGCCAGGCCCAGGTAGACCTGTTCGCGACTCATACGACATCGCACTGTCCCCTCTGGTTCTCTCTGACTCATTCAGCTCCTCTCGGACTGGACGCTATGTGACAGACTTGGTAGAGGCTGCGTCTGTACTCCTTTTCCCCGATTGCTCTGCTCCCTGGAGTTCTGGATAGAGTGCGCCGGGATGGGGTCCATCTTCTTCTAGTAGCCCTGTTCTGGCCGGGCCGAGTATGGTTCTCGGACCTGATTTCCCTCCTCGACGGCTCTCCATTGAGATTCCCGTCAGGAGGGACCTCCTCTCACAAGCGGAGTGCACGATATTTCACCCCCGCCCGGAGTTGTGGAAACTGTGGGTGTGGCCCCTGAGGGGGCACAACTCGTAGCTTCCGGTCTCTCAACCGAGGTTGTTGAGACCATCCTCCAATCCAGAGCTCCCTCCACGGGGAAACTGTACGCCTTGAAGTGGAAACTTTTCACTTCTTGGTGCGGAGACCGCCAGCTAGACCCAGTTAACTGCCCGGTTGGTACAGTGCTGGAGTTCTTGCAGGCCCGTTTCTCTGCCGGGTTGACCCACTCCACCCTGAAGGTCTACGTGGCGGCTATTGCAGCCTACCACACCCCTCTTGGTGGCCATTCAGGGGTAGACACCCCCTAGTTACACGTTTCCTCCGTCGTGCGCTGAGGCTGAGGCCTCCGGTACGATCTCGTGTCCCCACGTGGTACCTGGCTGTGGTGCTAGAGGCTCTCTGTAGGCCTCCCTTCGAGCCTATTGAGGAGATATCTGATCGCCTCCTTACTATAAAAACTACCTTCCTTCTGGCGATTTCTTCCCTCAAGAGAGTTGGGGATCTGCAGGCCCTTTCAGTGGCCCCTTCCTACCTAGACTTTGCGCCTGGCTTGGCCAAGGCGTTTCTGTTCCCGCGAGCGGGTTATGTCCCTAAGGTCCCTTCCTCTGCACCGCGGCCTGTCGTACTCCGGGCCTTCAGTCCTCCTCCTTTCGAGGATCTAGACCAGCAGAGGCTAAACTGCATGTGTCCCGTGCGTGCACTGGATGCATACGTCCACAGAACTGCACTGTGGAGGAGGGCGGACCAACTGCTTTTTTGCTATGGTCCCCCTAAGAGAGGTATTCCAGCAACTAAACAGACCCTCAGTCAGTGGAAAGTGGATGCCATCTCCATCTGGTATGAGTCCTCTGATCTCCCCTCGCCATCAAGGCTCACTCGACTCGAAGTGTGACAGCCTCTAAGGCTTTTTTAGCGGGTGTTCCATTGCAGGACATCTGCAACGCGGCGGGTTGGTCCACGCCCCTCACCTTTGTTAGGTTCTATGATCTAGACTTGCGAGCCACTCCTGGCTCTTCTGTCCTCTCGCCGTAGCTGTGCATTCTTCACACTTCCGCAGAGACTTATAAGTCTGGCGGCGTGGCCTCTCGTTCCCCTAAGCGTTTTTCGCCGCAGTTCGAAGTTCCTTTGAAGGGGAATGTCTCAGGTTATGTATGTAACCATGGATCCTTGATGGAACGAGACGCTGCGTCTTGGTGCCATCCTTTCGGCGTCCCTGCCAGCGCTTGCTTCAGTCCTTGAGCTGACGCTGGTCTCACCGCACGGGCTTTTAGCACCTGGTCATAACGTCACCCGCCGTGACGTCTCGCCCATCTATTAGTCTGATTACACACGAGTTTCAGAGCCCGTCACGCTGAAGGGCGTTCCCCTAGCGTTTTCCGACGCAGCGTCTCGTTCCCTCGAGGAACTAGGGTTACATACGTTAACCCGAGACGTTTATGCCTAACGCCTCATTTTCATCCAAGAAAAAATAAAAAATGCCCTGTCTGAGGGATCCGTGTACTTTGGTTTCCATTCATTTTAGTTTTTTTTTAACCCAGAAATTAAAATGCAGTTGCTTATTTAATGGTTCAAACACTGATGAATAGAATAAGCAGACAAACTAATTTTGATTATTCAAAATTCATATTTCATTAAAAATCATAAAAATGATATAAAGCTTGTTTTTTATTGAGATAAAAGGTGCATTTTCTGCTCTTAAGGTCCCAATCACCAAGATTCCTACTCCTTTACCCTCACTCTTGAATTTATACATTTACTTTAACAATGAATAAAGTCAAGTCCCGCCCTTTAATTTTTCACATTGTTTCACTCTGAAATATGTCACAATACATAAATCAATTCAGCCATAACTTCTGTTACATGACTTTAAGTTTGCTAAGCAAAGCAGAACACTAATTATTAATCAAAAATCTAAATTGCAAGATGCAATAGAGGTTTGCTTTTGTTACATTTAAATGGATATTGTGTTTTTCTAGTTGTAAAGGTTAAAACAATGTTAAGATACTAATAAATAATAGAGTTTCGTTGGACTCAGACTTGTCTCGGACTCGATTGGTTAAAGACTCAACTCAGACTCGACTTAGGTCAGTGGTTCCCAATCCTGGTCCTGGAGAACCCCCAACACTGCACATTTTAGATGTCTCCCTATTCAAACACACCTGATTTAACTCATCAGCTCATTAGTGAAGACTCCAAGACAGGGGTGCCCAAACTCGGTCCTGGCGGGCCGATGTCCTGCAGAGTTTAGCTCCAACTTGCCTCAACACACCTGCTGGGAAGTTTCTAGTATGCCTAGAAAGAGCTTGATTAGCTGGTTCAGGTGTGTCTAACTGGGTTGAGCTAAACTCTGCAGAACACCGCCCTCCGGACCGAGTTGGCACCCCTGCTCCAAGACCTCAAATTGAGTGTCAGATAATAGACACCACAAACGTGCAGTGTTGGGGGTTCTCCAGGACCAGGATTGGGAACCACTGACTTAGGTGGACTCAAACCTAACACTAATAATAACCTCAAACATAAAAGAAACCGCTTCAGAAGAAGAAAATGAACCTCTTGTAACGGCCCAGTCAGAGCCCAGACCTAAATTCAACTGACAAACTTTAAAGGGCTGTACACAGGAGATCCCTCTGCAATATGATCAATCTAGAGCTCTTTTGCCAGAAAGAGTGGGGCGAAAAACTGACAAATAAAGATGTGCTAAGTTGACTCTTATTCAAAAAGACTGGCTGCTATATTAAAAGCAAAAGGTGTTTCAGACACGAATTAGTTGAGGTGTGTGCACACTTGTGCAATCAGGTTATTTTAAGTCTTTTATTTTTCTTTTTTCCCTTAACAGTTTATATTTGTTTGTTATGTAGTGTAATGAATTTTTACTCATTTGTAATTGTAGGGAATTAATTATTATTAATTAATTCAGGTTTTGAGAGGACTCGGATCTGAATATCCCCAAGCCACCTGCTTAACCGTTTCAATTTGTTGTGTTACACTTTAATCAAGGTTCGTCCAGCGAGGCGTGATTTCAGTATATTTTAACAAACTGACTATGTATCTGTATTTTCCTGGCCACGGTTAACACAATTATGATAATTTGTTAGCTCTTAAAGAGGTCATTATAATGAGTAAGCTACGAGCTAGGCAGCGAGCAAAGGATCTTTTGGCAACAGTTTTAACCTTGAAATTATATGACACCAGACAATGATTCTTTATAAATGAAACATGAATTTATTTGGCTATTCTAGATTACATCAAAACTAAGCTAAAACACACATACACACACACAAACATACAGTTTCTTTAAAAATGAGAGTTGATGGAGTTGAATGAAGTTTCAAGTTCTAACTCGTTTTACGAGTGATTTAAATTCACCTTAGAGAATTTACCAAGCAGAGAATTTTCTTATCTTTACTGCTTAACTAAATTCACCAGCGTCAGTTCAGCAGATCGAAGATTTTGCTTGTACTTGCGTTTTGCTTGGTTGACAGCTGAAAAGCTGAGTTGTTCCTCGTGGCTACTGGATGGCTGCTGGAGGGAAATTCCTTCGCTGATTGGCTGTTGCTTTGACGTCGGAATGACGTTTGAATGACGTTCTTTTGGGAAACCCTCTTGGAGTGGTTGGTTGCCGGTTTACGGAAGAGGCTTCAGCAGTCCTGCTAAAAGCCTGAGTTTGCAAGACTTTGAAGATCGTGTTTCTCTGAAGTGTTTGAGTTCTTAGATGGTCTCGCTGGTGCGATGGTACGGCGTGGGGCGCTTTGTCGCGCTCACCAAGGTGAAAGCCAAAGTTCTTTAGAGTGAGAGAGCGAGCCCGAGCGTAAGACAGCGCGAGAGGGCTTTGTGTCCAATTTTAAGCAGGCTGACTTTTGTCCAGCCCACAGGTCGCTGTCCAATCAGATGGTGGCTTAGCCACGCCCCATACTGTTCCTTATCATGCATGAATCGCATGCTGTTTGTGGAGAGTATTTCTGCAAGTTTTAAATATCTTCTGATAACAGTATTATCACCAGAGAATGATACAAAATATAAACTTTTCACTAACACCAATGTTCGGCGAATAAGACAAGCTCTCATTCGAGCTCAAACAACAGGTATTTTGCATACACAGTAATCGTAATCACTAAAAGAAAAGTTATAAGGCCAAGATTGAGGTATCATGGTTTCGATAAACACATAAAATATATAGATACGGCATAACACATACAGTGGATACATTTTCACTACTTATACGTTTTAAACGATTTGTCTTTTAAAATAGTCATGCAAGGTTCTGTTTCTTTGTCTGTGACAAAAGAAAGTAAGGGTTTCGGTCATGCAGGAAGCTGGTGGTCGAAAGTCATGTGGCGCCACGCTGCATATCTCATGCTTGCCGGCCCGAGGGCGTGATTAACATAGCCGCTTCCTGTGCATACATATAATAGTTATTTTCATTGGATCACGAGGCATCACTCGGTATTTTCAGTCCTCATACAAAAGATATCTGTGGCAACTCTTGATTAAATTAATCCGGACCTCATGATGGCTGATATCAGTGTCCATTCATATTTAGAAATCCCTACAGTAGCAAGTGTGCATTCAGAACAGTATTTTGTGATTCTAATTCCCAATGACCTTTTTTGGAGTTAATTTGTCTATCTAGCAACCATGCTGATTTTGGGGGTTTGCACGCTTCACTTCTTCCCAGTCTGCATGAGATTTCACAGCGGCAAGTCACACAAGTTTATAAGGTCATTCAATGAGAGCCATATTTCACATGACAAATGACACTATGTACTTATATGTGATTATAAGTCACTCTGTGATTTACACACATTAATTATTTGTCTTTCTTTATGCATTTTTTAAACAATTGTAATATTATCTATAACTTTCTCAGTGTTGTGCATTGCTGCCACGCTCTGCTTTATTTGCTGCATAAGTCCTCAAATGCCTGTTTATGTGTTGACCAGATACAATAAATGATGACATGATGGCAAGGATTTCAGTGTTTTGACAATGCACAATAACACACTGTTACATTTTTATTTTTTTTTACTTAACATTTAGCCCACTTCATAGAAAATATAGATATGCACATCATGTATCACCATTCAGCCTAAAAACAACAAGACATGATGTTTGGTTCATACCACCCAGCCTTATTGCTTACATATTCATAAAACAAAATAGATTAAAACATAACTTGTGTGTTTTGCCACATTCAAACACATAATAACAAAAAGTCTGAACAAAAAGTCTGCTGAAACTTTGATTGAATCCTCTGAAGAAAGAATGTTTTGATGGTAAAGGAAAAAATACTATTGAGAACACTATGAGAAAACACCCTATAGCCCTTTGTGTCCATCTGGATCCTTTTCATTTAAGGGTTTACAGGGTTTACAAATGTCAACCAAATTCTGTCTGCTCTGAAAATGCTCACAGTAAACCATTATGAGTGTAGAGGGATGTGCATACAACTTTGAGTTCAACAAAACTTTTACTGTTCAACCATCAATATGAGGAATAAATGGTTCAATTTGATCTAAATTTGTAATATTAGAGTAAACATCTGTTTTTATTTTGCTTTTGGCTATTATAAAGGTCTACAACCTGATACAAGAACAACAGGACATAAACTTTAGGGTTTTTGCAAGTGCTGTAACCTAAAATGACGACAGGACTTACCGTCTCTGTATATTTCAAAAGATGAAGTTCAGACACCAAATGAGAAGTCTGACAGCAGATTTACACGACACCATTTTCAACTAAAAACGGAAACATTTTTATGCATTTTGGCCGTTCATTTACATGACAATAGCAATTCTGGGGCCTGAAAATGCAAACCTGAAAACAGGTTTCAAATGACAAAAACGCTAATTTGTTGAAAGGGTGAGTTCATGCGCATGCACATTACCTGTTCAAACTATAAGTATGTGCGCAGATGTGCATTGTTTCTTTACAAAGTGACATCTCCAACTACTTGCCTGGCATGCATAATACAGCATGTTTAGTCGTTTTCACAGATACATGTGAAATCATTTTGGGATAATTTTCACAACATTTGTACACAAAACTTTTCAAAAAAGCAAAACAAAAACTTTTCAATTTATTAGATCATCGTTGTCAGGTATACAAAGTTTTAAGCTGACCATTGGGGAGGCAATTATCAAAATCATCCTCAAAATATCTTGTACAACAGTGCATTCAAATATACTACATCCACCAAGGAGATTTTCACATAAATGTGTGGAAATAAGGGGCTCCTTTATAAGATTAGCTTCCATTAGCTTCTATGTAATTACTCTTAATTACCTTTAATGTGGATTTGTATATCTTGCTTCTCTGTGGCACTTTCATACCGCCTACATAAATGTTGGCGAGAAACCACAGTGCCAGTACTTTCTTTGTAATAACAAGGCAGCATTCAGTGACAGTTAAAGCAAGATACGGCAAACACATCAACACAGGGGGACAACATTTTATGTCCAAAAGAATCTGTAACAGGAAGCCAGAATCAATTGTTAGCAGAAATGTTCAGAATAATGACATTCTTTATGCTTGTTGTAGTAGCTATGGTATTTCTCAAGGTCCAAAATTATGATGTTTTTACACAGTTTTGATGAGAACGTTGCATTAAGGAAAAGTAAATTGCATTAGAAATGTGTGAATAACATTGAGAGGGTAGATAAACCATTCTGTCGTCTATAATGAATGTGAAAGGAATGTGACATCCAAAAAGAGCTGAGGCATTTTGTAGGTGACAATTTCATTTTTGTACCTCACATTTTTTGCATAATTATCCTTACGAAAACTGACGAAAAGAAGAAATAAACAACACAGTCCTGAGAGATAGGACTACAGAAACAATAACACAAGAAAACGCCCGTACGCTTGATTAAAAAGCACATACTCTCTATGACCATTCAAACAGTAATGACTCACTTGCACAGGCAGATCAGCTACATAACAGATAATATAACAGAAAGCACATAATGGTTTCTTTTATTTTATTCTCAGAAACAATTTTGTACAAATTAGTATTATTCTCAGGTGAGGTGCAGAAAGAGCGATGCCGGTGCATTTTACCCTTTCGGAAGTGAAAGATCACGCTTATTTGAATTGCAGGGATTTATTTATTAAAAAACACTTCTCACAAAAAAATGCTGGCTTTCTGTCAAGTTTGTAATTAAAATAATTTTATAGCAGGTTGCTTTTTATATGCTTCTGAAAATCAAATCAGGCAAAAAGCAAATGTTTCAGTGTTGCCTGGGTGACATTTACAAAGCGAAATGGAAGTGGATTTTTAATCACACTGATCTCAGTCTCGTAGCAAACCAGCACAGAGTGCCACACACACACACACACATACATTAAGAATAATGCAATGAAACTTCCAATATGCTCACAATATGGAGCTGCATAAGTAGATTACTTGTTACACAAAACAGAAGTGTTAAAGCACATCTATACAATAATTATGATTATGCTTAATGCTTCCTTTTGAATATGATACTGGGCCACTGCTCCAGCTCACCACACAATATGGAGAAAGGTTATATTTAGATTACCTTTGCAGTCACCTAATGCTCACTTCATGCTGTTAAATTCCCTAGTAGCATTTAAAACGGTTGGCATGTTTTATTGATGGAAAATGTATCAGGGTTTCCACAAAAATATTAAGCACAGCTTTATTAAGCATTGATAATAAAGTTTCTTGAGCATCATATCAGCATATTAGAATGATTTCTGAAGGATCATGTGACACTGAATACTGGAGTAATGACTGCTGAAAAATCAGCTTTTCCATCACATGAATAAATTACTTTTTTAAAATATATTAAAATAGAAAAGTGTTATTTTAAATTGTAATAATATTGTACAATATTACTGCTTTTACTGTTTTTGATCAAATTAATGCAGTCTTGTTGAGCATAAGAGACTTCTTTTTTAAAAACATGTTATATATCTATCTAATATATATGTGTGTGTTTATATAAATAACATATAAAAATATCTAAAATATCTCACCAAGAGATTCTACTCTGTTATCATTATAAGATAGCAGAATAAAACCAACACCACATAATGCGACTAAACAATCTGATGTAAATATACTGTGTCCAGCTTCAAAGTTCAGAGAGCAATCATATTTTACTCTAAAATACAATGCACAAAATTAAGGTGGTGAATTGCATGTGATAGCGACAAGTAAATTAAAACGTGAGTGGACCTCTTAAAAAGTAAAAGGATAGTTAAACCCAATAAAAACATTATCATTAGAATTTTTTTATTAATACTACACATTTTTATTAAGAATGCATTTAATTATCATTAGCTGCTGTGGTAAATTTGGTTATGCTTTTAGCATTCACACAAAAAAAAGAAACAGTCTTTTTCCTAGTATATAACAAAAGGCAGAATGTTTAAGATGCCATAAACAACTTGGTATCAGTGTGCATGTAGGGAAATGTGAAAGGAAAAAATATAAGCAGTGAATTATTTTCACTCGGCAAATTACAAAGATCGCATTGAGCATATCTGTGTATAATGGCTTTCTTCTTCTTCCAAATCACATAATCAGAAGGCAATCTTCACCAAGGTCAAGTGTAGATAATTTTCCAAAGCGAGAAATCTCATCTTAGATTAGAAGCGTTCACCTCAGAGTGCGATATAGACGTTGCAGAAATTACATCCTGAAACACATTTGCCTTTTTACTTCAATCATTTCCATTGTTTGGAGGTTATGCTGCCAGCAAAACTGAAGATGATCTAAAAACGCTGTTTCTCAAAATTGCTGTGCGCCTCCCAGGTGTCAGTATAATAGCAAGAATAATTCCATAGGGAACCAAGTACTAGGCAGAGCACTGTTTTCACGGTGTGATTTACACAAGACAGTAACTCAGAGACTCTGGTCTTTTAGATAGGCAATGTTCTTTACCACGACAGTAAAAACTCCTACTCATATATAACGGTAAAACTGTGGAAAAGGGCCAAGAGAAACTGTCTAAGGCCAAGGAAGCTGTCCTGTCAAAAGGTGTGATGGCTAACAGGCCCCGTTGAACATCACAGAGGATTTTCACACATTCTCCGGCACATTTTGCAGGTGGTAAAGGGATAATTCGGGGAAAGCAGCACAGATTTTTCAGTAACGACAACATCAGTAAGTGTCTAATAGTGTGCGTGTATGACAGTGTAACTGAAGCAAGCAAATGAAGAAAAGGAAGAAATGACTGTCTCTTTTTGTGTGTGTGTGGTGTGTGTGTTGTGTGTGTGTGTGTGTGTGTGTGTGTGTGTGGTGTGTGCGTTTATGGGTGTGTGGCAGAGTGACAGCTCCACCCAGTGGCCGTCACAGTCCAGGAAACATTAAAGCAGTCAAGGGCCCTTAGGCTTCGGTCACACTGCACAAAGATCTGTTCATTGGTCATTTTGTAAGTGATGAAATCTGATCCATTTGTTCAAGCAGTGTAGAAAATTTCTGACATATCTGATATAGTAATGACTTGAAGGAATAGTTCACCCAAAAACAGAAAGTTTTACTCACCCTCACAACATTCCAACCCCAAATGATGTTCTTTTTTCAATGGGACACAAAAGACCAGGAATAAGAAAGTGAATGAAGAGAAACTGAAACTTTATGCAAGCTGAAACTTCAGCAAAAACACCATGAAAGAATCATAAAAGTGGTCTCTAAAAAATGTTCATGTAATACATATTATTATATTATATTCAAGTCTTTTTCTGTTCTAAGGAAGAAATACAGGTGGCAGGTGGTGGTGAATAATGAACTTTCATTGTCACTGAACTAGTCTTTTAGTGTGAACACAATCATCGAAAGAATAGTTTTTTATTGAAAATGATATTCATGTCTGTTCATGTCTATCGTTGTAATCAAGATATTACAGGTGGTTCCAGGAGTAATACATGCTCTCAAACAAACAGCATTATTGAGGTCTAGAACTAAAGCACTGCGTGTTCCAGAATGCTTTTCTATTCTTTACAGCACTAAAAATGATGCACAGTAGCCTGGGTAGACTTTTTTCCCCCATAAAGAAAGCACATTTACAGAGAGCATTCTCTGTGAGGTTAAATGGTTTCACTTGGAAACAGTTTAATGGAACCTGTTAATAATTCATTATATTCAACTTTATTGTGGTCAAGATGTGAAAAGTGAGGAACCAGAAGTAGTATGCAAATTAGGACATGGTATGCAAATTCAAGATACCAAACATACCAGAAGAATAGAAACACAGTTATGGGAGTTATTCATGAAACATAAGCAGAGCAAATTAAATCATTGTACAAATCCATGTCTAAGTAAACTGTCTCATTGAATTAAATGCTACATTTTTTGTTTGTTTTTTGAAAAAAGATTTACACAGAAGCTTGTTCGTATTTCATGGAAAACACAATGAAAACTACAATGACAAAATCCCTCCATAGCATCTTAAGAGATGTTTTTGAAGAGTTGCTTTATGAGTGATTAACGCTGCGCATTTGAGAGCACTTGCATTTACACAGATAGCATGAAAAACACTCGAATGTCCCAATTTCGGCTGTTAAGCTCTCTTCAAAATTTGTTCTTGGAAAAGCAACCAATGACATGGTTATGTTAGTGCACTTTTTTTTACTTCTTCATTGAAGTTGTAACGTGTGGGGAAACATTTAGCAACCATTTCTCTGCACTTCTTTCAAGGCTGTTTATATAAATTACTACAGTAAAAAGAACCGTCAAGTCAATGCAACTCATACAAAGTCATCTGAAGCCATTCCATAGTTGTATGCGATGAACATTAACTTGAATTCCTCTCTAACTCTCCTTGGCGCATTCATGAAAAAGCAGCATTGTCCGATTTGTAACTGGATATTTTTTAAGTCAAATATTTGAATCAATTGATCCAGTTATTGAGTTCATCTCATTGACTCAGTGATCCAGTCATAGCAGTTGATAGCTCAATGAAGATTATTAGCGAATAATGACAAATTTATTTGTGTCATTACAATAATTTTTTTACCGATTTAATGGCTTTTAAAGTCATATGAACTTTTTTATGATAATTTAATGGTGCTTTTCTATCCATTTTTGATGTAATACATTTTTTATTGTGTGTTCCACAGAAGAAAATGCACAGAAGATATCTGATCAAATGCACATTATTATTCTTTAGCTTGGGTTAAACAAATCCATTTTGCTTGGTTGGAACAGCAGCTACGCTATTATGTTTGTATTTGTTTCTCTGTCATTTGCCACGGGATTAACATCCCGTGGCAACTAGGATTTACACAAGCTTCAGTCACCTGAGAAGAGATGATGCCAACCCCTCAGAGGACCTCAGATGATGCCAACCATGAGACAACATACAGAACTACCTAATTTTGCTATAAGTTTGATCGCAACATATAATAATTGCTGTTAATATTGTTCATCGTCTGTTTGATTACGTCTTTAATTGATTTTTCCGTACATTTCTGCCATATGTACATAAACTGACAGTCACCACTGATAAGCTACTACTAAATATTGTAGAAAATTAAAGGTGCAATATGTGATTGTCTTCAGAAACATTTTTTTTTTTTATGCTGGTTGAAAGTCTCTTCAGATTCATATAGCAATCATTAAGTTAAGTGGTCTTAATGTATTTGTCTGTATTTATATATTATGTGGAAGGTGTAGGATCAAGAAATGTTCGTCCAATAACGATCGGTCGAGCGTGTTTATATGCCTTTCCTACCTGCCTGTCAACGTATGTATCTGTATACCTCTGCGCACCCAGTTTGCGCAGACAGGAACGCATCGCGGCATTCACGCACGCTGTGAGAAGAGCGGAGGAGGCAGACAAAATCAACAGACCCGATCTTCATTCATGAGTTTTGTAGTACTTAAGTTTTCTCACGGTGAATGACACATGATGTAGCCCAGCGGTTAATCCAGTCATCGCGCCAGCTCGTTAGAAGTGAGCTTCGTGCATGAACTGTGTTCTGATTGACATTTTCCCTACACAGTGTCCATTGCTCCCTATTCCCTGAGCTGGGGAAATCCGTTGAAGTTTACCTCACTTCAGTTGGAATTGGCAACCGCTAATGTAGCCTACTGTAGTAATGTTGTCTCTGGTCTGTGAGCCTAAATGCGTTCAGAGGGCGTGGGACGTTCGCTTTCAGTGCTATCAGGCTAAAGTTAGCATTTTCCAAGATCTCCTACTGCACCTTTAATTTGCTGTAAAGTTGCTTTGCAACGATTTGTATCGTGAAAAGCTCTGTACAAGTAAACTTGAATTGAATTGAATTTAATTTAATTTAATTTAATTGGATTGAATTGAATTGAATATCCCCGCTGGGTACAGCACACACACGCATACTCACCACGCTAATTTCCCTTCCCCTCCGTTTGGTTGTCAGCCGAGCGGGTGCACACGCCATCTTGAAAGCCCATGGACAGTTTCACACATTACATTACCCTGTTCCAGATTCATCCCGATCATACATAATACATGCATTGTCTCATTTATGTTGCACGTTCCATGTTTGTTTAATGTTCGTCACGAGTGTTTGGTGTGATCAGTCTTGCTGGTGGCGCCGGCGAGGTTTAGGGGTGGGGTTAGGTAAAGGGGATAATTTTGATTGCATGATTGAGAAACACCCTGCAGTTTGAAAACACTCACAAATTCAGAAACGCCCACTTTTGTTCTGCAGAGACCTCAATCTCAAACCAAGCGATTGAACGTCAACTGCTTATGACGTCATGGTTGCCGCCGCGCCGGCGCGCTGAGCCCAAAATCAGACAAAGCAATTGTTAAATGTGTTGCACTTTATTTTACAGTACGTGAACTAACCTGTACTTACAGTGTATTTAACTAAGAAAGTACTGGTAGTATATGTAACTACATGGATTAAGTTAGGTTTAGGGGTAGGTTCAGAGTTAGTACCTAGTAATTACTACAATAAGTACATAGTATGTACATGAGTAACAGGACTGTAAAATAAAGTGCTACCATTAAATCTGATAAATGGGACTACATTTATCAATTGTTATGAAACCAAGTCGAACGGCGGAGCGCTAATTTCCAACAGTGTGCCGTGAGGCAAACCACATCAAAACAGTAATTGAAGATACCCATTTGTGTATAGTTTGTTATATACTTTTTCATTTTATTTACCAGTTTGGGTTTCTTTTGCCTTACTTGGGTATTTTTTGGGTATTTGGTGATTACACTATATATATATATATATATTATATATATATATCTAATATATATATATATGATATATATAGATATATATATCTTAACGCCAGCACTCATGGACTTTTGTATATAGCTGCGGTGCTGTTATTAAACTACACCTTGCACGAAAGTGCTATTGTGGGTAGAGCCGTCAATTTTACATCTTTTGCAGACACTTTCTACGTCCCCAAACGAGTTTGTGGTTCTCGAAGTATCACAGACTGTACTGTGTGAACAGAAAATTAATATACAGTATAACAGAATAAAGTTTTGGCAGAAAAAAAACTGTATATCCACAAAACACTCATAAGCTTTAGCATAATAAACACAGACACACACACACCATCTTGTAAAACTACTTAAAATTGAATTTATGAAATAGAATCCATCAAACTAAGGACCAAGCAACATCCCTGTTTTAAGACATGGCTACTTGATAATACAAAAAAATAGCAGACTAGTTCAAGGCAGAATGCGAAACGCATACAATGCAGTCAATGATGTGACAAAGCGAAAAAATCTGTGTAAAACAGAATGACATGTTCCCTTGACTTTGACCAACAAAATGCAAATTTCATTTAAAAGTTTCATTTAAAGTTGCACAGCAACTAATAAATTAAATTAGCACTTGTGCTTGAAACCATGTCAGTCTAAACAAAGCAATGTGGCATGAATATTGAGGCAAAAATGTTCTCATCTAGCAAGAACAGGATAGAAATTGTGGTTTATTAGTACAATTATACAATGTTACTTGGAAAAAATTGTGTCTGCTGCTGATATTGTGTTGTAGAGTTAGCAGCCTAGTTAGCTCTTAGAATACTAATATTATTTGAGCCGTCTATTTCCTCGCCCTTGCAGCTATGGTTTGTTCTGAACTGAATGTGCTTGTTATAAATCAGTTAGGTGGTAGGCAATTTTATTTTTATTAAAACTAAGAGAACAGAATTTTTTCTTTTCTTTTTGTTATATGAACCATAGGGTTTGGGCCCGGTGACAGTTGGACCTCAGATTTATCGACATTCCTTCTACCCCTTCACAATTATTACCTGAATTATTTAGCAGAACCAGTCAGACTGGATGACTGGATGAGCCAGGATTAAATATGTAAATAAATGTAATACACCAGCATCCCACAGGTGGATCATCCCGGCAGGGATTGTCACATAGCTCCAGATGGCCAGACCGCTATACCGTCACCGTTGTCATTTTCAGTGTAACTCTGCTCAGCGATGCTGGTTGATCTTTGTCCATGGTAGCATGTTATGACACCGGTTGAGATTATCACGAATATGCTTCGGATAGCTAATCTGCCACCATGGCCAGCCTCCACTGCGCTTTGCATCAATGCCAAATAAACACGAGTAAAACTGGCTGGAAATAACAACGTGACATATAACAAACAATTTCATATCAGCCATTTTTTGAAAGGGTATGAATATTTTGGTATTGATTAAATAATAAGGTAAGGTTGCAGTGATCTTACATTAAAAACCTCTTAATATAAGCAATGAAGGTTTTAAATTGAGAATGTATATTTGAGAGTGGCGTATGACATTATCATGCCAGTTTCTCTGACTGTACTGCCACAATGTAGGCCTTATCACAGATGTTAAGAGCATTTGGCAAACCCATATAGATATAGGGGCTGCAGGATATAAAATTAAGATGGTCAACAAATTCATGAAAACTTTTCATAGCTATTGTTCTACAAGTGATAGGAGAAGGAAATATGAATACTCAAGGGGTGATTTTGATGTGCCATCCAATCACTTCATCCACAGATCAAACAGAGCAGTGTAAATATGCAGAAGATTTGAGGTACAAATTAAATAATGCAGAGAAATACTGCATGTATTGGCATTGTAATATGCATTATATTTACTGTACTATTCAAAAATATGCATTATTCAGCTGTTTTACGATAAAAGCCACCAAATAAATAAATAAACACTGAGGGAGAGGGGACTGTACAGAGACGCAAACAAGCTGTTTAAACAGGACACGTCAAAGCGAATGTTCTTTTACTCTTCTGTTTGTCCTGTTGTCGGCAGACTCAAGCACGTGGACTGTCACAAATTGAACGGGCATCTATATATTGTATCCAGTGTAGACAGTGTCAGAGATTCTAATGGGTTTATTTATGTTTGGCGCTTTTAAAGTGTCAGCTGTTAAGTGACTGAACACGAGTGGGTGTGGCCTACGGTGTGATGATATATAATTATTCGCCATTGTTTTGCTCTGGCAGTCATATGCAAATGTATCTGACCTTGTGACATCGCAAATGCCACAATATCTAAACAAGCTGTTTTTGGAGCTTGGTTAAATAAATGCTCTGTTTATAATGATGAAGATGTTTTCATGTTTTCCGTTTTGGTACAAACGACCTCTTTTATGTCAAAGCAAATTTGATTTCTCATGTCATGACCCCTTTAAATTCCATGCAGCTCTATCAGACATCTCCTCTCAGAACTTAGCTACTTCATATATAGAAATGGTGAAAACTCAACAAACATCTATATAATGAAGCCTTAGCATGAAGTGCTACTTTAAATTCTGAAGAGAAGAATGAAAATACATTTTAATTTGTTTTGAGATGCTCTGTGAATGAATGATCTAATCATGTCTGCTGGCAGTTCCTTCATGCAAGCAGTTTTTAGATCGAATGTTTTCCAGCAAACATTTAAACACACATTACATTCTAATTTGCACACATCAGTAGTCAGAAAGCGAGAGAAACGAAGAGAGAAGAACCCAAAAATGAACAAGATTACCCCTCCATTCATTCCTATTCCAATTTATTTATTTCTTCACATTCTTTTTTACAGACACAGAACCGTGTGATTTGAAAAATTTCCCGCATCTTTGAACATCCTCACCTCTCCGATAATAGAATGTATGAATCTTCCTCCGAGTGGAGTTACTAAACAACAACAACAGAAAAGCAGTTGATGTATTTATCCTAGTCTTTCCACTGCAGTATCACTAAGATTGTGTTTTGTATGCGCACAGACACACCAAAGAGAAAGAAAATCCCATTTGTGATCCATGACTATATCTTAAGACTTTAGGCAGATGTCAAGGCCTCCTCATGTGAATAAGTTGTTAGAGGGAATTACTAATGATAATACATATGGTTGTGTGAAGATATTACAGTGCCACCGTCAGAGCAGCTATATGGGATAAAACATGAAACCATACGCATAACGACTGATGTTCAAAGCAAGCTGCACACATTTCCAGATGGGAATCTCATGGAATGGTGGATATGCTTGATATTACAGAGGACTGCAGTCACAGACCCCTCTCCCACCTGCTCACGTTCACCTTCACAACAAGAAAATTAAAAAAAAGACTTAATGCATTTTGACATGACATGCATGGCAAGTGCACCACAGACAACCTGAAAACGCCCTCAGTTGCTTCAGTCATTGTAAATTGAAATGCCGAGTTCGACTGCAGAAGATGAGTGCAAAATCAGCCATCTAGAGACTTTATGCAATGTAAAGATTCTACTAGGAGAATAAGTAATGGGACACTTTTTCTCCTTGATGCTTGTCTCGTTGTTTTCTTTCTTTGTTTGCTTACTAAGGGATAGACTTGACATTTCAATATAGGCAGACAAAATGCCTCGAGGGGAAACGGTAACAGAAAGTGAGATGAGATATTCTGCTTTATCACAAACTCAAGTGATATTTTCTGATATTAGGGTCAATGGGGGGACAAAAAGAGTTTCATGATGAAAAAAAGGCGCTATAAATATATATTATATATTATAGATAGATAATATATATATATAATATATATAATATATATATATATATTACAAATATTATATAGTACAACGGATATAATAATTAATTTATAAATATGAGGTTTACAATACCGTTCACCGTCTATGGTTGGTAAGATTTTTATTTGTATGTATGGTATAGTATGTATGTACTATGTATTTAGTTAGTTTAGTTATTTAGGTTTTATGAAAGAAGATCTTATGCTCCCAGATGATTGATCAAACAATAAAAACAATTAACTTAATTATCATCATTATTATTATTTGCAATTTAGACCACAACCGTTTTACAATGTAAACAACACTTGCCTTGTCATAAAAAATTTAATTATTGGATATTTTATGAGAGGAAGAGATATTCTTCAGAGAAGATTAAGTAGGGGGTCTAAAAATCTCTTGGTCTAACCCATGTTTCCTGATACACAGTGTGAGGCAAGACAGAGGCAGCAAGACATCAGTTAAATTCAACTTGGATTTGACAGGATGCGTTTAGAATGAATGCGGGGGGCCCAAGCTTGACTTGTTACGACTGTTGGGTCGCCACGTCCGTCATGGCTGCCCTGGGGTGAGTTAATCGGTTTCTCTCTATGCACTGCTGCCTGAGGTGGTGGAGCGGGAAAATACAGCCACCATTTTCTCAATAATTTCACACCTGCTCTCCTTTAGAATACTGGACAGCATGAGACAATCCATTTTTCCTCTATGACTAATTTCAATTATAGCAATCCACGCAAACACTGTGATCTACGGCGTGCAAAGAATAAGTGTTTAATCCAGCATTACAGCATGCAAAATATCGCTCAAGTTCTTGCAATCTTGGCCGTTTACCAATATTGAGCATAAACAGACATGACAAAGGATTTGATGATTGACACAAGCTGCTAAGAAAAACAAATACTATGGGAGACAGGAAGCTAAATCCTTTTTGCAGCCTGAAAAAAAAAACATTCTGATGTTTACAAACCCGATCCAAATGGGATTTCAAGTACTTTTTCGTTTTAATTAATCATACATTCCTCATATGCAGAACTATGTGACCTTCAGTGAACTTAATCATTGGTTTTGGATGCATTATATATTTTTTTAAAAATTGTTATTTCAATATTTTGTTAGGATGCTTCTCAATAAACCATATAATATATTGATGGCTGTCTTTCAAGGCACAATTTAAAAACCAAGAAAGATGGATGAGTATAAGATAGCATATAGGCTTTGTGTTACAGCCACTATTCAGATTTAGACACATTTATGGTCTCATGTCAGTTGTGAAGGCCTGATGGGCCCAGCAATAGCATACGTTTCTGGACAAGTTTCTCACCGTCTTATCAGGCTTGAGACAAACAGCTCTTGTCAAAATGTTAGAGGTTAACACGATTCTAGGTGGCAGATATACTAGCGAGGGAGCACTGCGTGCAGGTTAAGTTGTGTTGTAGTAAGGCTGGTCATCTTGAATGGGACACCGAGGATCAATCTTCTTTATGTGGATGCAACACACCCGCTTAACAGGCTTCAAACTGATCCTTAAGCTCCAACTGAGCAGCTGTTTGACAACACGCAAAGATATGACAATCTGTGAAACGGGATACAGACTGTTAATGGTCTCCATATACAGTATAACTGTCAACACCCCCACATATGGACTTTAGTACAACCCAATATTGTTTTAACCAACTGTTAAATTTATTTAATGATACTGAGAGTCTCTAAAATTCTAAAAATGCAATCAGCAGTAGCATTAACCTATTAATGGCCCGATTTTCCCAGACATGGCTTGCTGTACATAGAAGTACTTGTACACTCTTTCATATAATCATAAGGGGTTGTTTTGTTGCGCAATTTCAAGTGTATTTAAGTAAAGACTTTATAGGGACCAGGGCACAGACTTTTGTCCTCTGTAGAGGACATTATATTTTGGCAAATTTCTCTGAGACCATGCATAGCCAGTTTTAAGGCTGGATGTACATACTTCATGCTTAATAGGCATTTTAGGGAGACATAATAAGTGAATAGGGAAAGAGATCATATATCAATATATCCATGAAACATAAGATGTTTAATGAAAATTATTACTTCTCATTATTACTTCTTTTTTCATTACATGTTGCCCAAAAAAAAACAGGAATATGCAAATTAGAGACAAATTATAGATAAATTGACTGTAATAGGAAACCCCATTTTTGTCCATGTTTACAAACATATTGTGTAAAGTAAAATAGTACATCAAATCATTCTCTAATATCTTTCATGCCATATTTGAGAATCTTTGTACAAATCTTTGTGCAAAGTTTGGTTCAGGTGAAAGTTTCCTGGAGCTGTCGAAGTCCTGAAAACTCTGATTTCCAATAAAAGCCTATTAAATTCAGGCACTAGTGTGCATACGAAATGCAACACATTAATATTTTCTAAATATCTTTTTCAAACATTATTCTCATATCCGTTTTATAGAGGACAAGCAAAAAAATACAAATTTAATATTAAAAAATTATTAAAAAGTCTTTTCGTTTTATTATTTACTTATTTAGCCTAAATAATCTTTCTTCTCCATTCTGATGCTCGGTTTGAACTTCAGCAGATCATCTAGACTACATGTCTAAATGCATTATATGTCTACATGCCTAAATGCACTGAGTTCCTGCCATGTTATTGGCTGATTAGATATTTACATTAATGAGCAGTTGAACAGGTGTACCTAATAAAGTGTGTATAAAAAGAATATTTTAAAAACAGAGAGACTACTTTTTGTAGCACATGGGAATATGGTATTATGCTACTGTAAGGTCCACGCACTTGGCCCAATGAAGGTATCCAGTGGTGGATGAAGGTTTCTTGCGTGTTCGGTCTTTTCAGCGCGCAGAGTTATTCAATTTAGGTTTAACTCAAATCTGACTCCATTTTAGTATGACCTCGAATTTAGGTTGAAAGGAAAATTGGTTGTTTGTCAGTCTCTAATTAATCTGACATTTGATTATTCTAGTTAACTCTTTACATATATTTACTCGTTCATTAGGAATCTATGTCGCACAAACTCCTTTGATCCTTAGCCAGAGGTTTGTGAATAATACTATTTAATATGCTTTTAATAGTAGGTCTGTTTAGCCCCCTACAGCTACCCATATAATATTCCGACATTAATCAGCGGTTCTCCTAGACCCTTAGTCTAGACCCCGATAGTTACTATAACATCCGTACAACTTAATTAACAATCCAAATATTAATCAGCGGTTCTGCTAGACCCTCTGCCTTGCCCCCGATAGTTAATATAACTCTGTACAACTTAATTAACGCTGAAATCATATACATGGTTAACTTAACTGAGTACAACTTAAACTAAGGTCCAGCGGTTAGTCATAAACCCATGGCCTCACCTGATGTGCCCATGCTCCACTAACATGAGATTTAGTATGAACATAAACCCTGGTGCAGATTGCGGATGATTTTTGTACATACGCCTTCTTTAATCAACTTGAGAAGAAATAATTCAGAGTACGTAAGAATGAGTCAAATGAACAATTATTACAGGTCAGGAAATATGTATTATGCCATATCTCCATAGCCAATTTCACGATCTTAAATCAAGACAAGACATCAAAATTTCAAAGGGAATCTAAGGTAAGATACATACCTGCTTTTAGTAAAATAAATAGTACAGCGGAGCTGGACACATTCCATAATACGGGCTCTCTGACTACAGAATCGCCCCGACCCTTTTGCTACAATCCTTTAAATACAAAACCAAGATAAAACATCCCCCAAATGGAGGCATGTACAAACAATTGGAATTTACATTAACCCAGGTCCCAGACCTGGGTGGTTTGCACCTCAATGGGAACAGAAGGTATTTGCATGGAAAGGACCCTCTACAGTAATCAAAGTATCTCTTAACTCTTAGGATCTGTATTATCTTTTAGTATACTTTTATGAGATTAAGACCATTGTGCCACTCACCCTGAGACTATTCAAATGAAACCAAACATGACTGTAAATCTTATTTGCATTCATATAGAACATTATACTATTGACCATTCTGAGTGAATCCAGTGGAGGGAGGAGATGAAAAGGCACTGATGCATATGTGAGAGAGGCGTTTCCTGCACCACCCCTCTGTGGGGTGTCTTGAAGATGCCAGGGTATTGTCTGTTTCTCAGGAGATCAAAGTATCTGAGTTTCTTTTATCCTTACACTACAACAAAGCAGTGGCTAAGGAAGTTAAGTCAAAACTATTCAAAACCACCACTATTCAATCCACTGGTGACTAAACATTGCTAATTGGGTAGGCCTATGTAAGAAAAGTTGATGAAGAATAAAACAGTGTACAGCAGGATTCTGCTTTGATTTTGTTAATAAAAACATATAATTAAACAATACTTGTCATACGGTTTATTCAGTCCTTTTAATAAGAGCATAATAGCAAAATGTGCTCTGCCAATGGGTAAAAATGACTATTATGATTTGACAAAGAGGTAGTCCTGCTCAAAAAGGACAGGTGACATGAAGGAGTGGTCACAGGAATTGACAGAAGTCTATTTTGAGTGGTCACAGGAAACAAAGGAGATCTGTGACCACAGTCCAAAACTGTGCCATCTGGTAACAAACCAAACACTTGGCCTCTTTAAACTTTGAGTCCTAAGAGAATACATACTGTACATTAGTATCTGTAGCTGTATATGTGCAGAGTAAGTGTTTAGGACTAGTAAAGAACTGTGGCGTTCCAGACTATTAAATGCTTTATGGCCACCAGGTGAATTTACCAAAGATTGAGCAAAAGAATACATTTGTTCTTTGTGGTTTTTTTTTCTTGCAGGAGGAACAGATAGTGGGTGTAAAGAGACAGTAAGAGACAGAAAGAAATGCCTCGAGGGAAAGATGGGATGCAAACGTCTGGGTTTAATGGTTTATGCAGCTGTAGCTCTTCACTTTATATCAATTTGATGGCCTTAGCCTGAGCTACTTGTAAAACACACCACAGGCCGCTTTCCTTGATAGTGTGAGATTTGTTTGCCTCCAATGTATCTAAACCCTAAACAAAAGAGGGTTAAGAAAATTGAGTACAGTAATTACAGTACTTTTTAAGAGCTTTTGCCTGCACCTTGGACACTTCTGGAAAGTGCTCGATCATTCCTGGAATCCATAAAGCTGTAAATTTTAGACACACATAAATTGGTCCACTTCATTCTAAAGTGCTCAAACACGACTGGAGCTTTCATATGCTATCTTGATTGGGATTAGAAGCCAACAAGTGAAGTTAACAGCGGCTTAATTTTCTTTTTTTTTAGGCTGTTTACTGAAGATCACCTGAGGACGAAGTAGCTAGAGAAGCTGGTAAGCACAAATTAAAAAGGGGAGTAAGAAAAAGAAAGACACAACAGAAAATATTAGGGTAAAGCAGGGAAGATGAAAGTATATATTTAAGTGACAATGGATGAGATAGTTGGCCACTCACTGGCTGAAGACTTTTTGTCCTAACTTGAGTTGACAATACAAAATTTGAATTTACTATACTTGTATTCTACATGCTTTACAGTCTCTGTACTCTTATATTTAGCCTGATTAATAATTAATATTGTGAGAAAACAGAAAGTGTAAATTCCACTCATGAATTTATAAAACACGACATACATATGTATATAATCCCATCCAAATGGATTACATGCTGTTTCAGTACGAGTACACAAATAATGACTTTGCCAGACTGATTGTGAGATATTTATTTATTCTAAGACTGCTGTCATTTCAGAACACTGTGTGGTTCCAGAGCTTGTTCCTCTGAGCCAGTAAAGCCCCCTACTTCTCTGACAACACTTCACATGGCGAAGTCGAGTCAGGGAGTGCTTTTGTTCATCGGGTTTCTCAGAAATGCTCTAAATGAGAGGCTGCCCTTTGACTAGCGATGCAAGCAAACAGCCCACTTCTCCAAATATCAGAATGGTTTCTGGGATAAAGCAGATGCAAGTAATCTATCAAAGCTCAGACAAATAAGGGCACTTAAAAGTCTGGAATGGAAACAATCTGATTTTGTAAGCTCGTTGGCAGAAATAGCATCTGAGATACTTTATTCATGAATTGTTACAACAGGAATAGATCAAAATCATACTATCATAAAAAGTGTTTGTAACAAGGCCTTAACCACTATTGACACTGTGAACATGGCCATGCTACAAAAATGGCCACCATATATATATATATAATATACATATATATAGTGTTCCTGTGGCTCCGTGGTAGAGCATTGCGTTAGTACGGCAAAAGGTCGTGGGTTCAATTCCCAGGGAACACACATATGTGTAGCCTGAATGCACTGAAAGTCGCTTTGGATAAAAGCGTCAGCTAAATGCATAAAAATTAAATATTTGTTAAATTAATGTATATTATATATATATATATATATACAAAACCCTGAACAAAATTATAAATGCAACACTTTTGTTTTTGCCCCCAATTTTAATGAGCTGAACTCAAAGATCTAAAAGACTTGGTCTGGGTTGGGTGGTGTGGTCACTGGTCTACGGTTGTGAGGCTGTTGGATTGTATGCAAATTCTCCTGAACACGCCTTGGAGACGGCTTAGAGTAGAGAGAAATGACACATCAGGGGCCACAGATTATGGTGGAATCCATGCAGTCAGCATGCCAATCAAAACTTGCGACATCTGTGGCATTGTGCTTTGTGTTAAAACTGCACATTTTAGAGTGGCTTTTTGTTGTGGCCAGCCTAAGGCACACCTATGCAATTATCATTCTGTCTAATCAGCATCTTGATATGCCCCACCTGTAAGGTGGATGGATTATCTCGGCAAAGGAGAAGTGCTCACTACACAGATTTAGACAGATTTGTGAAAAAATATTTGCGAGAAATAGGCCTTTTGTGTACATAGAAAAAAAATCTTAGATCTTTGAGTTCAACTCATTACAAATGGGGACAAAAACAAAAGTGTTGCATTTATAATTTTGTTCAGTATATATATGTGTGTGTGTGTGTGTGTTGGTGTGTGTGTGCGTGTGTGTGTGTGCGTATGTGTGTGTGTTTGTGTGAGTTCCGCGTTCGCAAATCAGTCTGAATGAACAATATAAAGGTGTTAAGGGGAAGACTAATTAAAAAAGTAAGTAAACAACTCACACACTTAGATATAACTACTTTTTAACGTCAAAATAAGACTTCAAATGACCTGAAAACATGATCTGTGGGAGTTTTTAGTGAGTAATCAGCTTGATGAAATTGAAAGTAAATATCCGCGTCTGTGACCAATATTTACCATGCTTTGATGACTGGCGATCTGAAAAATTCAAAAATAGTTAAAAGTAAAATATAAAAAAGAAAAGCTGAACATAAGTTCACAAATAAAAAATATTGTTTAAATTGTTACTGCCTTGAGTTATTATTTTGGAATAAATGTAAAATGCTTAAAAACACTACCTTGATAAGATTAATACATGGCTTTAATAGAATATTGATTGCATTGTTGTTAATGTAATTTATTTAATTCTTTTTTTGATAGTGTATGTAATGTTTATTCAACCAAGAAATGTGACTGGGACATGAATTTACATTTGATTAAAAAAAAATGTGAGGATTTGCCTCCTCATTTCCAAAACACCACCGCACACCCCTGATTTATATGTATATATATAGATATATATATATATATTTATATATATATATATAACAGTTTACTGTATATAAGATAAAAAAACCACATTATCTTCTTCAAATTAGGCCAGTAGAATTTTGTCCTTTATTCATTTTAGACATTTAATTATGGTGCTCTAATAATATAACAGGAAATGCTTCTTAAACAGCAATGAGCATATTACAATGCTTTTCTGAAGGATCATGGACATGAATCCTGTATTTTTGATCAATTAAATGAGCTCAGCGACTTTTTTTTTTTTTTTTTTTATCTAACAGGCGACAAACTTTTGCAGGTAGTGTTAAACCAACATAAGATATAAAATAACTATAAAAAATATTATTTGGTTTTCAAATGCCATGTTAAAAAAACACTTAAACACATACACATAACACATCATGCAGTAAAGCATTGCTCTCCAAGATAACTTGTATTTGCTGCTTTACTTATTAAATTTTAGGTATGATGCAACTGAATAGGCCAAGCATTTAATAGTAAATAACAATTCACTCTCCGCACTCCAATCTTGTTTTTCTCGAAATCCACAAGCAAACACCGAGACAACAGTACCAATATGTCTGAAAGCATATTCATTTCTTTGGAATCCTTTCATTTAATACAAAGTCAGATTTTGAGGTCAGTTTAAAAATTAATTTATATTTTGTGCATAATAGTGAGTTTGTATGCTGGGCAGGAGGTCAGTCTGTCACATTTGTGTGTAAGACGAAGGGAAGCCCTTGTGGGGAATGAGTGGCTAAAAGAGAGACAGAGACTGTGTGTGTATGTGTGTGTACTGGTAAAGTGGCAGTGGTGGCAGAAGGATGAAAATTGATTTATTGCAGCGGTGATGAGGAGCGGCGTGCGGGCGGCTTTGGGGAAGCGGACTGCGGCAACATAAAACAGCGCTTTTGATAGTAATTGCTGTGGGGGTCCCAGAGGACCTGCTAACATTGGCCAGATTTATGCATCCCTGACAGAGAACCCCTTTCTAATTTTGCTTCTCTAAAGTTAGTGCCTCAGTATTAGTGTCTCCAGGTCTTTGCCCACACTTCTCTCTCCTCCACGTCTCCCTGCCATTAGCAGTGTGACTGAGGAAAAGAGCTGTACTCTAATATAACACAGGTTGCAGTCTGTTAACAATTTTCTCTCAGGCCTGGTATGAGTGACTGAGCTTTCCCAAGGCAGTGATACAACGTCCACTGTATTTTATGACCCCAAGATTTCAGTTACACTGGAAAATAACTTATATTCTTATGGAGTATTAGATATTTACAGTATAGTGATGTGTGTGGGTGGAGAGGCTTTGTGAAAACGTACCAGTAATAAACATATAAGAATTTATGGTAATAAGTATCTGTTGGGCAAATTCACTAAAGAGTTGTGCCACTTTTGCAAAGACCTGCAACCCTCCTGTACATAATCTGGTTGAAAGGAAACCTAAACTATGTTTAGATATCACAGCATTGCAAGTGTTCAAATTAAATTGATAAATCAGTACGGTTAAGTAATTTTATCACAGAACAACAATGTGAGCAATATATGACAATTTTCATTTTTGGGGAAACTATCCCTTTAATTCATGTTTGCTCTATGTTAATTTATATATTTATATTAACATGACAGAACTATATTAATTAAATGATTGATTTTATACATATCTATATATATTATATATACTACTCTATTAGATATGATATATAATATATACTATGATACATATATATACTTACTATATATGATTATATATATATACTATAGAAGATTTCAGAGCAAAAGCTCTAAATCCCATATCTGAATTTTTTTCTAAAATTAGTATTTTTATCAGGCTCCTATTTTTATGTCCAGTTGTTTTACTTTAATGGCTTAGAAAAGGACCTATACATTTGCCATTAAAGTAAAGTACGAACCTAAATATAGCAGGCTGATAAAAATGCTCATTTAAGAGAACATTCAGACTGGCACTTAGAGGCTTTGCATCTGAACTCCGTAAGTCTATATATATACCCTGAAATAGCCGGTATTCAAAATTTTCAGTGTGATTAATGCTTAATGCTTTTATCACCTGTAAAAAAAAAACTCCTTAATAATGTACGGGTAAAAAACCTGGCAAGACTCTGGTCTGCGGAATTTACCCATAAAAAATACCAGGTGCAACGTTTTAGGGGGTTTAACTAATGTACAGTTAAATAACCGTAATTCATTAACTGATATAAAACGTTATTACCAAACGATTGAATTCATGAAATCTGTTTTGTTACCGTTGTAATACAGATGAGAAAGTCACATGATGAACCAGAGCACATCACAAGCAGCTTTTAAATACTAAGATATATAGAAGGTGCACAGTGTCATTCACACGAACACCAAACACCATCATGGTAACACACAATAAACTGAAATAATGCAATAAACATTAAACATTCATTTAACAACATTAGATAAAACCCTAATGTACACAACAGATAAAAAAAAACTAAGAAGAAGCATTTATTTCAACAAAAAAAAAACTAAATTTGAAATGTATCGCAGGGATTTCTGGGAAAGTCAATTTACGGTTATTCACTGTAAATTATACAGTCTTTTTCACTTTCAAAAAAACGGTATACTACCGTAAAATTAATGTCCAATACATGTATGTCCAATACAGTTTTTCACCGTATATAGGGGAATTTACCGTTAACCATTACAGTAGGTTTTTACTGTAGAGGTGTACAGTCTTTTAAATGCACCCGGTAATTTCTTTACAGTGCAACGGTATACGTATTATCACGATATTTGACAATTTAGTTTTAAAAAGTGCTGTCTAATACCAGCTATACACAGGTTTAATAACCTTTTTTTCTTTTTACCCAACATAACAACATTAAATGCATACAGAAAAAATTAGTAAAGCGAAAAGTTTTACCGATTAAGTGCCAAAAAAGAAAAGAACTATAAAGGACCGATAGTATCACTACAACTAAGACCTCATCTAGTTAACCGTTACGCCTTAACTGGACCATGAGCAATAGCTATATTTGCTACTGAAGTTATTAATCTTTGTTTAAAAAATACACGTCTTAGTTCATGTTAGCTCATTAAAAAACACAGTTGCAACTTTCAATTTTAACAAAGTGTTATTAAATATTGTAATACCTAAGATTAATGAATGTTCAGAAGAAGTTTTCATTGGCAGTTTATGTTAACTAATAAATTAACTAAATGTTAACTAATGAAGCCCTAATGTAAAGTGTGGCCGAACAATAAAGAATCAAAACATTTTTAAACAATATCTAGGGCATGTTGTAGTTTAAAATGTAAAAAAAGTTTGAAAATATATAGTCTATTAAGTCTAAATATTTAAGTATTTGGCACTGTCATGAACATCCTGAAAATATAAACACACATCTGAATGGTGGTTAAGTAAGGGAAACGAGACCCCTTTTCAGAAACCAGAAAGTAGTGCCAGCTGCTTTGTTTACAGGGGTTTCCGGCCGGTAACGGGTGCATTTTGCAGTTTAGGCCCAGCTGCTGTAAACGCCGAGTGAAAGTGTGCTTTATCCAAACGTCTCTCACCAGTTCCCCGCCATGCGTTCTCGTCCGCGCGGTCTAAATCAGAGTGTTCACGAGTCTTTCACCCCCGCGGTGTTGTGCATTTTGACAGTGATGGTAACTTAAAATGCTTTCAAAATCGGAACTAAGGCTGTAAGATATCATTATTCACCGGTATTTAGAAGGCCCACGAAAAAAATCTGTGTATATTCATTACCATGATACTACTCGCATTACGAATACCGGTACATGTCTACTATTATTCATATAGAAATAACCCAAAATGACTAGTATAATGCGACCACAATCAGTTCCATTGTTAACATCATCTTAACTAAAGAATATTAATCTTAGTTAATGTTCAGCGTTTACTAATACATTATTAAAATCAAATGTTGTATCTGTTAATATTATTTATTGGACCCAAGCTAAAATGAATTAACACTGAGAAAATACTAAGAAATATATTACTCATTAGTTAATGTTAGTTAATGCTAATAAGACCTAATTATAAAATGTTACCAATATATTAATAAAATGTGTTCATACTATCTAATACATTAGTGTTAACAAACCTTATAGCAAAAAGTTAATGTTAATCTGTAATTTTATACAGAATACACAAAATTCAACCTTACAGTAAAGAGTTAACATTAAATTCTTGCCATTCTATTCAGCATAAATATGACTCCTTTATAAAATATTACTTGTTTGGCACAATTACTGTTACATTATTATCGCCTGCTTTTTGTCATTCCATTGAAAATGTAGATGTATTTTTATTGATCATGGTAGTAGTAAATCAAATGATGGAGGAAAGCGCTATAAAAAGGCATATATCCAGACTCGCTGACTAGTCTTTTGTAATTTTAAAGAGCTTTTTCAGATGTCGGGTCGCAGTGTTGAAGCTCTACAGTCCTGGTAAAGTGTGCCAGACTGCGGAAGTCAAGCTCCTTCTAACCAAGGCTTCAATCCAACATCAGACAATCTGGTTGTAAATACTGACCATAGATGTGCACAATTTACAGTGTAAATCTTCAGAGAAACAAACTGTGACAGCCTAACTTCAGAACAAGATCCATTCACTTTCGTAAAAATGCTACAATCCCTTGTCACCATTTTTTCGAAATGCGCCCTAGTGTACAATCAACTCATTTTCACGCTTCAACAGATTTGTTGCAATTACAAGTGCTCTTTTAACAGTAAATAGTGAAAAGAGCTCCTTTCTATGAACAAACCTGCTGAGTTGTAAAAGATTCTGCCAGCTGCCAGCAACACACACAACCATAAAGAATTGCAAAGAGAGAAGACGAAGACATGCCTGAAGGCTGCAGTTTGGAAAAACAAAAATTAATCTAATCAAAATGAGAATATGACTCATTAGCAAAATTACCGAGCTGGCGGCTATGGCTGTTTCCCTCATATCACAGCAGTGTAATCTGTTCCTCTATTCAAATAACCAGAGATGGGGCCGAGAATCTCTTTATAACAGACCAATTAAAAGATAATGACTAATTAACTGTCGTTCTTTAGTAATTGGCAGGAAATTATTAAGCATAACTAGTGACCACTATAGTCTATGTATAAAATGTTATATTGTGTAATGTCAAAGAATTTAAATAACTGTGTGAATGTGTCATGGACACTTTTGGCCCTGTGGATATACTGAAATTAAACTCTCTTAAAACTCGTTTCTCACACTCTAGTTTAACTTGTCCATCAGTGGATTCAGACTACATGCATCACAAGAGAATTCTGCCATTATTCATTGTGGAAGTGAAAAAAATCAGCTTAGTCTTATTAAATTTCATAGCTACCATAATGTACACTATCATTCAAAGTTCTGGATAAGTAGGATGCATTATTAAATTGATCGAGAGTGAAATGGTGCTCTTTTTAACTTTCAGCAAATTCTATATAATCTGAACAATTAAGATTTCGCCATAACAATGCAATACAGTTATTTTAAATAGTAATAATATTTCACAATATTACCGTTTTACTGTATGTTTTACTCAAATACATGCAGCCTTGGTGAGCATGAGACTTTTTTCAAAAATATTTTAAAATCTTACTGACCCCTTTTGAACTTTTTTAAAATAAATATATAAATAAAATCTGGATTGGAAATGAGGCACAATTTAAAAAATATATATTTATAAGTGATATTAATCTTGATTTTACTTGAATTTCTTTACATACCACATCTCATTATTCATCTTATATCTGCTACACTGTTGTTACATAAGCACTAGTAGAAATTGTCAAGTGTACAAATTCTTCACATAAGTATTGTGTAAAAAAAACTACTATTTAAATGTCCTATATTTCAAATATTATGAAATAATATGATCACCATTTGTGATGTGTAACAGACATATGAGAGCAACAGTGAAGGGGAAGATGAATAAATAAAGGATTTAAATTTGAGTTTGCTCCTCACACAAAGCTATCATATGACTTAGTATTGCTCACCAGTTGCATGGACTGTTTTTATGGTGTTTTTGCTCCTTTTTTAGTTTATTTTAATTGCATGGGGAATAAATGCAAGCACAAATACAAGCACAGTGTTCAGAATCTATCCCTTCATGTTCAACAGAAGTCTAAATCGATAAGTAAATGATGACAGCGTTTTCAGTTTGGTGTGAACTATTCCTTTAAGGAGCACTGTCTGCAGCAGAGATGTGTTGAAATGCAGACAGTCTGGGGAAAAATAGGCAAGATGGCTAATTCAGCAACATGACTCAGAGAAAAACAGGCTTCAATAATTGATGTTCCTCTCCTCTATAATCAGCGAACTGTAGGGAATCAGATCAGCCTGAGAGTGGGAAACTAAATAAAAAGTCTGTGTTTGTGTGTGTTGCATTAATGCAGTGAAGAAGAGAGAGAGACACGGCTGGTGTTAGCATACCAGCACTAGCCAAAGGTTTGACAAATGTCTACAACAAAGTGCTTAGAGGAAGATGTATCTCTTTGACATCTCCACATCTAATAAAAGTTCAGCAAACTCCTACGACTCATACATCACGGGTCAAAATCGAAAGCGCGTCGGGATTTGTTGTGTCTGTGAAGCATGATACATCATGACACCTTTGTAAAAGCATCAACCAAACATAGAGAATCAAGTTCTGAGCTTTTGTCTCTGAGATGTAAAACTCAGATTACAAAGGTTTTGCTTCCGTTCAAAGCCAGACGGGCACTGAGGCATTAGATCCCTTAGTTAGAGGTTTAAAATTCAGGTGCAAGGGTGATGCCAGCTTAAGCCACTACCGCTGAGCGCCTGTCCATCAGCTTGCCAGGTGGCTGGCATCAGTATTCTGGGCAGAGGCCTGCCTGTCAAGCTTTATTAGGGAGCTTAACTGGGGCACTGCCACTCCAGCAAGCTTACAGGTCTGTCACCTAGCAAACACGCGTGAACCACAAGCTACATTATCTCTGACCAAAAGTCTTGGGTCTTGCTGAGCAAAGCCACTGGAAAGCAAGCAAGAATTGACGGATAGTGATGACAAAGATGCTCTTTAGCTTCGCCACAGACGCTGCACGTCTTGATGGGGAAGAAACAATGCCTACAAATTGCCCATTAACTTTGTCATAACCTTGGGATTTTCGGGAAGAGTCATCGTTTCCTGCTAATCATGCTACAAATGTTTCGCCTTGCACATAACACATTGATTATCCACAAAAAGTTGCCATCTTGAAAGGAGGAATAGGGGATAGATATTTCACTGTTGCCAAGCAACTGCAATTCAGACTAACTGGGTGGCGGCAGAGCAGCAGTTCTATTAATGAGAACTCGAAGTGTAAACTTCATACAACACAAGGGTTTAGCAAAAAGGACACGGTCCTGTAATAACGGGGTTGCCATTTCCCAAAGGGAAACAAAAAACAGTAGGAAAACAAATAACTGTAGGTTGTATTGTTTGTACAGCTTTGGTGTGTATGAGGTAGAGGGATGATGTTAGGTAGTGTTTGCATCCCCTCCTCCCGTCAGGGTATAGTCAAATACAAGGACTTTGCTTTGTGACAATGTTTATGCATCGTTCACCCCATTTCTGTCTTCCTTCTACATCTTTAGATTAAGGTCTCCACCTAGTGACAGTTCCTCAATGCAGCCGACAGAGGCTTTTCAGCTCCTGTGAAAGTGCAACGTGCTAGTTATGCAGAGGAAAGCGGAAGCATGGAGAAAGCGTATCACGGTGCTGTATATTTAGGGGAATACTAAAAGGTGCTTGTGTTATTCTTAAAGGTGAAGTACATAATTTCTGTCACTTGCATCACCAAATAAATAAATAAGGGGATAAGGGCATGCAGCGTCAGAGTGTGGACAATAAATACAAAAAAATAATTGCAAAATTTGTGAAAATATATTTTTGTATTTTCTATACACACTACCATTAGACACACTACTGTTCAAATGTTTGGGATCAGTAAGATTTTGGGGGGTCAGTATTTTTTTTATGTTTTGGAAGTATCCATTCCACCAGTCTGAACAGTTCTTTGTCAAAAAATAACAGTAAAACAGTAATCATGTGATATATTATTACAAATTTAAATAAAAATAGAAATGAATGTTGAATTAATGTTGATTTCATATGATTTCAAACTTTTCTTCCATTTTCCAGAAAAAAAGAATTCAGTGGTGTTAAATATATGTGTAGTGAATTCAAGTTTTTTTTTTTGTGAAAATACAGCTTTGCCAAAAAAAAAATCATTAAAAACATATGAAAAAATGAGAAAACCGTTACTATTTTAAATATACTGTTTTCACTGTACTTTTACTGTATGTTCTGCCTTGGTGAGCATGAGAGACTTAAAGTAAAAAAAAAAAAAATGTATATTATGAATTATTCATTCATAAACATCATGTACACATGTATACTCTGGTGAGACGCATTGTATGATTAAAAAACAAATCTAAATTAATTTTAACAAAAATTTAAAACTTTTTTTCATGTATTTCTGAATAAAGTAATATATGAGCGTCACATCATGAGGTTTCCTGGTCCTCTTCCACTGGTTGGACAAACACAGTCCCGCCCTAAACTGAAGCCATTGGTTGAGTCAATGTTGGTATGTTGGGCAGGTTAGAAAGCCTTGAGATGCTCAAGCAAACGGTGTTCTGAAATCGGCACAAAGCCACAATATTAACATGTTTCAGGGGAATCAATCTACAAATGGCTTACTCATAATTGTCTTTGTATATTAAGCAGGTAAAGTATTCGAACATGAAAAAATGATACACACCATTCAGATTGGACGAAGAGATAAGCTGAGCTAACAACTGGACGAAGGCCAGCCCCATTGATTTATTTGTTTTCAAGCACAGTTGTTTGTTCCCTCTGTGTGCCATGTTTCTCTCTGCCTTGTCAAAACATCAATATGAAGGCACTTCATTATATTTCCTACTTGGGCAAGCTGTCTCTAAGACACCAACGGAGAGCTGCGCTGAATGCAAATTTGTGTTTCATCCTCAGAAGCTCGTGCGAGCCTTCTGTAGTCCTCTTGATCTCTAATGAAATTTAGAATATGCTATCTCTCCGCCACTCCTCCAAATCTTTTCCTTCATTGCAGGTGTTCCTTTTAACCAGCAGGTTTAATTACAAAATTCACCCTGGCAGTCGTGGCTGAGCGTGCATCTGAAGTTTGCTAAAGTTGACTAGCATGTGGGAATTGCCCCTCCAACTGACAGACAGCATGCTTTTCAAGGTAAATGCGATGAGGTGCTGAGAGTTTGTGAAAATAAATTTCGAAATGGCATCTAAAAATCCCTGTGAATATTGCTCTTGAAAGACACTTGTTTTCTAGTAAATTGATTTTCTCTCAGAAAGCAGCATATTCTAATTATTTTTGTTCACTATATGAGCATCATTCATAAAACATGTGCTCAAGGCCCTATGATCTGAATATATGAAATGGCTTATCGTAAGAAACTGTACCATATATTTAACAAGGCCACACTTTATTCAAATTGATCAAAAGTGATAGTAAAGACTTTTACATTGTTACAAAAAAATCGACTTCAAATTCATGCTGTTTTATGTATTTATTTTTAATTAAAGAAATGCATAGAGAAAGAGATTATGTACTGTATTGTAAGAACATACTATTTTTTTATTTCACATTTTATTCAATGTGTTTCAGTATTTATTTTTTCTCCTGCATATTAAAGGGGTCATGCCAATTATACAATTATTTTGTACTGTTCTCTGAGGTACACTTATAATGTTATCAACATTTTTACATCAAAATACGTCATAATTTAGAAGTAATAGGCTGTTTTCTGTCCTGTTTTGACCCCCCTCATCAAGCTCTGTTTGAATAGGTGTGGCGGATTGCAGACACGTAAGTAAACACCCACTGCTACGATTGGTTAACTAATAACAAACGATCTGTAATAACAGACAAAGCAATAGTGACCACATAATAAAACAGGTATGCACACTAATGTGATGTGACCTTACTGTCGGATCCAATATATTTGGCACAGCATCCTTTTTTAGTTGCATCGAATTGTGCCTTGTTTGTAAACAAATCCACAGTAAAATGAAGTGAACAAAGGACCAAGTTCGTACTGACGCAATCTGGAACTACATTAAAAATAAAGTTCATCCAAATGTTGGGATCAGAAGGAAGGTGATGCAAAGATTCTGTTTTTCCACAACTTGGCACTGCAAAGCATCTTGTTGTCTTCGGAGACATCTTTATCGTTTGGTTTCTGCATAGACCTGCATTTGCCGCTCTCGTTATTTACACTACATGCGTGAATCGGTGGGCAGTAGAAGCAGGCAATGATCTTCTTCTGCGGAGGCGGTGTTTAGCCACACTATTACATCATAAAGTGGCAAACATTCCACAACCTGTCGTTTTGTCAGACAGGCTTCAGTATAAGCTGTTTTTAGACTAGCGAAAAAGTTTTGAGTTCTGAAACTTACAGGATGTATTTATAGTACAATGACCTCTTGTATGTAAAAAGATCGAGGGAATTTTGATTTTTCAGTTTAAGACCCCTTTAATGGCAAACTGTGCGGGCCATTGGGTCACACGCAGCATAACATACAGTATGAGAAAGTCTCCGTCTCTCGACTTTCAGTGAAATTGTGCCTGTCACAAAACACAACGTTGCTAGAATAAGTGTTGCCATTCTAAAGAAAAAAAATTGCCATCAGTGATAGTCTGACTACTTTAACAATTTGATTTATCTCACGTCCTATTCATATTTTTCTTAATAAAGCTACAGGCCTAATGGCGAGAAACCCGACAACTTTCTCACATTTAGCACTTGCTGAGTGTTAAATTTGGACCCTGCAGAGGGCTGATGATTTCAGACCGCGTCACTAACTGCTGAACTCGTCAAAATGACCTTTACAAAGGAGGCCATAATAATCAAACTTACTTTTTCACATATGACATCCGGCACAATGATAGACGCCTCTCATGTCTTTAAGTCCTGTCCTATTAGTATGAGCAGTACATTGTAAAGTGATATGTGAATATGAGACGCCAGTTCCACTCGAGAGGCATGGGGTGATCATTTTAACAGAGGCGAGGCACAGAAGGGGTAATTTATTCTGCCGTGAACTGCGCGGCGAGGCATTTTGCTGAGCTCTCTCCTTTAATGTCCCTCTATTAGTATATATCAGGGTCATCTGTCTTTATCTGTAGGCTTCACTGAGAGAGAATCAAGGCTGGTGACCTTGAGAACACAGGAAATGTCATGTGCTTGATCTCCCCACAGGATTTACTTCTGCATGATTGCTCACATGAGCGTGTGACAATATCGATTTAACACAGCGGGCCAGGTGTATGATGTAGAATTACAATGGCAGCAAATGTAATTTTCATCCATCTCAGCATATCATCCTTTTTCTTTTACTGTTCAGGGATACAAAGCAAACAACCATACTGATAAACACATGCCCCAAACAATGTGGCTCAGTTGCATAATTGGTATTGGTAACTCCTATGCTATAAAGACCCCTCTGTCAAACTCCTTAAGGTTTGCAGATGGCACCATAGTCATCGGTATCATCCAGGATGGCGATGAGTCTGCTTACAGACAGGAGGTTGAGCAGCTGGCTGTCTGGTGCGTACAACACTGGCGGCTGAACCACGCTCAAAAAATGTGGAGGTCATTGTGTGGACTGTAGGAGAACCCCCCACCCAAAACTGCACTCAATAATGAAGAGCACTGTGGCTGCAGTGGAGTCATTCAGGTTCCTGGGCATCACCATCTCACAGGACCTGAAGTGGGACAATCACATTGACTCCATTGTGAAAAAGGCCAAGCAGAAGCACATCCTTCGTCAACGCCCCCACAGTTCAACCTTCCATAAAACACCCCCCCCACAGGTGCAGATGACACAGTTTTACTCCGCTGTTACTGAGTCTGTTCTGTGCACTTCTATAACTGTCTGGTTTGGGTCAGCCAGCAAATCAGATTTAAGAAGACTGCAACGGACTGTCAGGACAGCTGAAAGGATAACTGGTGTGCACCTGCCCAACCTTCAGGACTTGCACAACTCCAGAGTGAAGAAACGGGCAGGTAACCATCACAGACCCCTCTCACCTCAGCCACAACCTGTTTGCACTTCTCCCCTCAGGCAGCCGTTACAGATCTCTGTGCACTAGAACATCTAGGCATAATATATGTACGTATATGTACAGTAAATAATGCACAAATCTGTACATTAATCTTCTGTTCCAGATGCATACCACATGGTATTATATTATTATCTTATTTAGCCTTAGTCCTACTTATTTAAATGTTCTTTCTGTTTTCAATGTCATATATGTATGTTTGTACCAAGACCTCCTTAAAAAAACACAACAAATTCCACTTGGCGAATAAAGCTCATTCTGATTCTGATTCTGATATGCTAAAATAACAGGAACATTTTGCTGCACGAATCTCATAAAACTTGAGAAGTTTATTCGACTAGTGGTACAAAAAGCAACAGCTGTCATGTGTCTCATCTTCTTTGTCATCAGAATTAAATGTTCAAAAACAAAGAGTTAAAAGGGAGAGAGCGGAGTCAGCACAGATGGGAGAATATCAACCCAGACTTATTGGAAAAATTTACCTGTGGCAACATTTCTGCATATTACGTTGCTTCTTGCACGTTTCATGATACTTTCAAAGTGAAATATTCAGTGAGGGAAGCTAAAAGCATGTTCAGTTTTATTCACGGCAGATGAACGTGAATCTGGCAATGTTTTATGTTAGTTATTGCACGCATCGCAGCAGTTTGGAAATGAAATGCCCATTGAGTGGCACTACAAGGTTAATGCTGTATCACGTTTAAAAATAATGTACCACCTACACTAAACCTAACAGATAGTGTTAACAAAAGCAAATGTGAAATAAAAACGCATTTGCTGAAGCAACCATGCTATTTTCAGTCTTTGACTTCTTTTAGAGAGCTCTATATCGCAAGTGCAATGCTGTACCAGGTGAGCTACCGAGCAAGTTTACTATATCAGAAAAGCCATAAATATGGAGCTGGTTGTGTGATGCAAACATCAAAATGTGTTAGTTTACAAATCATGAACTATGGTAAAAGGTGATTATAAGTATTGTGCAAGGAAGTTTGCAAAGATGAGTCTTTATCTGTCCCTGTAATTAAAATGCTATGTACAGTACAGGTACATTTTTAGAGTTTTGCAGAATTGGTAGAAGATGATTTTTATAATGAGCCCTGGAGCAATGTTCACAAATTTTACAGAGACAGAGGATGAACGTTTGGGGTCTTTCTTCTTTTTTTTCATTCATTGTTTAAATCCAAAATACAGTAATATTATATTTATATTATTGTATTTATATAGTATTTATAGTAGTCATGTGATGCAAAGTTGAATTTTCAGCAGTCATAACTCCAGTTTTCAGTGTTACATGAGCCTTCAGCATTATTTTATTGCGGATTAGGTGCTAAAGTAACATGCTATATCAGTATTAATGCTGAAAACAGTTGTGCTGCTTATGGAAACAATGCAAAGTTCAAAAGAATAGCGTTTATTTAAAATGGAAATCGTTTTGTAACATTATACAAGACTCTACTGTCACTTTTGATCAAATTATTAAATCTTTAATGAATAAATATTGATTTCTTTGAAAGAAAGAAAGAAAGAAAGAAAGAAAGAAAGAAAGAAAGAATAGAGAAAGAAAGATTGACCCCAAAATCCTAATGCACCTGTTGGATGAGTGGTCAGATTGCTGTCTCTGAGAGGGCACTTAAACGGCACTTAAATTATATTCATGATCAAATTGCTATCAGAAACAAAAATATGCACAAAGTGACCAAGTGTAAAAACCCCTCAAGGTCTAGACTTGTTTGCTCATTTATGAGATGTGTGAACTGGTCAGGCATCTTGATGTATCATCTACCCGATTAGTGAATGTCCTCCTACATGCGGAAAGAGGAACAGTTTAGTATTGACTCTTCAATTATACAACAACACTCTCAGCAAATAGATAATGATCTGTATTACAGAGAAAACTACAATAACAAAAAAAGAAGATTATTTTAGAGAAAGGAGAGATATGCAGGTGGGTACTGGTCAATCTGAACGCCATTTGCTTTCATATATGCACCTGTGGGGGCAATTAATGAACTGATCCTTCTTTGTTCATCTATATTTATTGTTAGTTATATTGAACAACATTAAAGGAAAGAAGCAGAAGTAAAGGATGGCTTCTAGCAAGAAGCAACAAGAATATATCATCTCTCGTTCCTTCATAATCATTTCAGAATTTCATTCTCATAAATGATTCTGGCAATGCTTGAAAGGATACAGAACGTCTACCATGAAAAACTAAGAGACTAGTTCAGAAATGTGGATGTTGTTAGTGGTTATATTAAAAATGAGAATCTTGCAAAATGCACTGGATAAAATCCCACTCTACATTTTTTCCCTCACTAAATCTCCTGTTCCACTGAGAAATGCACCAGATTACAGAAGTAAAATGGGCTACAAATGGCATTTCAAGCTCTCATTCTCAAATCAGCTGTTGTTATGCTTATTATTAATCAAACTGTTTTGTATACAGCATGCATAACCTCAAAGGGTTTTTTTTCTCTTGTAGTCATTCAAAATTAAACCCAAACTACTTTGGTTGTTCTTTACAATACAAACACAGTTCATTGAGCTAAACTACTGGCAAGATTTAATTGCTGGAATCCATGACCCAAAATGCTCTCTTCACTTTGTTTTGTATGCAGCATCATGATGGCAACTTCAGCTGCCTCCACACAGAAAATCAAATCAATAGAGAAGCTGTCATCAATTCAAGACCATCTCTCACCAAACACACAGACCTGTCCTGGTTCATTCCTTCATGGAGGTCTGGTTAGTCTGGATACTTAAAGAAACAAAAGATCTTAGATTTAGCTTTTCACATGACGAAATTATGGAGAATCTCTGCGGAAAGAGGAAAAATGAGTAAGATGAACCCTTAGGGATGTGGAGAAATCTAAGCCATATCAATATCGCCCAGCTGGAGACATGGCTGATGGTGTATTAATCTAACTTTACCAGTGTACAATATTAAATTTAAAAAAATAACTAATATATTTATAACTGGTGATCCTATATTAGTGCAGATTTAAATTATATAAATGTGTTCTATTAATCTGTTAAATGTAATAAAATATAATTGTTAATAAAAGTTGTGTAAATTTGCACGATAATAATAAATGGTTTTATTTATTTAAATTTGCACAGATGACAATAAATAAAATTCATTTATTGCTATTGGTGCAAGCGGATTTATTTATCCAATGGTTTTCCGGCCTTGACCCTTACGCACAGAGATTGTTCCAGATTCTCTGAATCTTTGGATGATATTATGCACTGTAGATGATGATAACTTCAAACTCTTTGCAATTTTTCTCTGAGAAACTCCTTTCTGATATTGCTCCACTATTTTTCGCCGCAGCATTGGGGGAATTGGTGATCCTCTGCCCATCTCGACTTCTGAGAGACCCACCCCACCCACCCCCCCAACTGCCACTCGAGAGGCTCTTTTTACCCAATCATGTTGCCAATTGACCTAAGAAGTTGCAAATTGGTCCTCCAGCTGTTCCTTATATGTACATTTAACTTTTGCCTCTTATTGCTACCTGTCCCAACTATTTTGGAATAGCTTTGGAGCTCTCATGAAATCCAAAATGAGCCCATATTTGGCATGACATTTCAAAATGTCTCACTTTCAACATTTGATATGTTATCTATATTCTATTGTGAATAAAACATAAGTTTATGAGATTTGTAAATTATTCCATTCCTTTTTTACTCACAATTTGTACAGTGTCCCAACTTTTTTGGAATTGGGTTTGTATTTAGGCATTCAATGTATTTGTTTGTTTGGTTATTAAAATAACTACATTTGTCATTGCAATTTAAATAATTAAATAAATATTGCCATATGTGCAAATTCAACAGCACCAAATTATCAAAGAATAGGCTCCATTGGGAAACAAAATACTACCAAATTTCCAACTGAGCTTCATTCACATGTCCTTCCAAACCACAGAAATGTTTAAAATGTCAAATAACACATACAGTCAAGACCACCTTTGTTCCTTGAGTATTATGCAAATGTTAAAGTATCCTCAGGAAGCATTTAAGATCTGCATAGCAATAAGCAGTCGACAGCAATAGCGTGATATGTTTCAGAGGGAAAATAAATGCTGCTGTTATGCAAGGAGAAATAGCAGACCAATGCAGTAATTGCAGGCAAAATGAGATCGAAATTAAATTCAGAGACGTGCTCATCTTTTGCAAGGGTGATGAGGTGTGGAACCGTTACCAGTTTATAACTTTTAAAGAAAGCGGGAGTGCCATTTAAACAGCCTTAATTTGCAGATATTTACATATTTACAAAAACACGTGAAAAGGAATAAGCCCCTCACCACGGGAATAATTTGTGCTCCCCTGTTTTTAGTCGTTTAGAGCTGAAAGCAATTGTTGTTCTTTTTTTTATACCTTCCAGATGGTACTTAGAAATATCAATTACAAGCTAGTTCAACAGTTTGCAAATGAGTGCATGCATTAGGAGCGTTGCAGTTCATATTAAAGCAGCATGTCAGGAAATCACATCTGTCATTTAGAGAGCATGCAATGATCTAAATCAATTAAACAGTGAGACACAAAATAGTCTATGTTTAGAAGCGTCAAACACCAGGATCACAAACCTACACTGGCCGGTGTGGCTGTTGTAACAGGAAGTGGCAGAGGGGAGGAGTGGGTCAACAACCCAATCAATCACAGCGGAGAGAGCCATGCCAAGTGTGCCACATTTCTCACTAGTGTTTAATGACTCCAATACAACTTCGTTACTCCGTGGGTTTCTTCTTTTATCAAGCAAAGAAAGAAATGGAACAACCAGTGGTTTGGGCCTAGATGGTGGTGGGTGTTCCATTTTTAAGCCGAAAATAATGGATGAGTTATTTTAGCTTGGTCTCTGGCCTCGTACATACAACATTTCGAGAGATAAACCCCTTACTGCAGGCTGTGAACATGGGCGTAGCTTGTGGGGGGACCGGGGGGGGGGGACAACGTACACGAACTGCAGAGAAATCTGGAGACAACGAAAAACTCCAATGAAGATGTCAATGCCGTGCTTGGTGACTCCGGACCCGGACAATCAGATAAAGGTGATCCACAGGATGCAGCCATTTTAGCGGCTCAGTGTTCTACTTTTATGCAGAGCATTTAAATCCAAATGTTATTTAATTTACACAGTACACAACCTAAAAATAGATTTGAGAATATACACTGTGTGTCATCTAGTCAGTAAGAATAAATAGAAAGTGTGCGCCTGCCATTGTGTGTTAACTTGAATCAAGCCCCACAAATGTCTGTGGATGAGTAATTCACTCCTTGATTTGCTTAATAAAAGCCTCCATTGAGATCGTTTTGACAGACATGTTTATTGTGCATTTTCAACGTGTTTATTGCTAAGTTTAGTGTGGCAAAATAGCAAACCTAAAATGGTTTTGAAAGTACGACTGACCAAATCGACCGGCCTGGTTTATCCCCCCCCATGGTAGATTGGTTCAATTAAAAATGTATTATACACATTTCTGCTCGTCTTTTATGAAATTCCGTGCAAAATGTTGAGTGCAGAGAGTGAAAAGAGCTAGAAATATCCTCTTTAAGTTATTTTCACTTCACCTCTGAGACTTACACAGAGATTCATAGATTCTTTGAAGGTGTCACAGGTGGTATGTGATCAAAATTAATGTATATGAATAATAATGTATAATAATCATGTAGAACATGTCTCCTCTTTAGTTATAAAAAGGAAAGCTATACATACCTGTATATATTTTATGAAATAACATTTAGTGAATTTAATAAAATATTTATATTTTATCCTGCAATTAAAAATATGAGTAATGGGTGCACAGTTTGCAGTTTTTCAAATAGGCAACTGAAAATATGCCAGTTTTAAATATGTAAATAGGACAATAATATTAGACATCAGAATGAATTTAAACATTACAGCTTTAAAATATAGTTAAACTTATAAATACTACTAAATGTATTCAATCTGAATATACACTACCCTTCAATGCAATGCATTGCTACAATGCAAGCGCATGATTCCAGGACTGGAGATATGCATGCCTTCATTCTCACCACATCATCTCAGCTGTGCAGACATTCTGTACACTCACACTCTGTAACACTGCAATTAACTTGATAGAGAACAACAAATAGTTGCAGGGAAGATTTGAAATGTTATGTGAAAATACACCTAGTAAAGACACTTCAAATGTATTTTTGCAGAAAAGAACCTTCAAAATCCTTTGTCAAGAGGCCTACAATAATTTTGGGGACACAAAAAAGGCCAGATATAAATTGACCAAGTATGTCCATGAGACTTTTCCATTTTACTTTGGCTGGAACATTGCACTGGTGATTTATGAGATGTTCTCGGTTCAATACAAAAAGAGCCCTACAATACAACAAGGTCTTAAAATGCACTTCTCTCCTGCTTGCTCTTTTTCGCTCTCTCTCTCCGTCTCTGTTTTACATCGCAACAGGCCCCGTATACTTTAACCTTCTGTTCTTCTCCAGATGGCCACTCAGTGCCGGAGATATCCAGAAGTGTGACCTCTTACTGAGGGTCAGACACACACGCTTAGTCGCTTTGGCGATAGAGCTCCAGCTTTAAATAACCTGTAGCTGCATAAATCATCTGGCTGGACTAGTGCAGACAGAGGTGTAACTTTTGCGAATATTCCAAATGGCTGGTTTTATGGGAAGAGATTTGTGCCTTTCTTTCCAGCATTTCCTTTAAGAGCGATAGGTTTTGAGAGATTGAGATGATAATGCTGGGGGATATAAATGGGAGCATTGAGAAATCTCATTTAAAAAGCAAGGGGAAGCACAGCCTTGTAAACAAAATTCTATTTCACATTGTTAAAAGGTAATTTGTCTCCTTCGTGGCAGGCAGGGCCTTCATAAATAAAACAGTGAGCATTTCAGGTGCTCCCCTCATCTTCCATTTCTCTCGCACACTTTTCTTACCTAAACTTTTTGTTTTGCTTTTTCTTTTATCGTCTCTGTGCGCAGAGAGGAGGTTGAGGGGATGAGAAAAGGGATGGGAACATGAGACGTGTTGAATGGATTTAAAGACTTTCAAGCTAGATTTAAAGGAGAAACTTTTAACCTGATGGCAAACTTTCTGTTTGTGAAACCTGTTGGAGAGAGTGTGTTAGTCTGTCCGTGTCGCACAGGGACTGCACTCCTGGAATGTGCTCAGGGTTAATGTGTGTATCCAGAGGAAAGTACAAATGTGCTGAATTTAAATTTTGCATGATGCTATCGGTACCTGAGGTATCTTTTCTTGTTAATATGCATCGGTAGTTATTAAAGAAGTATCCATGATAAGCGGGAAATTAAAAAAAAAAATAAAATCTAGTGACACATGCCATGTTCTGGTGCTTTAAAAAAAAAATGTTTAGGAAAGGTGTCTATTTAATGACTCTAAAATCAAGCGGTGAAACAAAATACGTGCGAGTGCTTATACCTTAATCATTATTATCAAAAATCATTCAAAAATAGATTATTTTTCAAGTTATAATGTACAAATATCAAGAATTATAATTTCATACACAATATGTTGAACCTTGCATTGTCATAAAAGCTCAAATTATTTTATATTTTAAGACTTATAGTATTGACCTTAACACACAGGTCTGCAGGGGTCCTCTCTATGATGTAATTTCCTGTTAACAAGCGTTAGTTAGCCAGGTCACGTCAGTCAAGCTCATATCAGCTGACTCTCAGCTGATCCACGTCTACCTATAGGATACGATGCCTATCACAGCATCTATATATAAGGTCCTTCAGTATTATCAACAGCTTTCGTGTTGCTCAATAGCTAATTACCCTCCCACATCCCCAGCTCCTCCTCTCATCCAGTCCGTATTCGGCCTTCTGATTCACCTTTGAATTGGACTAATTTCTAAAATGTGTACATTAAATTATTGAAAATGTAAAATATCTGCAATACATTTATATTGGTTCTGTTCTGTTTATACAAGGGGGTTATCGCTGCTCTCCTTGCTCTTATCAATGCTAGGCTGCATGGATGCGCAGGGAGTTCTTGCCCAGAACAGATCCATACCGCCAATTCAATCTGTATGCTAATTGTCAATCATCTTTGACGATAGTGGTCCTGACAGAATTATGGGTTTTTCTACATGTTGTTTGCACCGCACTTGGTGTAGGATTTACTACATTTAAACAATTTTTTACTCAAGAATTTGTAGTAAATTTCATGAATATCATAAAAAATTAAGAAAAAAAAACTGTGAATCATGTGAAAAGTAGAAAGACTGTAATACTTTCTTGTAAAACTTACTTTTTTTAATTAAAATATGCAATGTGAAAAAAAGTGTCATGTTATTGGCCCTTTACAAAGTGTGAAAATGATTCCTAGTCTTTAACTAACACTCTTTTTAAACTATTATAGCATGTAGAACTTCCTGTTTTACAAAAATATCAGTTCCCATCAGACACTGCAATTAAATTTTAGCTGCAGCTGTAACAAGCTCCACAACACAACAATAGTGATTTTACATCAGTAAAATAATTCCTAAATAAGACAAAACAGGAACAGCAATGTTTTGAATGAAGGAAGGCTAGTGGTGAGAACACAGAAACGTGAGCAGACTGAAACTTTCTGGTATCCATCAAAAGGAGCTGAAAGGAGTAGACACGGCACAATGTAGAACATCTCCAACTCCCAGAGCGGCTGAATCATTAACTACTTCGCACAAGGTTACCCAAAAGGCCCCATGTATTTTACATGCCCTTCTGTACTGACATGGCAACCACTGTCTGTCTGAAGTGTGCTGATTTAAAGCACCGGGAGTTAATGTTGCATCCACAGCTGAATCTATTTCAATTTACCCACCCCCGAAACAGGGCTCTAAATCAAGCTAGGCATCTACATGCAAATTCAATTAGTGAGATTTATGTCACTAACGTGCTCGTAATGGACTTAGTGACAGAAGGGGATATAAGACAACTTTCCGACCAACTTTCAAGCACAAGTTAAGATTCTCTAAGCACAAAGTTTTAGCTAACATGGTTTATTTGCTCTGTGTGGATGTAAATATCCTTACGAATTCAAAAACAGCATGTGTTTAAAGGAATAGTTCAAACTAAAATGAAAAGATGCTGAGAATGTTCTCACCCTCAGGCCATCCGAGATGTAGATTAGTTTGATTTTTCATTGAAACAAATTTGGGGAAATGTATCATTACATGACTTGCTCACTAATGGATTCTCTGCAGTGAACGGGTGCCATCAGAATGAGATCCAAACAGCTGATAAACATCACAATAATCCACAAGTAATCAACACAACTCCAGTCCAATAATTAACATCAGGGGTTTTAATAAACAATTCCATAATTTTACTTTAAAACATCTCTTCTGAGCAAACTAAGAGTCCATAATCGATAATAACGTTTCCTCCAATGAAAATGCCCATTCCCAGTTGTGGTCTCACATCAAAATCCACTGACATATTTGATTATTTCTGTCAGGACCACTATCATCAAAGATGACTGACAATTAGCATACAGTTTGGATTGGCAGTATGGTTCTGTTCTAGGCAAGAACTCCCTGCGCATCCATGCAGCCTAGCATGGATGTGAGCAGGGAGAGCAGCAATAACCCCCAGGGTAAACAGAACAGAACAGAAATAAATGTATTGCAAATATCATAAAAGTTCAATAATTGAATGTAACATTTTAGAAATGAGTCGGATTCAAAGGAGAATCAGAAGGCTGAATCCCGACTGACAGAGGAGGAGTTGGGGATGGAGGAGGGTAATTAGCTATTGAGCAATGCGAAAACTGCTGATAATACTGAGGGACCTTATACTGTATATGAATGCTTAGATAGTTGTCATATTCCCATAGGTAGATGGGGATCAGCTGCGATTCAGCTGATGTGAGCTTGACTAACGTGACCTGCCAGAACTAACGCTACGCTGTAATGGTTTGGGACTGTTTCACTTACAAAAGGTGCCTGATCTGTGTGTATTCCTCTCCTGATTCAGACGGGACAACTATTTTACTGGTGAAAGCAATATTATAGATAAAGGACTGGTGTTTTAGCCAGAAGCAAAGATTTGAAAAAGAGTCTCAATGATGAATTTGTGTGTAATAAACACGCAGCTTTCCACTTTATAAAATGTTAATTGATGGACTGAAGTCGTGTAGATTACTTGTATATTATTGTGATATTTGTATCAGTTGTTTGGACTCTCATTCTGATGGCATCCATTCACTGCAGAGGACTCACTGACGAGCAAGTGATAGAATGCTAAATGTGTCTAAATCTGTTCCGATAAAAAAAAAAAAAACTCATCTACATTTTGGATGGCCTTAGGGTGAGTAAATTAACAGCAAATTTTCATTTTTGGGTGAACTATTCCTCTGAGAATATGTTATTTGTGCTCTTTACATTTTACTAAACAAATAGAATATTAAGATTAATCTTCATATTGCCATCTAGCATTGTACATTTGTTGTCTAATAAAACCAAAAAATAAATCCAACACACAACCATCTACTTGCTTTAGATCCATAAAGAAGATTAGTGTATTTATGAGAGCCCTTTCTGCTGGCACTTTCTAATCTACAATCAGATTTGAAGTGCTGAAGGTTGTTCCTACCCAGACAAGTGCACACATATACATCAAAGGGGGCTTGAGCACCTGCCCTTTTTCTTCCTCGAGAGAAAGTGCCCTTTTTTCTGGGGAGTTTTTTTTTTTTAAATAAATGAATACTATATGTACTATCAGTCGTGTGTGTGTGTGTGTGTGTGTGGTGTGTGTTTCTGTTTGCGCACAGCTTTCCCTGTCAAACAAATAAAAAATCGAAATATCAGGTCGGGTCGGGAAATGTTGAGACTCTGTCAAGCTCCGATGCCTTTCTCCCCACCGCGTCTCCGCGCAGGCGCGCACAGCACGCACCACAGCAGTGTAGCACACATTGATCGGAAAATCACAGACAGGAAGAGAGCCGCAGAAGTGAAGCCCTCCCCCCCTTTACAGTTGTGTTTGTCTTGGTGTGGAGGAGAGTGGTGATGAACAAAAGACTAAGCAACCTGTGCCTCGAATTCACAGCTAATTATCCAAAAGACAAATATAGTTCATTTGTCTTGCTAACATCCATGACTCAGCTACCATGTAAGTTAGCTAAAGTTTAGCTAAGGCAATAGGAAGTCTAGTAGGTTACACCAGTGCGCCTTCTTTCACTGCATGATTCAGTTTATTAAAAATGCATTTAGAATGATCACAAAATTCAAGATATGGGGACAGAAAATGTACATATTTATATAATTTCATATAGTTAAACAATATCACACGAAGAACTTTACTATCAGCAGTTACACTAAGCCAAGAATTTAAGACATTTTGCGTAGACACAATATTTACTGTTTTTGCTCTATTTCGCCAACAAAAAGCAGCACTGTTTTGTGTCTCTGAGCAACATTACGGTGTTTCGTTCTTGAATGAATCAAACGTTTAAATGATTCGGTTCAATCTCAATGAATCACTTATTAACAGTGACATGCTGCCACCTACTGGTGGTTTAATTTCACATTTAAAATATTTCTCAATAAAAAAAAAAAAAAAAAATCAAATATCAGTATTCAATGTTTTATATTTAAAATATCAAAACAGTATTAATGCATTTGTAACTGCAGGTTAAAACATTTATGTCCTGCATTAAACAGTGTGTAAATGCATCTAAATGCCACTTCTAATGCAGCTTCTGTGTTTCCTCTGCATTGCAAAGATCAATTTTGTCAGTACTGATTTCATTTGCTTGGTAACAGCCCAAATGACATATTATTCTAATTCCCTGATTCAATTTAAGAATTTGACTGAAAAGATGATGCACACTTTTAGAAAAAATGGCTTTATAAAGGTAAAAATGCCCATAAAAGGTAAAAATCAATTTAAACATATTGGAAAAGATTAATTTCTATCACTGCTGTGAACTGATCACCACACAGAATATGCAGAATATCAAAAGTTTTAGGAGTCAGCTGTCCACAGTAGTCCTTATCAACCTTATCCTTATCAGATATTAGCACAATAACACACTCAGCAAAATGTTGTCCAATTATCGTTATCGATAAAATCCCAGAAAATATCTAGATATATTTTTTGTCAATATCGCACACCCCTTATAAATTTAACGTTTTGTTTAGGAAAAAAAATTAATAAATATGAGAGGTGCCCTTTTTTCCACTTGAGCCCCTGCCCCTCAAAATGTCTGTGCACGTCCCTGTTCCTACATCCTCAGAGTATAAGTACATATTAACAAATTCATAACAGAGGAGAAATTGCTACATCGAACAGTTTGAACACTAAGAAAGAACTGAGTGGAAACGGTTAGCAGGCAACTTGGGCTGTGTCAACTCAATCTGTTTTTCAATTCCAACATACAGGACTGACTGTAAGCTCTGCAATTTGCAAGTGATCAAGTCTCAGTGTGGAGTCATTTTCTGGCATATCTTCATTGCTTGGAATAGTTAAGAAAACAGACATCAGCGTGGTGCCAACAGACTTTCTTCATCAAAAATTGGCTGCTGGAAACTGGCAATTATGAAGAGAAATCACAAATCAAAACTCTAGTTCAGTGTGCATGACAAAACTTAGTCCTCAGGTATGAATGCATCCATGTTTAACATAACATATCATAACATAACATAACATAATATCTATTTACATTCAAAAGCTTTGGTAAAAAATTTTTTTTGAAAGAAGCCTGTTCACCAAAGCAGCATTTACAAAATATGCAGAAATGATAGCTTTATCGTAAGTTCTACCAGGAAGTCTCTAATGCCACGCCACGTCATTCATTCATAACTATTAGCTCTGGCCAATCACTGCTTAACACTTGGGAGTATATAAGTACTTAATTTTCTCTTTTGTAATTGCAGTTGATGACGCTGATGTTCCCCTCCATCCTCCTCACCACCATCACCACCAGGTTGGTCCCTGTCCATCCAGCTGTGCCCCACCTTCATCCTCAGGCAGGACCAGCCGAATCTGCATCCCCAAGATTTTAACTATAAGAATGGGGCCTATGCCAAATAACTTTTCCATACAACTAGGAACACAGGAATGACCCCCATCCAGTGCCATGCTCACTATTATGTGCTTTTTAAATATGCAACAAACTTCAGTTACATTTACTGCTATTTTCAAGTCCATCATTCCTGTAGGCAATGTCATGTATGGATTGATAAATCTTAGAAAGTAGATCGAACGAAAAGTGAATAAGAAAAAGATAGATTTTGCAATCTCCAGACTGATTAAGCCAGAAGCAATTCCCTTTACGTTTTGTGGCCAACGCCTTTTCTTCTCTTTAGAAAAATGAATTTCCCACAAACCTACAAAACCTTGTTCCGAGTCACAGAATCAGAGTGCCGTACCTGAGTGTCAATCCTCCTAATACATTGCATTCGATTAGATCTTTCCAGATGTCAATCACAGAATGAACTGGAAGCACACCAGTATTCTCTGCAGGATTAAGCCTGTGTTAAATTGGCTGCTCTACGAAAAAAATGAGCCATGAAGCCAGTGAATAAAGCAGGTCCATAGAAAGGCAAGTATGTTTGAGAGGCAGAGAAAGGGATTGCATGGGGTGAGAAAAAGTGACGCAGCCCTGTGTTTAAATTAGAGAATTACTTCTCTGGCGCTACGAAATGGTGCCAAACTTTAGGGAATTATTCACTGAAGGATAATTAAATGCTCTGTGAAACTTTAAATAAGCTAAATAAATTGCTTTTCTCAATTATGCTTCCTTCCACCTTCATTTTTCCCCGAGTCCTCATGTGGGCCAGTGTATATGATGGCCTCTGGGAATGCAACACAACAGGAACAGAGAAACAAAGTGAAAGTGGCACCATAACAAAATGATGAAACCAAAAAAGTGTCATGTATACATACTGCAACATTAAAGAGGTAGGCCACCCCAAAATGAAAATACTGCCGTCATTTTCTAATCATTCCAATCCTGACCACTCAGCTTAACACAAAACATGATACTTTGAACAATGTTTCAAATGCTTTTGTCCAAACAATGAAAGTCTATTGAGTCCAACATTAATAAAGACATTTAGAAAAACTGCATTTAAAGTCGTTTAAAAATTCATTGGACTAACAGGGATTTCAACACTTCCAAAATAAATTAAAAAATAATAAAATACACTTTTTACTTATATCACTTTGACAAATGAATGTATTTACGTACAAATGTATGTTTGAATGCTGGAACTTATGCAATCTGACTGTATCTCAAAGCCAAACCACACTTAGAATGTCAGTAGAATATGAATTTGAAATGGTTTTGTGAATGTTTGCCCACAGGTGAATCCACATGGGGAATCCACATGGGGAATCTTCACCTGGTTTGCTTTGCCAACGCAACTGTTCAATGGAACCATTCCAAAGTTATGCAGAACTTCTATCCCAGGTTTTCAGCATTTTAAAGCAAATCCTTTGGCTCCTAGTATGAATAAAAACAACCCCATTTCAGTAATTGTTGTCTAGAAATTATTTTCCCCATTCTCATCTGGTTTGCTGGAGTAAATTCCTTCCCCAAATTAAAAATACATAGGCTCAATATCCCGAGTAGCCCTGGTCACGTTTCAGTAATACAGCAGTTCATATTCAGCAGTTCACTTAGACTTGCAAATCAGATCTGCAGAGACACTTCAGTTGGTTACTAACCCTTGGCCCGTCTATGAATTATACAACCTGCAGTTTAATATAAAAAAAGAGAAGAAAAAAAAAAGATTGAATTATAAAACTCTCCAGCAAACCAAGGGACAGTCAAAAGGATAACTTTTGCATAATTTCACCATTCCCACCCCGTTCTTTCCCCTTAGTCTGAGATCTAATGTACTTTCCCTCTATTTCCCTCTGCTTTGTTAAATATGGAATATGCATATCTCATAATTGAACTCTCTGCCATACTTACTAAGCCTGCTTTCACACTCAGGTTAACAAAGTTGTGATTGCTGTGCAACTCTTTTCCATGGCAAATGTCAATGTCAGTATGAGCAGCTCAAGTCTTAATATATGGAGATCAGTGTGGTATGATGCCAGCTTGTGTAATATTGTGGGTATCATGTGCAAATAGTCTTTTTTTTTTTGGTTAATTTATTGGGTCAGTGATCCTGCATAAAAGTCAATTGAAAGAAATAGAATTGGAAAATGTGCATTCATTTATTTAGTGCAATTAATTATTTTAAAAAAGTGTTAAAAAATCCTTAACCCAATGATAGTCAATGCACCTTGCGAAAATTATACAAATTTATGATATATAAATAGAGCTATATAAACACCAATCTAACAATTAAAATAAAATAAAGTACTAAAATAAAATAAAATAGTAGTATTTGTCTCACATAATTATTTTTTGCAATCAGAGATACATTGAATTATCAATTTATGGATTACCGCAGTGTAGGGGTGGGCGATATGACCAAAATCTTATATCACGATATGACTAATTTTATATCACGATATAGTTATTTTTTTTCTTTTAAAAAGGTTTTTATGATATTAAAATATTTGATACCATAGCATTTTCATAATCCTTGTCACCAATGTCAATATCAAACTAATACAAGCCTAAAAAGAGACAAAAAAAAACTCAAGCTCACTGAAGTTAAATAAACAGTGATGAAATAAGGATAAGAAACTAATTGCAAGCAATAGGACAAAAAAATACAATAAGAAACGCTACATACATAGTGTAAATTAATTAGTCTTCACTGTGTTAATTATATCTATCTATCGATATTACATCTATCTTGATGTTGGCACCCTTCCTGATTTCTTATTTTTTTGCATGTTTGTCACACTTTAATGTTTCAGATCATAAAACTATTTTAAATATTAGTCAAAGATAACACAAGTAAACACAACATGCAGTTATTAAATGAAGGTTTTTATTAAGGGAAAACAAAATCCAAAACTATATGGCCCTGTGTGAAGAAGTGTTTGCCCCCCTGTTAAAACTGTGGTTTATCACACCTGAGTTCAATTTCTCTAGCCACATCCAGGCCTGATTACTGCCACACCTGTTCGCAATCAAGAAGTCTCTTAAATAGGACCTGCATGACAAAGTGAAGCAGACCAAAAGATCCTCAAAAGATAGACATCATGCCGAGATCCAAAGAAATTCAGAAACAAATGAGAAAGAAAGTAATTGAGATCTATCAGTCTGGAAAAGGTTATAAAGACATTTCTAAAGCTTTGGGACTCCAGCGAACCACAGTGAGAGCCATTATTCACAAATGGCAAAAACATGGAACAGTGGAGAATCTTCCCAGGAGTGGCCGGCCGACCAAAATTACACCAAGAGCACAACGACGACTCATCCAAGAGGTCAAAAAAGACCCCACAACAACATCCAAAGAAATGCAGGCCTCACTTGCCTCAATTAAGATCAGTGTTCATGACTCCACCATAAGAAAGAGACTGGGCAAAAATGGTCTGCATGGCAGAGTTCCAAGACGTGTAAAGATGGCAGTCATCCAAATGATGAAAAAGTATTACCGTAAACAATGTATTTTGTGACACCATGGAATAAACGATAGAGCATAATATGTAATTATAGACTTTTTATTTCGTTCATCCGATATATATCGTCATATCGCACAGCCCTACCGCAGTGTTCTTTTTGTGTGGTTTTAGAAGCATCAACTTTGGGGAATCTATCCACTTGCATTATATGAACTCACACAGATGAATTATTTTTCATAAACATCTCTGTTTGTGTTCCTCCTGAAGAAAAGAAGTCATATGCATCTAGGACAGCATGAGGATGAGTAAACGATGAGAACATTTTGGGTGGAGTATCCAGCTTGGATATCATGCCACCATAACTAGTGTATATGACAAACTGATAATAATCAAAAGCAGGACTTTCTTTGAGCCATTCAAGCCACAGTAAGGGAACTGTCATCACGCAGATCACTGGAGCAATCGAGTGACATTGTGCACATTTTATAAACTAAAGCCATGGTGGCTGGTTTCTCTCCATTCCCATGGGTTTTTTTTTTTTTTTTTTTTTGGTCAGTCAGTGGCTAGTAATAAACCGAGAAACATCTCAGCCTTTCTTTCCAACTCATTTTCTTCCTCAGCTAACACATCTAGTGATCTGAAGTTGGTGGGAAACAGTTCCCCTTCTCCTAGCCCTCATATGTTTTCCTGTCTTTCTTTCCTTCTCTGTACACCCACCATCCCTTCCCTCGTTATTTTTTTAAGAAGCTGGTTCAGCATCAAAAGCCTCTCCACCAGAAGGAGTTGTCACTTCATAGTGCATTCCCTCCAATCCCTCAACCCGAACACTCGTTCTAAACCAATAGTATCAAACGAAGTGTTAAAGATTACCCAAAAATGAAAAACAATGTCATGTTGTTAAACTGTCTGACTTTCTTTTACTCTAGAGACCACTAAAGGAGACGGGACGTTCATTCTGCTCTTTTCCATATAATGAAAGTGAATGGTGAGCAAAAAGTCATTTGATAGCTCTGTGAGAGGAGAATTTAAATTTAAAGGGGTACTTCCAAAAATGAAAATTTGGCATTTAACTCACCCCGATGTTGTTCCAAACCTATATGAGTTTCTTTCTTCTGTTAAACCCAAAAAGATGTTTTGAAAAATGTGGGTAAACTTACCCGTTTCTGGTTCCCATTGATTTCCATGGTATGTTGTTTTTTTGGGGGGGGTTCCATATCCACATACCCTCAATATCTTTTGTGTTCAACATAAGAAAGAAACTTGATGGTGAGTAAATTATGGAATTTTCATTTATGGGTAAACTATCCCTGGGAAGACAATCTTTTCTTTCTGCTATAGCGCTCGGATTTGTGTGATGGAATATGTGCATATGCAAATGTGCCATTGTGAAATGTTATAAGACATACGAGAACCAATGACATTTGGCATCATTGATGTTAAACCTGCTGTCACACAATTTGCTGTGCCATATCTGAATATTGTAACAACATGAGCAATTGATGACAATGTTTTTCTTTAAGAATAGGAGGCGAGAAATAATAGCCATTAATACTCATTTCATTCACTAACAGATATAAAAATTTGTCAGGTTGTTAAATGTAATTTCCCTTGAGAGACTTCAGTGCTGTATATTGGTGTGGGGTCTTAGCATATGTGAGCAAATTATGGTCTTCAATGGGGTTGTGTGCACCATATGGCTCAATACAATATCACATCTCTGTTATAGTGGCAATGTTTTAGGGTAATGTGATGTCACGTTAACATTCATCTGAAGACTTTGGCCTTTTTACATATATAAAATGTGTGGATCATATCACCTCTGTCCACAAATAGCTGCACAAAAATATCACTTATAATCCAAGCTGAGAGAGATACGACACTTGATTTAATCAATCCTAAATGTTTTCTTCTTTAAAGTCGTGCCACAAGTTTGTGGCCTGCTAATAAGTGAAACTCGTTAGTGAATAAATTACTATTATGTGAATTAAATTCTATTTATTTATTCATGAAAAAATGTAGGAAGGGGCTCCCTGGTAAGCAGATCGTCACAACAATAACAAGTAAATTTTAAAAATGTGCACATTCACTGTTATTGTATTTGTAATATTCTAAAAATGGCTATGTTTCTTGCTGTAACATTCAGTTATGAATTACAGGAATCAAAATGATAGCCTATACCTTAAATTCAATTCAACAGGCGTCAAATATAAATGTCTTTCATACATATTTCCTGAAGTGTAGCACTGGAATTCATGTTTGTTTCAGTGAAGAGTAAAGTCCGCCTACTTTTTGATTTGATTGGCCATCTCAATCATTTTGACATTGACAAGCACTGTTAGACCAATGAGGTAGATCAGCCTAAAAACTCAACTTTTAAAACATTGTCACCCTAACAATAAACAACCGTAATATTTAGCAAAATTACAATATTTTTAATTAAGTATTTGAAAGTTTACGAATATGGAAAGTAGTTTATATATGACGTTACATAGCTGGAATCTTAAAGGGGTAAATATTGTTATTAAAAAGAAAATCTTAAATATATTAAAGGATAAGATTCAAATTGCTTTGTTACAAGAGACTCATCTAAATTAATATCCTTTGCAGGGACTGGGTTGGGCAGATCTTTTCTTTTTCTTTACAAAAAAGTTGTGGTATACCGTTACATAACCCTTGTTTACATTAATAACACAAGATTCTTATGAAGAAGGTCAAATTATCCTAATAAAGGGTTTAATTTATGGTAAGGAAATTGTTATTGGATGTATACAGTATATGGCCCTAATAATCTTAATGAGAATTATTTTGCACAGATATTCAGTAGATTGGCAAATCTAGATTGATATAGCTATTTTGGCCATTTTTGCGTATCAATACCATATGTTTTCATTTTTATTTGGCGTACTATTTATATGCATTTTCATGAGACCGGGTTCTCTTTTTGCCAGACAACGCCTTTTTTTGAGATGGGAAATAAATCAAATCGTTTGTTGGCAAAACGTATAATGTACAGACCAGGTACAAATTATTTCAGCGGTGAGCGATAGTGAGGGGAGAAGATGTATTGATAATAACGAAATCAACTGTCTTAAGACAGTTTTGTTGCACTGTATTCATCTGACATGAAGAAATTTAAAAAAAAATTTCATAGTCTCTCTTTTTTTTTTTTTTTTTTTTTTTTTAAAGTAGTGGTTAAAAAGTTAAATCTGCTATTTCTTCTTTACAACTGGGGAAATCTCCAGGCCTTGATGGTTTTCCAGTTGAATTATTTCAGATATTGCATGACAAGCTTGAAAAAGCATTTTGACAAGAATTTGAAGGCCCTTGAACAATCCTCTGTTTCTGATGTTATGAATACAGCAGTAATTTCACTTATCTTAAAACATAAGGAAAGACCCTGAACAACGTGGCTCATACAGGCCCATAAGATTATTAAATGTTTAATTAATGCTGACCAAACAGGCTTTATTAAAGGCCGCCAATCTTACTATAATACTTAGTTTTTCATATTATGAACTATCTTAAACTTCAGATTCAAGCCTTCTCGTGTCAATCCATGCAGAGAAAGCTTTCAATGGGATGGAGTGGGGTTACCTATTTGAGGTTATGAAAAAATGTGGCTTTGGAAATGGCTTCTCCAAATGGATTAGTTGTATACGAACCCTAGTAACAATGTTGTTTCTCATTTGATCTTCACCATGGAACACGTCAAGGTTGCCCAATCTCACCCTTATTGTTTGCTATTGCTATAGAGCCTTTAGCAATATACTGTGTATATACAACAGAATGAGAATTCATGGTGTCTATTTGGGGAAACACCAACAAAAATAATGTTTTATGCCAATTGGGACACATAGTAAAGCTAAGCCTTTATTGAACCTTTTAGATGGATACCCCAAGGCTTAACATACCTGAGCATACTTATACCACCAAAACTTTTATCATTATATTCATCCAATCTAAAACCATTGATAGCACAGGTTAAGAATGATTTGATACGTTCAACCTGGTCTCAAAAAAATACATACCTCTGGGTACTTTTCTGCAACACCGTTTTTACGTACCATACTGCGGTTTCAAGGGAGTTTCAAAGAGAAATATCCACTGAGTGGCGCTAAAACACTGGTTCAATACGTGAACCCTGGCACGTTTTTATTACGTTGATATAGGTACGTATTGCTGTGTTTTTATTACGTTGCGTCAGGTACGTATTGCGGTGGTTAAGAATTCAAATATCCGGAGACTGTCGCTAAAAGTTAATGCTCCATCTTGTTGGAAATATGCCCTACACCCAACCCTAAACCTACCCGATAGTGTTAACAAATACAAAACTGATATAAACGCATTTGTTGATTCAACGGTGCCATTTGAACTTCCTTATATGCAGATTTGAACTGTTTTGTCGAACTGTAGTTACACAGGATTCGAACCAGAGCTCCTCACCTCTCCAGTACGTCTCCGTACTCCGTGAGTTACCGAACAAACCTACCGTCAATGAAAACCCATAGATATGAAGCTGGATATGTGCGGTGCTAACGTTCAAAAGTATCAGTTTTCAAATCTCCCAGCATATTAAAATTGTTTTGAAGTCATAACATAATATTCTTCAAGTAATTGTGTGAAAATTACACTATTAATTGAAACTAGCCTCTAGTGTTCATTTCTTTTGGAAACTGCAAGTGATATGTACTTATTGGTACGTATTTCGCTTCTCATGAAAAAGTGCCCCCAGGGTTTTTGCCATGAGAGATACGTTGGTCTACTCTTCCTGTCTCCTTTTTAGCAAGGGTAAAATTTATTAAAATGATTACCCTACCTAGAATCCTATACCTTCTTTCTATGTCTTTTCTTTGTCTTCAAGTGATCTTAAAGTAATAAATAAATAGATATCTAGGAAGCCTACGGTTAAGCTGGATGTTCTACGACAACCAACAAGTAAAGGTGGCCTAATCTAAAATTTTATGCTTGGGCAATACAAGCCAGAATAATTATAGGCTGGCGTCACAAACCTCCTGATGCTTCTTGTTGAAATAGAAATGGACTTATGTGGTACCTCCTGAATTAGTAAATCTCTTAGATGAAAAGATTCCAGTTCCTTCCAAATTGAAGAATTTCTCTCTTATATTTGCAAGCTTGGTCCACTATTAAAAGATTGCTTCATTATAAACAATCCTTATCTATTCTCTCCTTGCTGGTAGAAAATCCTGTCGGTGTCCAAAAATGGGAGCTTATTTTTTCTCATGGAAACAAGTTCATATCTCTTCTATAAAGGTGAATTCATGACATTAAATCGTGAATTCAGTCGTGTCTCATTTTCATATTGCACAAAGATTTCTATAAATATTTAGAAGTTAGTACTAGGAATGGTGGAGACATTTTTCCTTTTGTAGTGCAGACACTCAAAAGTTTATATTTAAATTGTATTCAATGTTATGAGTTACCATTTCTGTCTGCAACAAATTTAGAGATGCAGTTTTACTGTATGAAGTGTACAAATTCTCTAGGTAGACTTTTCCCTTGTCTGTGGAAATGTAATAAGGTGGAACATTTTTGGTTTTTAATTTGTAAGGTTCTTTCAGATATTTGCAAAGTTAAAGCTTCACCCATTGTGTTTACTTGGAATTGTGCCTCCTCCTCTGCAGGAACATAAAGACATTATTTATCTTTGTTGATGCTGGCAAGGAAAGCCATAATGGGCTTGATTATGGACCCGTTTGTTGCCAATTTAGCTACTTATAGCTGACTTTAGGCGACTCCTCTCCTGTTGAGATTTTTTTTTTTTTTTTTTATTATTTTTTCACAAGTTTAGGGACAAATAAGCAACTTCTTGGACAAACCTTATCTAAGTTCTCATCTTGCCCACTGATCTACGTTCATCTTTATATAGATCAGTGAATTTGCCATTGTGATGTCATCTAGTGACATTTAGCTACCAGTTTTAGCTACTTTCAATTGAAAGCAGTTGGTAACACTGATTATGGGTTGGAGATAGCCCTCCCTTATATAGGGAATGGACTTTACCTAGAAAAGAACGTAGATTCTAACTTATGGATAAACTCGTGTTATATAAATGTTGATGTATATTGGACATGTTTCTTAATGTCTTCCTCCATTATGTGTTATGTAACATCTGCCTACATACTTGTTAATTGTTGTTGTTATTATTATTATCTGTTTTTGATCCTGGTTTATAATATAGCTTGTGTGCTACTCACTGGTTGCAGATGGATGTGGACAATTATTATTATTTTTTTTAACTATACTATACTTAAAAAAAACTGTGGAAAATCAAGTGCAGCTGAGCATCATTTAAAAATATCAGAGACTGGGTGGAGGGGGGAATTTTACCATAGGATTATAGTATGAATATAAATGAGAGATCTATGCCATTACAAAACTGGCAAAAAGTTTGAGCTTTCAACTGTCCAGTTGTGTTGTTGTTGTTTTTTTTTTTTTTTATGAAAACAAGCTGATCTGCCATGTAGGAGTCAAGGTCAGTTTCACATTATAAAATTGCACATTGCATAAATACAAATAACTTCGAAATCAATTCAAGAAACAGATCTAATGCAATTCTAACTCCATGTCAGTGACTTAACTAGATTGCTTTGTCATTCAACACAATATTCTTGTTTTTTTTTGTTATTCTAAGTGAGTTTCTTTGGTACGAGTCCATTTTCAATGACATTAAATTCAGCTGATGCAGCAAGACAAACATAAAAACTTGCACATCCATACACGGGCTTCTATTTGACCTTATTTAATACATTTTTATATCAATTATATATTAGAATAATTTGAGAAGTTGAATTTATTTATTTTAAAAGAATGAATCCAAGAGCATCTTGTGCATATTTGATTGGTGACTTAAATATAGTGCAGTATCAATGCATTTTAGACCATAATATCAAAATGATAAAACATTCTGTATATTTCTAGGTTTTGTTTTTTTTTTTTTTTTTTCAGTTGCGTCTCAAGATGTTGGACCCCACTGTACATGCAGAGCTACTTTTAGAATCTTTTAAGAGACCGAATGAGAAGAGGGGGAAAAAGGAGATAGCGAGAGAATAAAAATGACTACATGGGACAGTCTGGCTGAGAAAAGAAAGGATCATCATGTTGATCACCAGCACATAGCAGGGGGACGCAAAAAGTGTGGCAAGGATGACACGCATGAGTACAGGGTACACAGCATGGGCTTTCACCATATATGAAAATAAATCACCTCAGGATCTTAGAAGAAAGAGAGAGGAGAAAGAGAACGCAAGAGAGAGAGGAACGGAGGGCCCTATCGATTTCAGATAGCACCCTGCGCCAGAGCAAGCAGCTTAGATCCAGATAGCTGCCATCATTAATGTCAGCCCAAAGTTCACATGGATCAATTTTTGGGACTAAATAAAAACTGGAGGTAATCTCCCTCAGTGCCCCACTGAACACCATCAACCTCTAGCTAGAAGGGCTCTATCAAGGTAACCTTTTATAAACTGTGCCCACAAGCATAAGCTGAAAATATAAAGAATTCAATGGACACCTCAGAAGGATCATGTGGTGTTAGGACTCTTTTGCGCATTTATTTTGGCATGCTGATGTTAAAATAAATGCACAAAAGATTCCCAACGTCACATGATCACACAGAGGTTATTTTATTCAGGCCATTTAGCTGCACCTTGCACACTAAACTCAATACAAATGTATTGAAAATACACAGTAAAAAAAATTGTTTTGCAATATAGGCTAATATGAAGTAACACAAAATAGTGGCATGAACTACTCCACCATTTACAGTGACAGACATGCAAACAGTAGGCCCTAGTTTCTATTCAGTAAACCTGAAAAAATCCAGACGATTATGTGATATTTCACAAAAAGATGAAAATTCTGTCCTCATTTTATCACCTCCATGTCGTTCTAAACCTGTCAAGAAGAAAGGGTTTGTTAAAGGTTTTGTTTGTTTGTTCGCTTGTTTTTTCTCCGAACAATGAAAGTCAATAGAGTCCTACGTTGTTTGGACATTTCTCAAAATTCTGCAAATGAAATAACATGAGGGTGAGATTAATTGATTTAATTTTGGGTGAACTATCCCTTTAAAAAAAATCCATCATTATGGAAATGTTTATAAAGGTGGAAATACTGAGATGCTCAGAGTGAACTGATTTTATAAGAGTTCAAAAAAGTCTTACAAAAAAGTTCACTGATTTTATAAGTTATAGGGGGGGGGGGGGTTGCTTCCTGAACTTTTGTGAATTCCAGCTTGAGTTTCATGCATACACACCGGCCATAAAGTTTTATTTAACACAAGGGGTCATCTGAACTTACAGGTAACTCTCAGGACTCAGCCTTCAGAGAAACATAAGCAAGACTTTTAATAGAAATCAAAAACTTCAGGAACATTTTTTGCCTTATGTTATGAAGCACATTTCCAAGTCTTCATATTTCTGGGTAAAATGTTTAAAACATGAAAATTATTAGTTTTCTTTCATAACAATTTCACAATTAAACAAACATGAGGGTAAACTAATTTAATTAAAACGAAATAATTTCACTACTTCCGTTTAAGCGGGTATTGCTATTTTTGCCATATAAATGCCCTTTACATCTAAAAATTTTCTTGGAAATATTGTTTTAATTGATGATAATTAAGATCCCAGTATCATCTTGTTAGTTGTAAATTAACAAAAACCAGTTTGATATTATTATTTTGATAACAAAATTATCTTTAAGTCAAACTCTGTTAACTTTAGCTCTTTTCTTCCATACTGTTAGGCATACTGTTAATATTCTGGTCATCGTGTAAAAAAGTTACACATTTATGAAGTTTAACGGATTGAGCAGAGCATGCCTCACTCTTTTATAAAAAAATAAATGACAAGCAGACTCCTTTTTAAAAGTTAGTAAGAGTTCTGCATAACAGCTCTATATCATAATTAATTCAGCTAAACTTTTAAATTGAATGACTGGCCTGCTTGTTACATAAGTTGTCGATTCTAATGAAAAGGAAGCTCTATGTCTTCTTTCCTATCTTAAACTTGAGTTCCTAGAACTGATTTTGGCAACCTTGAAAATGTTTGGTTCTTAACTGCCATTTAATGTCATTATACTGATGTGTTTTACAAGAAATGAGTTCTGAGATGCACATTTTTATCGGTGAGACCCTGAAGGAGAGCCAAGCAAATATTAAGAGAACAAACTGTTTGACAGAGGCCCATCAGAACCATTACTGAGGTGATTACACAGCATGTAAATCACGCCGTGCATCGCAGTCGGCAGAGAGGAGCCAGACAGACCGATGACCATTAAGCTGACAGAAACAAAATGAAGAGTAAAAATACCACTGAACTCCACTCGTTTCTCCCCAAGCCATGTGATTCATAGTCCCCCAATCATCCCATCCTTGCTGCACTTTTCCCACCTCCCTACATCTGATTTAAGGGCACTTTTTAATATCTGTCTTAAAGCTGTCTTTAGAGCAGAAGCTTTAACAGTGAGAGCAAACCATCATTAAAATCAGGAAAACCATAAAATACGGCAGGGAGTGAACATGTTATTTCTCACCTAACAATTAAGTCAGGCTGGATCTTAATAGAGTGCCACCGATTAATCAGTGTCTAAATGACAACAAAAGCAGAGACTGATTAGGGCAGAGGAATGACCTGGACATATATTATGTGCCATCTGCATGCAGGAAACAAATAACTATCCACATATCAGAGCAAGCCAATGCATCTAGCTTGTGAATTTAATTTACCGTCCAACGATTGTGGCCAGAGTATTGACTTCCTTTTTGGGGGCAGCCTGTGCCAGCTGGATCAGCTGGATTTCTGCAGCAAGGCCAAAATTTAAAATGTTACCTAATTTTATAGGTTGTCTGAAAAACCACAATAAGAATTTATAAGATGGCAGACACCAACATTACTTCATTAAAGGAACATTTTACCCCAAACATTTAAATGCTGTCCTCATTTTGGAGTATCAATAAATAATGACTTGTTTAAGTTAGTTTACTGTTTCATGTAAGCCTAGAATAACTCTTTTTTGGCACTTTATAAAGCTGTTTTAGAACCCATTTATTGTATTCAACTTTTTTCCTTTTGCATTCCAACAATATGAAGGTCATTAAATGTCAGAATTTTCATTTTTGTGTGAACTATCCACATTTAATAGTCTACATGGTGGCAACTTCAAATATTTAAGAAATTAATAACTTGTTATTCAGCAACGGATTGTAGTTGGATACGATTTTCAGAATTCTATTCATCAAAGAATAGAATCCTGAAAAAATATCAAGGTTTCCACAACAGCACAAACTGCCTTTCAAAAATGATAATATATGTTTAAAAGACATTTTTAATATATATATATATAATATATATATATATATATAGATATAAAATTGCATGAAATATACGTTTTTAAATACATTAATACTATATATATATTATATTGTTTTTTTTTTTTTTGGAATTGTTAATTCATTAATTGAAAACAAAATAAGCACTATTTTAATTTAAATATTTCCAAAATAATATCAAATAAATGCATCCTGGTATATGCATTAAACTGGTGTGACAAACAAAAATTTTAATCTTACCAACCTCAAACTTTTGAAAGGTAGTATACATGCACTTTACATTTCTGAAGCATATTCTTAATCCAGCCAGACCTGAGGTTCATGCCTTAAACTTGTAGACCGCATTGATTTGTGTGGATAAAAAGTCAGCACAGCCACTTAAGGGATTTTAGAAACTCAAACTGTCACTACGGCAATCTCTCTAAATATTTATGTACCAACCAGCACAAACTTAAAGCTGACTTCTGGACTTGCGATGCATAACCTTGGTGAAATAAATTCGATACTGTCTGCTTCAATAGTGTTACTATATGCTTGCTCAGTACGAATTAATCTTAATTTGCAGGAACTAAAGGTTTTCTGCATCAATATCACTCACTCTCTGTGACTTGCATGTTGCTTTTCTTTCTTTTTTTACACAAGCAAATACAAGTTTCTTTGTTTTCTGCACCAGATTTCTCATTCACATTTTGTCTGATTAGAAAATATCTACCCTTATCTTCACCTTTAAAATTTGCTAAACTTTAAAATTGGATGCCTTGTAGCAAGTTTAAAGCTCACAACGTAGTGATAATGAAGTGCCTGGAAAATGGCCCTGGAATTTTAACTTATGAAAGTTCCAGGTTGAGCACCAACTTAAGCTGTAAAGCTCTCTATATAGAAGGCATTTGTGGCAGAGTTTTGAGATCTACAGAATATAATTTCAATTTTTCACTTTTTTAACAATAAGGCAGTTACAATGGAAGTACACAGAGTCAAGCAATAAACATTAAACTGCAAGCTGTTTTAAAAATATAAGCATATGATCTAAACATGAGTAGTTTCACTGAATTGTCTGTGAAATGTTTTAACCTGAATCTGCTTATAAAAATATTAAAAGTACTATTATTAGTACTGGATAACTCATTAAGAGCTTTGACATAATCTAACAAAATGATTTCATGTGACTAGATGGAAACCATGTCATGTGACTGCAGCTTTACCCATTTCTAAGAGATCAAATAAGACATCAAGACCAACTAAATGTATGTTATAAATAATTACAAGTTTTAAAAAAAATGTCACTTAGGTATGAGCATCAAACTTCTCAGCAGCTTACTCATTAAAACAGAATCTTTAAATGACTGGACTGTAAACAAAATATATAATTCAAGATTCACATTAATAATTAAACATATTTAGATATGGTACCAAATTTGATGATTTAAGCATGTAAATATAAAATAAGCTTTGATTTGCCAGAAATGATCATGCAATGAGTTCGTTCCTAGACATTATTAGTTATATTACACATTATTTACTATAAGCATACAATAGCATTAGCACTTCAGAAACATTAAAAATGTAATTTATACTGATAACTGTCTCTCACACAACTAAGTGGTAACACTCGCTCACTGAGATAATACTAAGACATACTAGGTTTTTGGGGGGTGTAGGAAAATACACAAAGGTAATTTATTGTGGATTTAGAATCAAGAATGGACATCGAAATTCATAATTTCAGCATGTGGTCTGGTCATTTGATAAATCCAATATAAAAGAAAACAAATTCTACCACAGAGTTGATTCAAAGCAATTAAAATACAAAACAAAAGCAAGTATGGATATCATTACTCGTTTAACAACTTAATTTGTGATTGCAAAGATTAAGAAACCCCTCAAGACTCACTCTTTTCAGGTTATGACTTGCTTTGAGTTAAAAAAAACGTGCCATAGCTAGTGTTTTGCTTGTCGCTTTCACTCCATAGCCAACTCTTTCAGGATGTCAGCTCAGTGAGCTGAGAATTCAACTTGGTAGCCCTAAAATGTTACTTTATTTACAAGCAGTCTTTCACTGGCAGTCAAATAAAGATTCAATTTCACAGAAAAGACAAAGTGCCAAGCACAGTGAGACTGTCATATCAGTATGGATCTCTGTCAGACATCAATGGAGCTACAGACAGACAAGATCAAAAAGTTCAAGAGATGGAAGCATTAACCATTTCTCTGATAAAATGTCCAAAGAGTATGAAAGTGAAAATTCTGAAATTGTTTTAGTCCCTGTCACTGGGGTGACATAATCAATCAGAGCCATCACCGAAAATGATATTTTTGTCAAACACAAACTTCAATGACAAACTACTAGAGAGCATAAGGGCAGGAATCAAAACCTGCCTATTTGATCCTCTGGCCAGAAAAAAGAAACTGGATGCTTGAATTGAAGCCTCAGATGAAAATTGAAAACCTAATGGGCAACATACTGCTGGTTTTCTTGGAAAACAAATGGATAAACAGACTTGGGAGTTGAAGAATACATTATTTTCCAGAAGATAAAAGTGACACAAAAAGGTGGAGGCCTAAAAGGTCTTTTCCTCACACAAAGCTCACAATGATCTTTTCCTCACACATACAGTATAATGAGTCATATGGAATGCTTTTATGACACGTCTGTGGTGCTTTTTTTTGTCATTTTTTTTTAGTTTTTACTTATTCCTTAAGAGAATCTGCTCTCAAACATCTGTTTGATGTCATATTTATGGCTGCTAGAGAGAAAACTTTGAAAATACCTGCTTGGTTTCATAAAAGGCATTTTGCAAAAAAAAAAACCCACCTTGTGCCTGCTCTGTTAAGAGTCACTTTCATTCCTCCATTATATGCAGTTTTTCTCCATTCTTCCAGCTTTATTATTTTATTTTTTTTATTATTTTTTATTTGTGCTGAGGATACTGATATCCTTTGTGTGTCTGCTTGTAATAACAGTGTGACTTATATTGTTTCATGACTGTGACACTTTCTTTGACATGAAAAGCACCAATTTCTCACTATTAAAGAAAATGCACTCTGTCTCACCTCCCAAATCTCTCTAGATATATTCCTCCTCGCTATACTTTTCTATTTCAACATTTTACAGCGTAACGAATCAGCTCATGCGAAATATTAATAATTAACCATAACTAATTATAATTAACTATTCATATTTTAGATCGGCTGTAGATATTTAGCTGACCTCTCATGGTCAACTGTCTTGTCAATTCTAAGATTGTTAATTTCCTGGTTAAGGGAAATAAATTTCTTACTGTACAATTCTACCAAGCTTGTAGTGTAAATCTGCATGATTAAGTGACTCCAATTATAAGCAAACAATGAACAATGTCAAGTGTGATACAAGTAAGGTTTTATTAACTACATAAACACTTAAACTAGTCCAGACTACAAAAAACACTTAAACTGGTCTAACATACACATACACACACACACATGCATACCGTTGGTATAGGAAAGGGTTAAAGTTTAACTCAGTACAGAAAGAGACATAAGGAATGAAATTTATGAAACCATTTGCATATTCAGCAGATCTACACCTGAGGAAGCGTCAGATTCTTAGTTCAAACACACCTTCGTAAAAAGGAGTAACTGATACTTAATGTATCAATTAATAAGACTAAGTCTGATACTTGGGCGAAGTCTCGGCTGTCTGAAAGAGATTCCTGATGCAAATCTTAAGGTTCAAGATCTTGCTGAAATTAGTTGATGGAAAGAACCAGTTTGAGTCAGAGAATATTGTTGAATGGAGAAGACAAGGCCGAAAGGCCTGGCACAATGCTTTGGGTACCTAACAAGCGTTTTCTCACATCTTCCTCTGCATCTGACCGAACCACCGACTGGGCGGGTCCCTGGAGCCGGGCCTTTAAGGTCGGAGAAGATCCCCACCTCTCAAGATGGGCTTATCCAATGAGAACGTCCGGAACCTCAAGTGGGGGTTCTGAGATACTGGGCGTTTTTTTATGGCCCTTTGTTTGAAAGCATTGTAATTTGCATATGAAACTTGGATAAAATTTTTAAAGACTCTTAGAACACTAATATGTTCGTTAGGTGTAAACATACAATATACATTCTCAATTAGATCATCCGAATGCGAATTCATAGATACTAGACATGAAATAGTTACTTATATTAATGAGTGGTTTATCGTAAGCATTAATAAAAATAGTCTATAATACAACAGATTAATCCAAAACAGCAATAAATATACCCAATGGCCTGAAGAATATGTGTGTTCATTCAAAGAAAGGTTTTCCTATGAATTAATTAGTAGAAAAGTCAATTTCTACTGTGCGTTTGTCCTGGGACATGCAGGGATTTTCCCTGCTTTGCGTTCTTTTGGCCAATAAACCCAGTGATTTCAGCGTTGGTTGCCATGCAACAAAGGCGCCTGTTTCGGCTTCCTGGGGTGTTACGCATTCCGGGGGGAAGGGTTAATGTGTCCTCGTATGGCTTGTTAACTGAGGGGGTTTACAGTGTATTTGTTAAATATAAAAACAAAATCTATATTGTGTGTTTGATTGGTCCAGAAGCTATACAAGCAGGCTGACCTTGTCTGGCATCAACTTGCACAAGAAAATGAAAAAAAAAACGTGTCAATGCATGTTTGCCTTGAAGCGGAGTTGAAGTAGAGGTGATTAAAGGACAAAAATACATTCAGAAACTTCTTTGAAAAAACTAATGACCGTGGTTCGTGACCTGTATGTTTTGGTTTAGAATAAGGTGGTGCCAATATTTGGTGTAGTTGACAGTGTTGAGAAGTAACAAATATTTTTAGTAGCCTGAAAATAGTTCAGCTGTTTTCACATTATCCATCAGGGCTGCGTTTCTCTATAACGATTGATCTTAGAACTTAAGAGCGTTTTCGACGAGTCATTTACGATCGTTCGTTATTGTTAATTAAATAATACAGTGGGGCAAATAAGTATTTAGTCAGCCACCAATTGTGTAAGTTCTCCCACTTAAAAAGATGAGTGAGGCCTGTAATTTCATCATAGGTATACCTCAACTATGATAGACAAATGAAAAAAAATCCAGAAAATCACATTGTAGGATTTTTAAAAGAATTAATTGGTAAATTCCTCTGTAAAATAAGTATTTGGTCACCTACAAACAAGCAAGATTTCTGGCTCTCACAGACCTGTAACTTCTTCTTTAAGAGGCTCCTCTGTCCTCACTCGTTACCTGTATTAATGGCATCTGTTTTGAACTTGTTATCAGTATAAAAGACATTGTCCACAACCTCAAACAGTCACACTTCAAACTCCACTATGGCCAAGACCAAAGAGATGTCAAAGGACATCAGAAACAAAATTGTAGACCTGCAGCAGGCTGTGAAGACTGAATCTGCAATAGGTTAGCAGCTGGTGTGAAGAAATCAACTGTGGGAGCAATTATTATAAAATGGAAGACATACAAGACCACTGTTAATCTCCCTCGATCTGGGGCTCCATGTAAGATCTCACCCCGTGGGGTCAAAATTGATCACAAGAACTGTGAGCAAAAATATCAGAACCACACGGGGGGACCTAGTGATTGACCTGCAGAGAGCTGGGACCAAAGTGATAAAGGCTACTATCAGTAACACACTGTGCCGCCAGGGCCTCAAATCCTGCAGTGCCAGACGTGTCCCCTGCTTAAGCCAGTACATGTCCAGTTCCGTCTGAAGTTTGCTAGAGAGCATTTTGGATGATCCAGAAGAGGATTGGGAGTATGTCATATGGTCAGATGAAACCAAACTAGAACTTTTTGGTAAAAACTCAACTTGCGGAGAAAGAATGCTGATTTGCATCCAAAGAACACCATACCTACTGTGAAGCGTGGGGGTGGAAACATCATGCTTGGGGCTGTTTTTCTGCAAAGGGACCAGTACGACTGATCCGTGTAAACGAAAGAACGAATGGGGCCATGTATCCCATGTATTTTGAGTGAAAACCTCCTTCCATCGGCAAGGGCATTGAAGATGAAACGTTGCTGGGTCTTTCAGCATGACAATGATCCCAACCACACCGCCCGGGCAACGAAGGAGTGGCTTCGTTAAGAAGCATTTCAAGGTCCTGGAGTGTCCTAGCCAGTCTCCAGATCTCAACCCCCTAGAAAATCTTTGGAGGGAGTTGAAAATTTGTGTTGCCAAGCGACAGCCCCAAAACATTACTACTGCCCTAGAGGAGATCTGCATGGAGGAATGGCCAAAATACCAGCAACAGTGTGTGTAAACCTTGTGAAGACTTACAGAAAACTTTGACCTCTGTCATTGCCAACAAATGGTATATAACAAAGTATTGAGATGAATTTTTGTAATTGACCAAATACTTATTTTCCACCATAATTTCAAATAAATTCTTTAAAAATCCTACAATGTGATTTCTGGATTTTTTTTTCTCATTTTGTCTCTCATATTTGATGTATACCTATGATGAAAATTACTGGCCTCTCTCATCTTTTTTAAGTGGGAGAACTTGCACAATTGGTGGCTGACTAACTACTTTTTTTCCCCACTGTATATATGTGAAATTTTGGTTTCCAAAGCGACCAACTCATTTTAAAAAAAAATTGAGTTTCCGCCAAAATCAGTATTGTATCTGGTCGGTATTGAAAAGTCAATTTTTAATTTTACGCAAAATGCGATATCCGCCGAGTTATTCTGTCATGTTTTCTCCCTTTTTTTCCAAACCGCGACAAACGCCAGTCTCCCTTCTCTGCATAATGCAATGTATACGCTCAACCAATCACATTGCACTATTCCACGCACTGTAAACAGTAACAACCAGTCACAGCGCACCACTCCGCGCGCGCACTCTAGACAGTAATGGCGGCGCTTTGAATACACCCTGCATCCTAGTTTTCCTCATCTATTTTGTACTTTGTGATCAACAAACAAACTTAGGGCTGCACGATAAATCGCATGTGATTGTCATGCGCATCTCGTCAGTAAAGCCAGTTCTGTGATTAATAGTAAATCTCCATCACGTGCTTTCAGATGGAGCGGCATTTAATACACAGAGCCGTAGATCACTGCAATATCGTGTTCATAATCGCAGATGAGTCGCATTCGATTATGAACGCGTATTATTATTGCGTAGCTTGTCAGTGTAAGTGTTTTTATTTATGCCATTAATGTTTTTGTTGTACAGCGTATAGCACTAGTCAACTAAATTAATGTAACATGGGAAAGATGAATGCAGTTTTGGAAGTTGAATGTAAGGGAAATGCCATTTTGGAATTTCTGTGGTTTAATGTGAATTGTTCATTATATAATTTTCTTTTATTGTTGTAATTAATTTATAGCATTAACAAGATGACCCGTTGAATTCATTTTGGGAGCGATGACTGATTGAATGTATTTTTAGTCCAGTGCCTGTATATAAGATTAGTATTGACCAAGTTCAGAGGCTGTCCTATGTGGATCAACTTACTATGTTGTGTATTTTCAACAGTTTCAATATGAAAAATAAATTTTATATTGATTCAATGGATTTATTGCATTTTGGAGAAGAAAAAAAACGTGTTGTGGATTTATTGCATTTTGGGGGAAAAATTATAAAAAATTTTAATAAATCTTTGAAAATCAAAATCTGGATTTGAATTTTTATGTTATTATAACCTAAATATGCTATGTGAAAGTTTGAAACAGAAAATAGTGATTTTCATCTTGCCACTTTCTTGGTAAAGAAAACACATTTTTACTCAAATTAATCAAAATGGATTTATAGTGTTTTGGAACCAAACTCTTCATATATATCCACCTTTTTCTTGTCGTAAAAATGGGCGCGGCCATTTGTAAATTCTATGGGTCTGGCTTCCGGTCTCATCTGTGTCCACTCCGTCCAGCTATTTTTAGCTGAACAAAACAGTTCGCTTTGCTGCTTGATATTGAAAGTTGGTATGTCTTATCATATTATTTTAATGTATAATCTTAATTATGAACACACTGGTATGTAGTGCAAACAATTTTACTGTTTACTGCACGTTGTTATTCTCCTAGTTATTTACCTATAGCGGCTAATAAACCGGAAGTCTCACCCATAGGCTTACTTCGCTTGAAGAAAGGTGTTATATCTATATATATATATATATCTTTATTATATAATTATATATATATATATATATAATATCAGAGAGTTATTTCCTTTCCGTTTCCATACATGGCTGGTTTTGTCAGCAAGTCATTGACAGATTTTTTCCCAGTCTTTGAAGCATATTTCCTACATTATTTATTTTATTCATTTTTTTTTTTGTTCAGGTCATTGTGTTTGTAAAGTTACTTTTTTTTTTTCTGCCCTTTTTAATTATTCATTTATAACTCATTTAAAAAAACAACAACAAAAACGAGTAATAAAGTGTACAATAAAATACAATCATATCCTTATATTATAATCACATTGCACTTGAATAAATTTAAAGGTGTAATTTTCCGATTGTCCTGCAGGTGACTGCATAAATCTTTCTTCTTACGATGCACTTAGGGCTTTTTATGATTACTCATAGTCCTCTCGTAGATCTACTATGATTTTTCAAGTGTTACTTTAAAGGGGTTAAATGCGATTTCAAGTTTTCCTTTCTCTTGAGTGTTACAAGCTTATTGTGCATAGATAAGATCCCTGAAGTTGCAAAGACTACAGTCTCAAAACCAAAGAGATATTCTTTATCAAAGTTAGGACTCTGCCACGCCCCCCTAAACGGCTCGTTCTAACATGCCCCCACATGTCTATGTCACTGTGTGTGAAGATTTGCATAATGCCGCCCAAATTTTCACGCAAAGAAAGAATGCGTGTTTCAGTACCGCAGTTAGTGTGAATTCATCATGTCGGGGAGACGCTGTGTGTTTCTAGGCAAACGCAAAAGCACTTTATTTGGCCTTCCGAAAGTAGATGCATTTAGGAATCTTTAAGATTACTTACAACAGAACAGCAATGTATTTAATGGACGACCGTTTCGTGAACCTATGAGAGGAGGTAATTCTGACTTTGCTAAGACCATTCTTGTTCTTTCTGATCAACTACTGTTGTTATTAGTTTTAAGTATTTGGCTTATTGACTGTTCAATGCGAGTTTTGCGCCTCGTGTGTCGCGAGCGAGCGATAGAGGAGAAGAGAAGCGAGAATAGAGAGAAAAGTAGAGAGCGCACGCGCCAGAGAGAGAGAAGAGTGCGAGCGCAGGGGGTCACATCACAAACACATACCAGCTTCATCACTGTGTCTGTCACGCGACTCTGTTCCCCTTTCGGGCTCTGTCTTTACATTTATTTTGAAAGATGAAGCTGGCGATTATGGTAAGGGGTGTTACATTTCCGACAGGTGCTTGCGGTGTTCGCCCAATCACAATGCACTTGGTCAGCTGGCCAATCAGAGCAAACTGCACTTGTCAAAGGAGGGGGCTTTGTAGAAAACAAAGCATTTGAGAGAGGCAGGGCATAGAGGACCTACCATAATGTAAGTAATTTTGAAAATAATGTTTTTTGAACATTAAAGTATTTCAAAATATTCTGTTACACCAAATAATGATATTTAAAAAAGCATCATATGACCCCTTTAAGTTACGATGCTTTTGGGAAACAGACCGTATAGCCCTAATAAATAGATTATAGACATTTGACATGAAGCACTGTTGAATATATTGAAAAATATTTTGAAAATATATTTAAAAAATACATAAAACATAAAGCTTAAAAATTGTTCCTCATGATACATGTGTACGAATATTCATGCGTTAAAAAAAGGCAATGTTATTTCTACACCACGTTTACCATTTCTAAAGCTATTATAATGATATCAATTCTGCGTGACTTCTACGTGCTTTAATGGGTGCGCGCGCTGAACCGGAGCGGAGGAAGTCACCATGGAAACGGAGCGGCAGTTCAACTGTCAGCTGCAACTCCCGTCTCTCACTGTTTTTATCACAAATTTCAGGTAAGTTTAGTCTCTACAGTTACACAAATACTACATACAAGCGTTCATGACACTTTATTTCATGTAAATGACACGCTTCCGTTGAATATTTACTTTATAGAAATGGTTAACGTTAAGTGTCTTCGGAAAAAGTCCGTTAGCATCTCAACCGTAAGGCTAACTATAAGGTTAACTAGTTATAGACTTGAGCTCTTCTTTCTGAAAGTTTGGGCTTTTAATGTCATCTTATGTGTAGATGAGCGTTTTTTATACAAATGTTTTGCTGGCAATTTGTCAATGGATGAATGGAAGTAAGCTAATTAAATTAAACTGTACAGTTAATCGGATACGGATCCGTCACTTACATGGAGCTGAAAATGGGCTAAAACTTACGTTAATTAAAAGAGGTTTTGATCTTTCATGCTAAACATATTGATACCACTTGTTCTGTGATTTCAGAAGCGAAAAAAACAACTCTACGACACAGGAGAAGTTCCTGATTTTAAAATTTCTGAAGGGAGCTGCTGACAGAGATATAGAAAACACAGGTGATTTGAGAAAGCTTATTAAATAACTTTATATGCATATTTCACCATGCATCTGTAATTTTCTTTTGTGTGTGTTTGCTTGTTAGTTATTTTAAAAGGGCTTTGATGTCCAAACATAAGTAACACTGTAAGAGCATTACTAAATAAGTAAACCTAAAAATTTACATTCTGTTATTAAATCCTTTTTTGTATATTCTGTAAATAATTTTTCTTTTCTGGATTTCGCCTCTGCTATAGTTTATAATAAACCTGGCAATGGCATTGTATAATAAATATTGTTGACTCTGACAGATTGTTTATGTTCCTAGATTCTTCCATGCTGATGGCCGTGCACTAGAGTTGGAGCGTATCTCCTGTCGAAGAACATATCTAGACATTATGAAGCATATGACTAGTAAGTAATACCTCAAACATACACTACCTAAAGTTTAAGGGTCAGATTTGTCATGTGTTTGAAAGAAGTCTTTCATGCTCACCACTGCTGCATTTATTTGATTAAAATACAGTAAAACAGTAATATTGTGAAATTACCATTTTTTTTATAACTATTTTCTATTTCAGTATGTTTTAAAAAGTGATCAAAGCTGAATTTTCAGCATCATTATGCCTGTCTTCAGTGTTACATAATCCTTCAGAAATCATGCTTTGTGAAAACAAGAATAAATTACATTTTACAATATATTCACATAGAAAACGGTTATTAAATAATAATAATATTTCACAACATTACTGTTTTTATTTATGATCAAATAAATGCAGTTTTCTTGGTGAACGTAAGAGACTTATTTCAAACTTAAATAACACAAGGGATTTGAATATTAATCCATTTATTCTAATAAAATCCAAGAAGCTCTTAAAAATATTAACATAAATAGTCATTTTTTTCCTCTGATGATTTGTATTGTATACCCAGAATGCAATGCACAGTGATGCAGATTCCCATTCTCTATCTCCAAGCTACACACTCGTACACAGTGTCTACACTGGATGCGACAAAGTGACTGTTAAAAATCATTTGAACTTTGTGTCAGTACATCATAAATAGAACGAGGCATCAGTTTACTGTCAGGGATTTGTGTCGCGGCCCGCATCCAGTGTAAACAGCATCACTGATTATAATAGGTTCTATTGTATTTTGTTGCGCCGTACGTTGTAGACACGGTGTTAGAACTTATATTAAATATCGTTACATATGATGTATGTATGATGCCATCCATAATTGATATAACTTTTTTATTTCAGAGACTGAAAATCATCAATAAACCACAAGGTAATTATAACTTATTTCAAGAATAATAAGAATAAATAAAAATGCATCTGTGACTTAATATTGCTTCTTATTTTTCAGTGGGTTGAAAGTTCTCATTAAACACATTGCTTTCTTCTCACCTTTGTGCATTTTCAGATGTTGTGCATATTTATGAATCAAAATGTTTAACTTTTTAACATCGTAATATTTGTTGTCTTCTTTATCTCTTTTTTTTCAGAGTTTAGCTCCAACCCCAATTAAGCAGACCTGAGCAGCTGATCAAGGATCACCAGAAACTTTGCAGAACGCTGGTCCTTCATTCCCAGGACTGGACACCAGTGTTGTAAGTCATCAATCTAGCAGTCATCTGCCTCTCTGAATTGTCATGTTCAGAATATATTGCAGGAGATCTCAACATTGTGTCTCAAAGTCCACTTACATGCAGCATTTTGCTCCAACCTAGTGCAGAGCACCTGAACACACTAATCAAGGTTTTCAGTTTTACTAACTATCAAGTCACAAATAGGTGAGTGTGATCAGGTGTGGACTAGGGCTGTGCGATTTGGGGGAAAATATCAAATTGCGATTTTTTTTTGACAGATATTGCAATTGCGATTGCGATTTGATTTGCGATTTTAAATTTGCAAATTCAAGCTTCAGCTCGATATTGTCAATAATGTGCAGCACAGTATGGGTATCATTACCATGCTGAAAAAATTTTACAAAAGTGTTTGTTTACCACAAAGTATATTTTGGTCATCCCTTTAAAAATAACATTGAATTGTATGCTTTTTAGAGTTTTAAAGTGCTGTAAATAGTTGTGTGAAATATTTAAAAGTGCTTGAATTTCTCTCTCAAAGGTTGTACAAACCCTGAAATGAATAATGTAATAACATTTGACTATTTCTGCCACAACACCATGGTTACAGTTAGCATTACTGCTTCTGGTTATATGTCAGCGCTGTTTGACCTGTTTATAACAGATTTCTGTGCAGAATTGGAATGCTTCTCACTAGAGCTCACGGCAACCTTTATTCATTCTGCAGCAAATTCAAGTGCTTCTCACTGGATCTCGCACACTGTGCAGTAACAGTGTCGCGAAATCAACACTGCTTCCTGAGTAAACCTGTTCTGAGCTCGGAGAAGTTTGTTTGCTCTGCGCTGATCCGAGCTGATAAACGGTCTGCACTGCACAGCTCAAACGAGTAGCTCCTTTCACTGCTTTTCTTTGCTGTGCTTTTGTGGTGTATTTTAGGTGGCCGTGAAGTGCAAAGCAAATCACAATTCTGAAAACAAAATAACAAATTACAAATGCAAATGCAAGTCTAAAAACTAAATAACAATTCAGAAAGCACAACAACAATTCAGAAAACATTATAACAAGTCAGAAAACACAATGACAAATCAGACAAACTGGAAGAGGTAGGTATAGTTTGAGACAGTGCCATTGGTTTGGGATTACTCACCGCTGACTGGACTAGACATCTGTCAATCAACGTATACAGTGAAGAACCAGCCGAAGAACAGCAGAGTCGTTGTAGAAAGTTCGGAGATGGTATTAAAGTAGTTCAGTTTAAATGTATTGTATTAATTGTCCTTACTATGGAATAAAAAATATGGGTGTCTATTTAGATTTAGTTAAATGTGGCTGTAAATCATCAGCTCCAGTGGCGCAGATGGATAAGCGCGTGCCCTTGGCTTTTTGACGCGATCGACCTGGGTTCGAGCCCACCTTTTGCCGAACTTTTTTTTCTCCCTTTTCAAATCTCGTATCACATCGTAAAGGCATTTATTTTCAATAAAATGAATGAAATAATCAAAAAGTATCAAATAAAGTACGGTAGTGTTGGGCAAGGTTGTAGGAGGGCTTTATTGTACGCATAAGAGTGGCAACCTTAATAAAAAAATTATAATTTACATGCAATATGTTATTACTGCGTACTGTTTTTATAATGTACTACAATACTGAGGTGCTGATAATTGCCACTATTTGCATTAAGTAGTGTAAATAGTAGTAAATCCTGCTATTTTAACATAGTGTAAGTAGGTATTTGCACTTAGCAGTATATTTAGCAATATGCTATTTACACTATTTTCACTTAGTGTAAATATAATCCATTGCTAATAACAGATTTGAAAAGGGAGGGAAAAAAAGTTCGGCAAAAGACGAGATCAAACCCGGGTCGATCGCGTCAAAAAGCCAACGACAGGCACTTATCCATCTGGAGCTGATGATATACAGCCACTTTTAACAATGTAAATATACACTCCATATTTTTAATTCCATAGTAAGGGCAATTCATACAATACATTTAAGCTGAGCTACTTTAATACCATCTCTGAACTTTCTACCACGACTCTGTTCTTCGGCTGGTTCTTCCCTGTATACGTTGATTGACAGATGTCTCGTCCAGTCAGCGGTGAGTAATCCCAAACCAATGGCGCTGTCTCAAACTATACCTACCTCTTCCAGTTTGTCTGATTTGTCGTTGTGTTTTCTGACTTGTTATAATGTTTTCTGAATTGTTGTTGTGCTTTCTGAATTGTTTTTTAGACTTGCATTTGCGTTTGTAATTTGTTATTTTGTTTTCAGAATTGTGATTTGCTTTGCACTTCTCGGTCACCGTATGTTTCTTATATGCAACAGAAATGGCAGCGCTTATGAGGTGGGGCAACGTAGTGGTCGCACCAGTGTGATTGCTCACAAAATTTAGTCACACTGGCAGAAAAAACGGTCACAAAATGCAACCATTTGGTTGCAGTCTGGAGCCCTGTATAGGAAGTGACAAAAAACTGTGTTGAAAATTGTTCTTATCCTGTAAGTCCCCACTCTTTTGTGCCCTAAGGTAGAAATGCCCTAACAGTAGGGAAAACTCAAGTGTATACTTTACATTTTGGACAACCATTGTTTTTTTTTATTATTATTTTTACATTTACATTTTGGTTATTGTTTTCTTTCTCACTTTAGATGCTGGAGAAAAAACAGCCAGGCTAAAGCATTCAAAGTGGAAACTTTTGTCGTGGCTCAATAATCCAGGATTGGGATGGTGGAAGGAGCAGAAGAAGCAGAAGATCAGAGATCTACTGGTGCCCCTGAGGGAACAGATTTACCTAATGTGTTAGTTAAACCAAACATTTTCATCACTCACCTTCATGTTGTTCCAAACCCAAGTCCTTAGTTCATCTTTGGAACACAAATTAAAATATTTTTTAAATCTGAGAAATTTCTGCTCCTCCATTTCACAGTTTATGCAACCACCACTTTCAAGCCTTTCAAGGTAGTAAAGTTGCAGTTTTTTTGCATACACAAGGCATCTGTTAAAAATATCTTCATTTGTGTTCTGCACAAAAGGGTCTTATGGGTTTGGAGCGACACGAGGGTAAGTAATTAATGACAGAATTTACATTTTTGGGTGAAATATGTTCTAATGTGGTTATAATTGGTCCTTGTTCTGTTTTATAAACATTTTCAATATTTTAAAGATGTATTGTTTTGAAAAATGATGTTTATACAGAAAAGATGGATTCATTTGATAAAGTTACAGTAAAGAATTGTTTAAAAAAAACTTTCAAATAAGTACTGCTGTTTTGCAAGTTCTATTCTAAGAATACTGTAAAATATCATGGTTTCCACAAAAATATTGGGCAGCACAACTGAAATGTTTCTTGAGCACCAAATCAGCATATTAGAATGATTTCTGAAGTATCATGTGACACTGAAGACTGGAGTAATGATGCTGAAAATACAGTTCACATGAATAAATTACATTTTGCAATGCATTCACATAGAAAATAATTATTTTTGTAGTTATATTTCACAATATTACTGTTTTTATGGTTTGTTTGAAAATGTAGGTTTAAGCCTTTTTTTTACGTGAAAGATGTATTTAATGTGTCAATAAATGTTTTGGTAATCTTGTAAATTTTCTTATTTTGACAGTAATTAGGCCTGAAAATAGGTTTTTTTCACCTTTAACTTTTCAACCAAATTTAGACGTAATTTGGACGTCTTTTTATAGACGTCTTTTCACCTTTCACTTTTCAATCAAATTTAGACATAATTTGGACGTCTTTTCAAAGACGTCTTTTCGACGACCTGAAAAAGACGTCTTTTCACCTTTCAACCAAATTTGAACGTCTTTTCGACGTCTTTTCAACGAGTTTTTGCTGGGTGGGTAATATTAAGATCCGTCGTACAATCGTTTTTTTCGAACTTCTTAGTCTTACTTTTGGGAAACGCAGCCCAGATCTACTTCCAAACAGTCTACGTTTGCTCACAATCTCTAAAAGCACCTGAGGTTTCATAAAATGACTGACACGCTCCGAAATACCTGTTGTTCGTGAGCAGCACGTTTCTTCATCGGTCTGTGGCAAATATGCAGTTTATTCCAATCGCTTGTAGGTAAACATCCACTTCATTTAACACTTCATCTTTTCTTATCTGTGCTCATAATGCTATACCGATTGTGTTTTGGTATGACAAACCGCTCCAAACAATCCAGCGTGTGAATTATTCGAACTGAATCGCGATTTGAATCGGACAGTTTTGATAAAGTGCTTGACCGACTCATTAAAGTAAATCGGCTCATAAGAGTGATTCACTTGTGAATGGGCTATCGCTGTTTCTGATTCTAAACAGAAGACAAAAAATGCAGAAATATGATTTGCTTTGGTAACGTAGAGTTTGTAAATAGATCTGTACTGAAAAGCTGTATAATTTAATTTAGCCTACTGAGAAATTTAGTTAAACTAGTAGTTTCGCTATTTGTAGCAACACTGGCTATAATTGAATGCATCTCAAACTATTGCAAATATAATGTTGTTGTTTTTTATAATTAACGTAAAATCGTTAATATAATTATTTTATCTCATATAAATATATTTTCTGAAGCATTTGCACTTAAAGTGAAAAAGTTTTTGATTAAAACCAGTGGTGGACGAAGTACACAAATCAAGTACTTGAGTAAAAATACAGATACATATAATAAAATATTACTCCAGTAAAAGTAAAAGTACTCCTTTTTCAATTTTACTCGCGTGAAAGTACAAAAGTACTCGATTTTTTGTGTACTTAAGTAAAAAAGTACTGATAGATTTTTTTTGCAATTTTATATAGGCTACTTAATTTAATTTTATATTAGCACATATTTTTTATAATCCTACTGCTCAAAATACCTGGGATTTTCCCAAAATAACCACTAAATGGAGTCAAGATATATTTTTGTTGTTGATATGGATTACATTGACCAGCGTGATGTAGTAATGTTCACTGTGAAGCTTACACTGCTAGTACTGAGATTTGACCATCTGATGTTCACCAGTAAGAAAAACGTGTTTTAAAGCTTGTTGTTTTACAGAACATCACAGTTATATATGACATGAGAATAAGGCCTGAAGTTAGGAAGAACATTTTAAGGAAAATATAATTATATTTTCATAATGATTTTTTTCTTCTCAAACCTTGTCTGTGGTGTAAAAACACCCCTGGCCAAATGCCCCCAGAGGGCATCACTTCCCACTTTGATAATTACTGTAGTTACCTGAACATCACATCCTTTCTTTCCCCTCAGATGTAATCTATCTGGTTGAATAAAAATATTTGGACTTTATATCTAAAAATTACCTCACCTTAGCACCAGCAAGTTTGTTAGCTATACAGTTAGCATCAGCTAACATTATTGTTTTATTTTCAGTATGGTTATGATGAATAAACATTCATATCTGTCTACTCGGCTAGTTAATCCAAACAATATAAAAATTTATACTGTTGATAAACAATATAAAAACAGACGTCATATAGGGCTAAATGCGTAGCATTTTAATAAAACTGTTAACGTTACGGCAGCGGGGAATATGAATGTGCATGAGTTATTTTATTTAGTCTGTGTTATTTTAATGTTTCAGGGTTTTTTTTTTTCCTAAAACAGAGACACTGATGTTGATGTGCCTGCATTCAAGCATTTCAGTGGGCTTAAATAGATCACCCTTTACAGCAGATTTAGTTCACAAACAACTGACAGTTTTGACCTAAATATGATTTTCAGTTAATAATTAATCAATTCGACATTAGTAACTTACTTTTAGCAGCATCAGTCGCGCGCGCGGTTCTTACTTGTGAATTCAGTTCACTGGAGACTCGCACTAAACGGTTCATTTGAATCAGTGAGTTGTCGACTCGAGGACAGCTGCAATCGGTTAATTCTAATTCGTGAATTTATCATTTGGTGCGATTTGTAAATCGATTTAAAAGGTTCATTGAAAAGAATCAGTTCGTTCTTGAATCAGACACCGCTTCTGCGTGTCAGAGCACGTGATATATTATAAGGAGTAACGATATGTTTTATGAAATGTAGTGAAGTAAAAAGTATGATCTTATGCTTTGGAATGTAGTGAAGTAAAAGTTACTCAAAATAAAACTACTCCAGTAAAGTGCAGATACTTGAAAAATGTACTTAAGTACAGCAACAAATTAAAACTACTCCGTTACTGTCCACCACTGATTAAAACTAAAGAAATGGTGTCCAATTAAAGCTCAACGAAAATTCTGCCATTTACCCTCCTCTTGTTCCAAACACACAAGAAAATATTTGAAGAATGTTGGTAACCAAACAGTTGATTTTAGGTGAACTATCCCTTTAAAGGACCTAAAGCATACATTTTCCCTAATAAATGCATGGCCTATACATTATAACCAAAAGTCTATAGACATGTTGTGAGTCAACGGCCCATACAAATAATTATACCTCTAATTAATAGGCCTGCAATGCATTAAACATTTTCAGACGTACTAGTTACAAAAAACATAGAAAAGAATAAAAAAAAAATACAATGGTCAGAAAAATAATCTTCAAAAGAAGCTCCTACGATACTTAGACCCAGTTCTTTTTCTCTCCAGGGGTAAAAAAACACACAACAATAAGACATGCATGAAGAAGGAGCCCCTGTGGAGTAAACTTCATTCAAAATCAACACAGTCTGCACAGCATAATAAGAAGTCCAAAAAACAAATCTATTGTGGCTGGAACGGTTTCAAACAACACAAAGCAAAACACAACAAACACCAAGAAACAACACATCATATTCAAGGTTCCAAATATTAAATGTTAAAAAAAATGCAAAAATAATAAATTGGCGTGTTTATTTTGAAACTGTTGTTGTATTTGTTGTTGTTTTTATTTAATTTTTTTTACAGGGTGGTAAGTTGGCACAGAAATGGCGCTGCATCTAATTTCATGATGTGATGGGATCTGCCTCCCTGCCACATGACTGACGAGCTCATCATGTGGATGGATAAGTGATGGTAAGTAAACTGTTTATAATGAAAAACTGTCTGCATGATGCAATGCTATCACTTTATTTTCACAGGCAAACAACAAGCCTCGGGAACCCATACCAGAACCATGATGAATGGAGATGCCTTAATCAGTGACTAGACTGCAAAATGCACCATCAAATTAGCTCAGGATATCACGGGGAGAGAGACGAGGCAAAAAGTGAGAGGGTGAGATAAAGATGAATGATATCCTTGAGGCGAGATGATAGAAGCCCTCTCACTATTTCATGTTTTCAGAAGTGTTGCTTTTGAGAGACAAACCTGAGTTCCCTTTGCATCGTTATTAAATTGCATCCAGGGTGTTTTGCTGCTTGATGAAATCAGCATGGATGTGTGTAGAGGTTAAATTGCATTAGCATGCGGCTGTGCGGGGAACGAGGCGCTTTGAAACAGGATGTGATCAGGCTCTGATGCTTTGAAACGTTCAGACTTTTGCCGTTGATGTAAGCGCACACTGGTGTAATCACAGACTGAACTCAGAAACCAACCGGGGAGCTCAAGTGTAGCCCAGTGTTTTGAAGTGCAAAAACAGAAAGTATTTAATCGTATTCCAGCGCTAAGTGGGCAGCCAAGGCCGCGTGCTTTATAGCTGTCTTATACGAGCACTTTACCTTTTCTCCGATTTCATGAATTCCAAAAGCTATGAAATAAAAATGCCTGGGGACTTGGGGTAGGAGAGTTTTGAAGCCAGTGCCAGGAACTGAGCAATGCTTAATGCGAGTAGCTGAAGCATTTTGGCTTTAAGAAAGATGTCAGGCTGACTGCTTGACCAGGCCGCAGAGGGGAAGACTGTATTTCTCCAGCTCACTGAGGTGAGCACAGCTAAGAAGAGACTAGATGAAGCATTGGATCACAGCACAGCTATCTGTGGCCTGCAGCTGCTGGTCTAGGGTTGAATAAATAATACAATTTAAATGAATAATAATTTCATTAGTGACTTTAGAGTTTTGTTTGAGGCACTTAGTTTTCGAAGTTATGCTTGTGAAATATAATCGACTCTTAAAACTTGTTGGATGGACAGACATTATGATCACAAAGTCAATACATATTTTCTGATTTGTACACTGTAAAAAATGATATGATGAAAAAGCCATGACAACTTATGGTTTTAAGTTACTTTAACTTATAAAAATAATTTAAGCAATTTCAACTTTTTTTTAAATAAGTTATACTAGATTCAACTCGATTTAAGTCAGTTTAATGTTACTGAGATTCAAAGAGCCCAATTTAGTTCAGTGAACTTAACATTTTAAGTTGTAGCTTATTGGCACTAACCGGCCAAATCTCTGAACATGGATTCATGCGCAGGAGTCAAATTTGTACATGAATATTTAATATCAGAGTCCTTTCCAAGAAAAAAAACAATATTCAGCAAATCTAGACATTAGACCCCTATAGGGTTTAATCAACCATTCACTATAGCAGGCAGGCAAAGGTCTAACTATGAGAGACTAGGAGAAATGTAAAAATATTAATTTTTGTTTCAATATGCAGTAAAATAAAAGTCAGCAGAAATGTTTATAGTATAAGTAGAGATATTCAGTACAGTAACAAATGGTGGAAAAAAGTACATACCACAATGTAAAAGTAAAAATCACTCACTAAAATTAATTAAAACTTAAAGTAAAAACATAGGTTTTTACCAGGTTTTAAAAGTACTAAATTCAAATCCAAATGAATGAGGGTGGGGGGAATGCCTTGGATTCTCCGAGGTGAACTGAAGAACAAATAAGAGCGTCTGTCCACTGGATACTGAGAGCTCTGAGCAGAGAGATGCCAGCTTAGAAACGGCACCCAAGGAAAATGAGATGTTCAGAATCGACACACATCAGATACAAATTATCCCTGGTTATTGTTGTTTAAGAGGTAGAGATATCATTTCACTGGTAAAAAAAAAAAAATTATTGTAAGTGTTGACAGTACATAAAGCATTGAAATGAACAAAAGTACTTCATTTTCTTTCACTAAATTCTGCCAGTCTGAATTAGACTGCCCCTCTATCCAAAAACTCTGGCTTCCATAGACTTCAGCAACACTCAAAATGAACCCGAACACTTAAAATAACTGACAGGAAGCAAACACCTCAATGTCTTCCGATTGGTCAAACGACAGCACTCTGCGGTCAGATTCATTTTTACTGTTTACAAAGCCTATAGGGCTGTCAGAGGCAGGTAGAGATATCTCAGAACACATATTCCACTGATATCTGTCAAGTAAGAAACACTTTCTGTGGGGTACCCTGTAAAAACTTACTATTACTGAAGCTCAAAGAGTAGAGAATGGCACTAGCAACACCAAAGTCATTGGTTTGACTGAACATGCAGAACAGATCCAAAATAATTATTTGGTAAATAAACATCCGGTTCCATAGTCTGTTTTGTTTTGTGAGTTATTAATAAATATTTACAATTTATTGTGGATAATAATCATTTCAAGGTGATCAAAAGTTTTAAAGGAATAGTTCACTCAAAAATGAAAATTTGCTGAAAATTTACTCACCCTCATCATTTGTTTCCTACAAACCCACAGCTTTGTAGGAAACAGCCTACAATCCACTGTAACAAGTAATCATGTGGATTACTGTGATGTTTTTATTAGTAATATTACGCTTGATAATGAGGCTTCAAAGCTTGTATCGAGAACGTCAGGCACTTCCTGCCGGAGCTCCGTATCGAGGCTTGTGTTGTTTTAGTGAAGTGACGTCACTGGTGATGGTCAAAGCCTTGTTTGATTGCAGTGCTTCGAGAAGGGGTTCACTTTTCAGTGGAAGAAATATTGTTTTTAAACTTTTACTTCCACTGCCCTCTGTCCAGTCCACCTTAATCACTTTTACCTTCTTTTAGACAGTCTAAATAACGCCATCATGAACACGGAACATAACAACTTCAAAGAACTAGTTTATGTATGTATGTGTGTATATGTTAATGTATCAAGACTTTTTTAACCCTGTAGCACACATTTTGGCACTGTCACACTCCTGAAAATTTTTTCCTGCACCTTATTTGCATCGACCAGTTGGTGTCCCTAGCGTACATTTGAAAGTGAAGTGGCGTGTGGCCAAGTATTGTGACCCATTCTCAGAATTTGTGCTCTGCATTTAACCCATCTAAGTGCACACACACAGTAGTGAACACACACACACCGTGAACACACACCCGGAGCAGTGGGCAGTCATATTGCTGCAGTGCCCGGTGAGCAGTTGGGGGTTCAGTGCCTTGCTCAAGGATCTCACCTCAGTCGTGGTATTGAGGGTGGAAGAGAGCACTGGTCATTCACTCCCCCCACCGACAATCCCTGCCGGACCTGCGACTCGAATCCGCAACCTTCAGGTTACAAGTCTGACTCTTTAACCATTAGGCCACGACTGCTTCATTTCTTGAAGCCTCGAGAAATGAACCACTTTTCAACGCATCTGGCCGGAAAGTTTCAAAGCTTAAAGAAGCTTCATCTCGCCACCACTAGTTTTTATCAGCTGTTTGAACTCTCATTCTGACTGCAGAGGATCCATTGGTGAGCAAGTGATGTAACTCTAAGGTTCTCCAAATCTGTTCCAATAATAATAATAAAAATAAATAAATAAATCTCAGGCCATCCAAGATGTAGATGAGTTTGTGAGTAAATTTTCAGCAACATTTCATTTTTGGTTGAACTATTCTGCTCTCTGGATATGGTTTTAGCCTAATACCAGACCTCGGTGGCTGACTAAAAGTTGGTGGCAACATCTATTTGAGTTACCCTGGTTCACTACAGTAGAACAGAGTAATACAGCACCTTATTATGTCCTTTCAGCTAGCAAATAGTACTGTTGCACAGATAGCAATAGTACAAATGATAATAATACAGAGGCTCATCAGCACAATAATAGTACTGTCCCTTTGCACTCATATGAAATGAAGGTATAATGGAGTTTCAAAAGCCCTAGTTAAAACTGTGTTCGCAACAATAGGTGATGTGGTCGTTTAGTGGTAGATTTGAAGTCGATTCTGTTAAAATGAATAAAGAACTTCAATGAAGCTATCACAGCCTCTTCAGAAACGCATTAGGGAGTTATTTCCATTTAAGCCATGATCACATTTCTCAAGGGAACTGTCACAGTGGAAAAACAATAGCTTATTCCTACAGAACCGTCTCGCTTGGTACTCATCAGCTTCGCAAGCGTGAAAAATTAAACCTTATTTTCGGCACAGAGCAAAAATCATCTCTAACTGGTTTCAATAAGAGCAACTGTTTATCTTCTCCCACCCCTGCTCACCCTCCTTCTCTCTAACCCTCCTCTTCATGTTTTTTGTTTTGTTTTTTAATCGCTGCGGTAAGTCTGAGTCACTGCTATTCGCATACAGCAATACCTCATGCAAATTGCATTTTTTAACAGATTTTATCACAACAGAGATTAATCATATGGCCTGTATATCACTCCATGTTTACTTCTAGAACAAGCTGCAGTATCTAATTACAAGGATAAACATCCAAGAATGTTAACTACACAAACTCAGTATTCCAATTTCATGGTATTTGGAAAATTAAATTGATAACATTTTAATGGGTTAGTTCACCCAAAAATTTAAATTCTGTCATCATTTACTGCATCTTCAAGTTGTGTATGAGTACAAAGGAGCTATTTCCAGTAAGTAGGACCTGGTGACAGTAGCCATTGATTTTTATATGGATACTATGGAAGTCAATGGCTACGTCAACTGCTTGGTTACAAACTTTCTTCATAATAACTTTTATTGCTTGCACACAGCAGCAGCATCGCTCGGAGTGGACAAGAAACTTTACAACCTTTTGGGACACTGAAACAAGAACCCACACCGACTTATCACAGAGTGAACAGCACATACCAATGCCCTAAAGCCTTTTGGGATTGGAGAGGAGGTGGGAAATCAGAACCTTTCTTGTGCCTTTAGACCCATAATAAATGGCTTGTAGCAATTTGCAGCATGCCCAAAAGCGTTCTAATACATAGTAATTTTCATCTACGGGCCTACGTGTGCAAATTTAGCTTTCCGGAAGGGATTGGTGTTGGCTTTTGTAAAGAACAAGTGTTGATTAATTATGAACAACTTGTTATAAGCGCATTGGTGACTCTAAATTACAGAACTATTAAGTCTCCTTTCACACACATACAGCTGATTTCCCGTAGAAATGAGGGGTGGTTGTGTTGTTAACGATGGGATTCTTTACTAAACTGAAGTTTGGTGTAGTGGCAGCGGGCAATATTTCAATAAGTATTACCTGAATTAAATTAAGCAATGACATGAGCACTGAGGATCAGCTCCGAATCTAGATTAATAATTTATTACTGTGGGGGTAAGTGCTTTCTGTTAGCCAATGTTGATATGGTAAATCAACAAACAAAACACGCCCCTACCCAAAGGGTCTCGCACTATTTTGATCGTCAGCCCCACACATACGTTACGCAACCCAGGCACAGATTAGTTGTGTGAAACAAAGCAAAATCAATGTTATACCGTGTCTACACCGGACGCAAGCGGCAAAATACAGTAGAACCCATTATAATCAGTGACGCAGTCCATTGGATGCTGTGCGGCACGACTCGACAAATCCCCGACAGAAAACTGCTGCTCCATTCTATTTATGTTGTATTGACACAAATTTCAAATGATTTCAACGGTCGCTTTGAAAATTGTCCAGTGTACTAGACAGACTTTAGCAGTTGCAGCGCAGACACGGTGTTACTCACCTATCGAAAAGAAACAAAGCAACCTCGGTGGCCGATCGCAGGCCTTCCACTCCTTGAGTTCTCTCCAGCTCTGGAAAGCTGATCCAATATTTACACAGGTCCTACTTCTTGCCTTAATCCTTCTTTTGTTCCACAGATGTTTTCCTCTTTTGTTTATCCGCCATCTCCATCTTTCTGTCGCTCAGCTCGGCTAATGTCCGTCCTGTGCACTAAGCGCTCTCTCCTCTGCATCAGGAGTAGTGGACACGCCCCTTACTGCTGATTGGCTCAAGTTTGTTTTGGTACTCGGGCCCGACTCAGTTGTCTAAGCGTTTTTGAAAAAAATACATTACCACACCTTTAATTTAGCTAATGTTTTTATACAAAGCAATAAAGCAGTAAATAAAAGTAAAAAGTGACTTAATTATGGAGCACAATTGCAATTCATTGATAATAAAATCTATAAAGATATTAAAATAATACACAAAGCTGTTTAAAAGTTTTTTTTTTCTGGAAGAAGTCTCATAACTTATATTTGCTAACTGCTGAACTTTCTGTTTAGAAGTTATCAGGCTGCTACAATAAGTGATGGTTTTTGAAAAATAGCCAAAGTGTACCAGATTTGTGGTACTGAATCTTTTAAAGATGATCAAGAATTTGCCTGAGACAGATAATTCCTATAAAATTAGATATCCCTTCATGTTTGCCAAACCATTTTTGATGCATGCCAGTCTGTATGACTGCTAAACACCCCATAAAACAAAGCAAAGTGTGAATAATGTTTTAAAATGTCACTCAGATGGCCCGTTCATCTATCTGAATGAACCATTCTCAGCAAAAAATAAAAATAAAAAGCTATATCCAACATATATATAATGCTGATAGTCCAAGCTTACCCTATATGTAATGTGTGCATGACCCTTTTGATCTCATGTTTTTTCACTTGGTTCATTTAATATGGCCCATAAAATGTTAAAGACCATTAAAATACCCACAAAAAGGATGTAGGAAGTGCTTAATTCAAGACAATGCCACAGGTAAACCAGGCACTCCCTAAAACCACTACTTGAGCATATCCTATCCAAAAATGCCTCTAACTACACAAAAACAGTGATCAGTGTAATTCAACAATAAATCACCCTACCTGCAGCCAAAGGATTCACAAACAATTACGAGTAGTTTATATGAGCTGTTATATGAAGGAGACATTGATTTGTCTGAGAGGCGGTGGATTGATTGTGCAGTTGCGTCCATACAGACTGAGGTAATGGTTTAACTACAGGAAAGAGAGGAGTGGAGGTGAAGAAAAAGATATATTGTATAGCTGAGGCCACAATGAGATACTTGCAGTCTGGCTACCCTGGAGTGCTGAATTTATCACGCTCCTTTTGAAAACAGCAAGCATGTTAGGTTTCCTTACAGACACCTTAAAATACAGCATGTACCCAAACAACTGGGCAATTGTACAGTTCTAAGAAAGATAAAAGAAGGAGAAGACGACGACGACGAAGAACAAGCCATTTAATTAGTACTGACATTTATTTAGGAGACAATATTTGGGGGAGAAATAAAATATAATAATTATCAACAAAATTGTAGTATTTAATTCGGTTTATTATTATTTGTATTTTATTATATTTTATTATATTCTTGATACTCATTAATTCAAGAATTGTTTTTAAAATATGGTTTTGGAGCCATATTTTGGAAAAAAAAATGTAAATACAACAACATGAACAGCAATAATAATAATAATAATAATTCTGGCTAAAAATAATATTTGAAAAATTAAGGAAAGAATGAATGAATATCAAAAATATTAATAATACATAATAATTTTATTTTAGCCAAAATGATATACAAATAATATTTTGGTAAATCATATTCAGATTTTCTGATTATTAATGAAAGAATGAATGAATTCAAGAAGAATATACAATAATAATATAAATTGTTGTTGGTATAATTCATTTTCCCCATAATGATGTCTCCTAAATCATATGCCAAATAAACGACGGGTGAATGAATGAGCATAAGAATATAATAATAAAATAATCAGCATAATCTAGTATTATACTTCAGGTTAAATCATATTCTGAATAAATAAATGAAAGAATGAATGAGTAATAATAATAATATCATCATTTTATTATCTACAAATTATACTTATGGCTAAATTATATTATGAATAAAAATATATTAAACATATAACTAATAACATAACATTTTTAATGAGCTAATGGAACATATAAACAACACGTTAATGTGACTCTGAAAGTAAAAACCCACACACATGCATCTTGCATCTTGCCAGGCGTGTAGCAGCTGAGTTTGAAAGAGTTCAGGCGGTGGGCAACAACACACCTCAGCTAAAACATGACGTGTGGGAGGAGGAGGAAGAAGAAGAAGAAAACTAGTTAGTTTTGTTCGTATTATCGCTTGTCACAGTGCCAATGCACAGCTCTTCATAGCCAAATCGAAGGCACTGAGGTATGAATGAAAAAGCGCAGTGTGCTTCATTAGCTATGCACAAAGATAACGAGTGCCACGGCAGTGCTTGGCCACTGTAAAGTTCCGGGAGAGCAGATACCTTAAGCCCCCAAACAAATAAAGCCAATTTGACCTCCAATCTTTATTATGGTAATTTTTCTAATGTAGATTGGAACGTAATTGGTAACAATAAGTACACAGCATATTCTTTTCTTAGGCCGACAGTGACGAAATGGAGATAAGCGTACAAAGACGTCTGGTGAAAGAGCACATTTATAGGCCCCATTAGCATCTATTTTTCGGTTTCTACAAGATGTTGCTATTTACAGCATTGCATGAAGCTAAAGGAATGGTTCACGAAAACATAAAAATGATATTGTCATTTACTCACCCACATGTCGTTCCCAAAGTCAGACCCTGACTAATATGGAACACAAAAAAATAAAATTTTCTAGTCAGTCTCTTCCATGAAATTATAATAAATGGGGTCTAAGCACCATAGAAGTCAACATAATAGCTTTCCATATAGCAAACATAACAACATTTTAATTGTTCTTTAATAATAGAACCTTTGCATCATGCAGAAGGTTTTTATAGTGGAAAAAGGGGTTTCAGATTATTAAAATGTTTTTCACACAAAGATAAAAAGCAGGCTCTTTTGAAAGGTTATTTGGGGAACCCAAAATGGTTCTTTAATGGCATCACTGCGAAAAAAAAAACCCTTTTGGAAGCTTTATTTTTAATAGTGTAGAACATTCAAGGCTTGGAAATAAAAGTAAAAGTTAACATTCATTTATGGGTGATCCATCCTTTAAAGTCTTATTTAGATCATAAGAAATTAAATCTGGCCAGACCCTATCAGTGTCTCTTTTTTTCCAAACGTATCCATACATTACAATAAAACATTTTATATAAGCTCCCATGAAGCCCAATTTTTCCTTGTTTGATAAAATACCGTGTGGAGGAACTGTGAGGAATGGTTGTGGAAGTAATGATGATGACGCATGACAATGGAGATAATGGATAGTTATAATATGAAGGGCCTGCTTCTGTATCTGTGTTAAGTAGCAAGAAACTTCTATTTTTCTTATGTTGTGAGATTCGCTACTATGACAAGCTGCCACTGATGTAAATGTCTGCAAGGGCTATATGAAGTAGTACACCTGAGGAGACACCATGCATATTAAGACATCTCATGTCATTATTAGCATCTGCAACAACCTAATGGAAGTTTAACCAATAAAAAACGCAACTCTTTACTGATTCAGGCGTCAAAAGTGGTGCGATTTAAAACGACAAATGTTACTTTTTCAAGCTGTGGACCTTTATGGACGCAGATGCCATATTGAACTTTACATGAATGAAAACGAAGCTGAGAGAAAGAAGTACAGCCTGTTTAATGGGTTGTACTTTTGCATCACTCAGCTGCATGATGCAACATTTAAAATGTATTTCCAAAATATTACCAGTGGCCACATATATTATATAGATATATATATATATATTAGATATATATATATATATATATATATATATATGATATATCTGTGTGAGGTTTTCTTCAAATTGACTTTAGGATGTGGTCGAGGCTGGACTAAATCAGCTTTGGCAATTTACTTACCTGGTTGTGGTGTAACGGACATAAATTACAAGTTGAATACTAAATATTTGAGTGTTACATCATTAAACGTCGTTGAACATGGATAAACACCGGAATCAAATATCAGACGAATACAATAAAAACATTTTTACTTCCAGGACAACATAGGGTGTAAACTGTCTACATTTTAAGAGGAAAAAAAAAAAAAGAGATCTTTTTTTTTGTAATAAAAAAAATATTTTTTTTATATTTTTAAATTGCCTTAGTGCTGCTTATTTTTACAGCAGCACGGTTCTGACGAAATTTCCCATAGGATTTATTACAATGTTAAACAGTTACATCAATACGAAGTGAATCACAAAAAAGATAAAAAAGGTGATGTTGAAGCCAAAAACATTTTTTTTTATTAAATTAAAATCGGACAAAAGACAAAACGTTCAAGACTGTGTACTTAATGGCTTAAGTGAAGAAAAGTACTACAATCCCATTAAGCAAAATATGAATATATTTATACAAATATTTAATTATTTTGAGAGTGTAGGGAGACCGACTTGATTACGTAATTTGCCGGTGCTTCATGGCAGCGGGAGTTCCCTCCCTCCTTCTTTGGCACAATTTGCACGCCAGGACTCTCTGATTAGTGGAATTTTCTGTACAGTATTATGGGTAATGTAGTTTTTCATAAATTCCACTGTTTAACATGATTATTTTAAAAATAAGTTGTAATAATAATGCAAACAGATTGCTGTAACAAAAGCACATATCATTGTGTCTTTAAAGGGGTCATATGATGCAATTTCAATTTTTCCTTTCTCTTTAGAGTGTTACAAGCTGTTCGTGCATAAAGAAGATCTGTAAAGTTGCAAAGACTAAAGTCTCAAATCAAAAGAGATATTCTTTATAAAAGAGTCAGTCACGCCTACCTAAAACGGCTCATTCTAACACGCCCCCACATATCTATGTCACTATGTGGGAAGATTTGCAAAACGCCACCCCAAATGTTCACGCAAAGAAAGGCGTAACTTTTTTTTATTCTTGCTGTAGTATTGTTGCTGCCTCCATGTCGTGAAGGCGCTGTGTTTTTTTTCGTTGTGAAAGCAAAACTACTTTGTTTGGTCTTCCAAAAGAGGATTATATCTGCTTTGTCATGCCTGGAGCTGATTTGTGCTGGTTGCTGAGGAAATACATAAAGTTTGCGCTGTGGATCACAGGATCGGCTTTCACCGTGGACGAAGCGAAGTCCAGCCCAGGGTCGTCACATGTGGCTGCCGCAAGCCCTCCGGACGCTCCTTCGTCGAATCCACCCGCCGCGCGTTCTCAAGCCCGCGACCTGCTCCCTCTAGCCGCCGGCCTCTGCTCACTCTAGGTCGCCGTGTGTGACGCTGTGTGTTTTGTTGTGAAAGCTAAATTACTTTGTTTGGCCTTCCAAAAAAGGGACACGACTAGAAATCAGTGGTTAAAATGTATTTACAACACTGATCCAGAACACTTCAACCCAAATAATCAGATGTGTCCAGCACATTTTATGGAGCACTGTTTCCTGATCCTGGTAGAGTAGAATGCCGGCTGTTCTGCTCAGCGGATGTAAGTGAGTTTTTATATTTAAAGAGTTTTATATTTTATATTTTTTATATTAAAAGCGAGTTTTTTGGCAGTGTAGAGTAGGGCTTGTTGTGTGTCATTTCTCCGATCACAAATGCCACATGGTTTAGTTACGTGGCGCGATGCAACGCACCAGTGCCTATTTTCAGGCACTGCGTAAAATCATTGCGCCTGCTGCACCCATAGTACGGCAACAAAGTTCCTTGATTATTATTACGCTGGAATGAGGGTATAGTTCCTAGCCATATCGGCCTAGAAAATCGCAACTTTTCATTTTCCGTCGGTCTTAGTACACGATGTAACTACAGAAGAGTCAAGTTTTAAATAGGAAAAATATAGAAACTCTTTGGTCAATTTTAAGCGAGATGCTAACGGTCAAATCCGATTCAATGATCTATGCTAATCTACAGCTAAAAGTGCTACCGCCAAACCCGCAGATCGGCTGAATGGATAAAAAAAAAACGGTAAAACTCAACTGTTTAACTCTAGGGGAGTTGCAAAATGAGCCTATTTTCAAAAATAGTGGAGTGTTCCTTTAAGAACAAATAGTGCATCCATACGAAGTACAGAGTTAGTCACAAACTAAACTAGTTACTACACCATATAGTGTGAACTTTCTGTCTCAGTTTAAGAAAAAGCTCATGAACAACTGGTACAACCCGTCTACCCTGGCGAGCACTAATAAGCTCAAGTCTTATTTCTAAGAATAAAATCCGTTACCCATCCACAAATCTTGCGCCACTGTAGCATTAGATATCACACAGTCAGCGAATCTGTGATCATTTTCTCAAAGTATGTGTCCCAATTTCTGTTCGGCACAAAGGCAGATAGAGAGATGTGTTGCGTGTCAGTTGAAGAGCTCATCTCAGTGTTTTTCCCGCCCTATTCTTCCCATTACAGTTCAGCTGGAGGGCTGTAACGATACAGTCAGTGTACCATACATTCGGTGACATTTCCATGCTGACCTCCTCCCACTCATTCCACACAAATTGGTGTTATTGAAATCTGTGCAACTCTGCATAATCGAGGCTGATAAATATGTGATTCCAACTAAGAATATTCATCAACTCTGAGCACTTCTGAAATGCACCTGGTAAGAGAACAAATTTGCATTTTCATTCTTTATCGGAATAAAATGTGAATGCATGTCATTAGGCAGGAGAGATGCAATTACAGGGCGAAAGGATGAAGTCCTCCCACACACATTTTACCTTGCCAGAATTAATAAACCTGCGTCTGCAAATGAAAATCCTTGCTAAAAGCCTGGGACAGGTGACATGTAGTTCCGCTCTTTTTAATGCAAACTAGATTTCAGTAATTCGAACCATTTAGCGCTCCAATTTCATCATGCTAAAGTAAAAGTTGTCGCACGAAAAAGACTAGTCCATCTTGCGTTGGCTTCTGAGCGATACGTTACGACATCTGTGGATGGCCAGCATTACCTGACAATGATGTCTTTGGTATAGCTTTCTAAATCTGTCGGAGCCATCTTCACATCTATAATTATACTTGCCATATGAAGTAAAAGCTGAAAACTATAGGAGAAAATGTATATGCTCACGCTGAGCTAGAGTGAACTGCAAAGGGAACTCTGAAAAGGAATGTAAAAGGTTTTCAATTGCGCAAATGAGTTCCAGTGCAAAGGGAGAACAGCATTGTGCTGCAGTTTAAAATTCACACATTGCAGCATATGCATCATAATGCTAACAAATGCAGCATCATTTTAAATGTAAAAAGAAATCAACTACCACAAGGTAGAGCATAAGAGATATATTTTCTGTTTAAGAAGGAGAGAAAACATTATGACATAAAGCAACAACATGGCTTACATTGCTCCAACTGTGGCTGGATTAGAAGGTGGATATGTTCATGTATTGTACACTTCTAAGACGAAGGCTGTAATAGACTTTGAAATGTTTTTTTTTTATTATTATTATTTCCTCTAGTGCAAATATGGAATATGTACTGATAGAATCTGTTGAAAACACAAAGTGTGCGCACTGTTGAGCCTGGAGGAAGGTGGTGGGCTCCAGTAGGGATGAAGGTCCTAAGGCAGGGAGGCCAGTTTGTTTCTCACACTCCCTGTAACAAGTTACAACATTTTCCTCTTCTCAAACTCCTGCAGAGAACAGGGAAGAATAAACAGGGGTCAACAGACATGTCTGGCAGGGGCTGCCTTCACTGCGTCCATAGCAGGGGTCTGTTTACAGTTAGTTTGTCTGAGTCAACAAAGTTTACTGCCATGATTTGTTCACATTTACTATATTGATAAAGAGTATACTGTGCTTAAAGTGCTGAAATACAATACAAAGAATAATTAAGTCTAAGGAAATGGAGGAAAACATAAAAAAAGCAAAAATTTGTGCAGCACAGTCAATTGATATTTTTAAATCTTATCTTTTTTCCTTTTTAATAATGTTTCATGTGCTGTTTAAAATGTATTTTCATTTATTGATTGTACTTTTTTGTTTAAATGATTAAGGTTGTTTTTAATAAGTAAATCACTTTGAGAAGCTTCTTTTAAAAGGCGCTATATAAATTAAAGACCACTTTTATTATTAAAACAACAAGAAAAGTCAAATGAAATGGATTTAAAAGGTAGTTCACATTAAAAATGAAAATGCAGTCATTTTCTCGGCCTCATCTTGTTCTAAAACAGTTAAATTTACTTCTTCAATGGAGCACAAAAAGAATGTCCATGTTGCTCTTTTCCATAAAATAAAAGAGGATGAGGATCAGAGACACAACAAGACAAAAAGACTACTTCTGTGTTCCAAACAAGAAAAGAACTTGATTAATAACAACTTATAAATGATGATAGAATTTTCATTTTGGGGTTAATTATTCCTTGAAATGCAAAATATGATCATCATTAAGAGTAAAAATTATGTGGTGTTGCTTATATTTTGTGTTACCCACTGTCCCTCAGGCCCTTTTCCCTTAAACCAGAAGGATTTTTATTTTTCATCAAGCTTGGAAAACCATTATTTGGAAATGTGGTTTGTACAGTATTTGTCTCAGATGTTTTGATATTTTAGGAGAAAATGCCACTCTGTTCTGACCTTGCCTGTTGCACAAAATCTTTCATTGCTGAGTTTCTGGCGTGTGTGTGTGTGTGTGTGTGTGTGTGTGTGTGTGTGTGTGTGTGGCATGTTTATGTGGTTCGAGGACACAAATTTGTGTAATGAAATGGGTATGACATAGGTATTACAACGGGAAGGTGATTTATGAGGACATTTTCAGTGTCCCAGTAATTCAAAAGGATTATAAATAATTCAGAATGAGTTTTTATGAAAATCTAAAAATGCACAAAGTTTCCTGTGAGGGGTAGGTTTAGGGTAGGGTTGGTGTAGGGCAATAGAATATAGGGTATGTACAGTAGAAAAAACCATTACGCCTATGGAGAGTCCCCATAAACCATAAAAACAAACCTGTGATTTTTTCAAAAAAAAATTTTTTTGATTCAGCTTGGCGTCACTAATAGTCTAATAGGAATGGGACATATTTATGTATATATAAATACAGTGGGTACGGAAAGTATTCAGGACCCCCTTAAATTTTTAATCTGTTATATTGCAGCCAATTGCTAAAATCATTTAAGTTATTTTTTTGTCCTCATTAATGACACCAGCACCCCATATTGACAGAAAAAACCAGAATTGTTGACATTTTTGCAGATTTATTTAAAAAAAAAAAAACGAAATATCACATGGTCCTAAGTATTCAGACCCTTGCTCAGTATTTAGTAGAAGCACCCTTTTGATCTATACAGCCATGAGTCTTTTTGGGAAAGATGAACAAGTTTTTCACACCTGGATTTGGACATCCTGTGCCATTCCTCCTTGCAGATCCTCTCAGTTCTGTCAGGTTGGATGGTAAACATTGGGGGACAGCCATTTTAGGTCTCTCCAGAGATGCTCAAATTGGGTTTAAGTCAGGGCTCTGGCAGCGCCATTCAAGAACAGTCACAGAGTTGTTGTGTAGCCACTCCTTCGTTATTTTAGCTGTGTGTGCTTAGGGTCATTGTCTTGTTAGGTAAACCTTCGGCCCAGTCTGAGGGTCCTGAGCACTCTGGAGAAGGTTTTTTCGTCCAGGATATCCCTGTACTTGCCGCATTCATCTTTCCCTCGATTGCAACAGTCGTCCTGTCCCTGCAGCTGAAAAAACACCCCCACAGCATGATGCTGCCACCACCATGCGTCACTGTTGGGACTATATTGGACAGGTGAGGAGCAGTGCCTGGTTTTCTCCACACATTACCGCTTAGAATTAAGGCCAAAATAGTTATATCTTGGTCTCATCAGACCAGAGAATCTTAGTACTCACCATCTTGGAGTCCTTCAGGTGATTTTTAGCAAACTCCATGCAGGCTTTGTGTCTTGCACTGAAGAGAGGTTTCCGTCTGGCCACTCTGCCATAAAGCCCTGACTTGTGGAGGGCTGCAGTGATGGTTGACTTGCTACAACTTTCTCCCATCTCCCGACTGCATATCTGGAGCTCAGCCACAGTGATCTTTGGGTTCTTCTTACCTCTCTCACCAAGGCTCTTCTCACCCAATAGCTCAGTTTGGCCGGACGGACAGCTCTAGGACGGGTTCTGGTCGTCCCAAACGTCTTCCATTTAAGGATTTTGGAGGCCACTGTGCTCTTAGGAACCTTAAGTGCAGCAGAAGTTTTTTGTAACCTTGGCCAGATCTGAGCCTTGCCACAATTCTGTCTCTGAGCTCTTCAGGCAGTTCCTTTAACCTCATGATTCTCAATTGCTCTGACATGCACTGTGAGCTGTAAGGTCATATAGACAGGTGTGTGGCTTTCCTAATCAAGTCCAATCAGTATAATCAAACACAGATGGACTCAAATGAAGGTGTAGAACAATCTCAAGGATGATCAGAAGAAACGGACAACACCTGAGTTAAATATATGAGTTTCACAGCAAAAGATCTGAATACTTAGGACCATGTGATATTCAGTTTTTCTTTTTTAATAAATCTGCAAAAATTGTCAACAATTCTGTCTTTTTCTGTCCAATATGGGGTGCTGTGTGTACATTTAATGAGGAAAAAAAAGTTAACTTAAATGATTTTAGAAAATGGCTGCAATATAAAAAAGAGTGGAAAATTTAAGGGAGTCTGAATACTTTCCGTACCCACTGTATATTCGATTTTTATGTATATAATATATATATATATATATATAGTATATATTAGATTTTTTAATGTGGAAGTTCCAACAGCTGGCTGTATTAAGTTTAATTGCAAAGGGAAAAAAAACATTTACAGAAGCTGTGGGTAAACACATAAAGCTGTGAGAAATGCACTGTATGATACAAAGACAAATGTAGATCGTTCCAGTCAGGAATAGCTATTTACATAGTTAACTTACAAAGGCTTACAGCTACAGGGTGATGCATTGTGCTTTTGAAAACGCATTTTCCTCAACTAAGGGTGACGGAATGGCGCATTTCTGAGAGAATTCCCTTATGCAAATGTCATGTTTCAAAGAAGGAAGATGCACTGTAAAAATACTTGAAGCTCTATTGCCATCTAATGGTCAAGCAGTGCCTTGTCCGCTGCAGACTGAAATAATATGGATTGCAGGAAATGGCCTTGAGTAAGACAAGAAATTAAGTATTTGCTGTGGTTACATCATTAGTAAAAAGAACGAGAGTGTGATTAGTGATTAGGCTGGGTGTTTTACTGAATATTCACAATATATTTGCAAAGATTTTGTGATATAAATTAAGCATCATTGTGAATATTGATTTATGTGTACATTTTTTTTGGTCATTAATGTTTCTAAAACTGTGAAGCATTAAGATAGATACTCCAGATAGCTAATAAGTAACTGTATGTTTAAATGAAGATTAAAAACACTGTTGCAAAGGTTTATTTGTATCATGACTCAAATATCACAACAGTGTCCCAGTGTGGCATTTTACATTCGTTACAACAGAAATATTGCTGTAAATTACTCTGCACTGCTATTTTAAAAATACATTACCATACTAAAGCTGAAAACTGTGGTATCTGAAGTTTTTTTCATGTTTTTCTTCAAATACATAGTATATGAAGAACATACAAAAAAGGTAATATTGTGAAATAGTATATATTAAAATATTTTAAAATGTAATTTATTCCTGTGATGCAAAGCTGAATTTACAGCATCATTACTCCAGTCTTCAGTGTCACATGATCCTTCAGAAATCATAATATGCTGATTTGCTGCTAAATATTAAAAAGGTTGAAAACATTTGTGCTGCTTTATATGTCTGTGGAAACCGTGATCTTCAGGATTCAGATGGTTTTCCAATTCAAAAAAAAAGTTTGATGAAAAAGAATCTTTTGTAACATTTTAAATGTCTTCACTGTCACTTTTGATCAATTTAAATGTGTCCTTGCTGAATAAAAGCATTAAAATATTTAAGAAAAAAAATAATCTATCGGTTGTTCTATCTGAAAGTTTCAGCGCAAATAAAAAAAATAGACAATAGAGTGGAAAAAGCTGCTAAATGTTTTTGGCTATATCATCCAAGCATAAACACAAAGAATACTGGGAGATAAAGGGTTAATATTCAGATTGGGACTGGGACAGGTACAGTGAGTAAGTTGCCTCCGTATGTGTGAGTGTTAACATGGAGGCAAAGCGGGGAAACACACAATCAACTTTGAGGCGTGTGTATGTGCCATCATTATTAAAATCGACCAATGTGATAAACACAGATGTATGAACACAATGGGCTGCAAAATTAACAACCAGCCAGAGTGTTTTTCATCATTACTTCCAATGATTACAAATTAGAATCCAGGGGTGTGGTGGAAGAGGAGAGAAAATGGTATTGATGCAGAGGAAGGAGCGTTTTCTAGCGCTGATAATGAAAGGCTAAAATGATGAATGAGTGTAATACACGCTTTCACTTTTTATACATCTTGTTAAAACGCCTGGCTGTGATATATTGAGATAAAGGAGGCAGAGCTGCTAACTCACCAATATAAATGGAGCTTTGTTCATTTCCTCTGTTGCGGTCTAGCTTTCTATTGAATATCTTACGGTAAAAACTGCTGTGATTGTCTAAGGGGGCCCTTTATATTAGTCACTGGTTTGGCCCACAGAACACTGAATTTTCCAGAGCCGTTACAGCCACACAAACCAATAAATGTACTTTAAAAAGAGTTATCAGCAAACTGACATCACTGTGAGACTTTAAACTAAGAAGACAAAACACAAATCTTTTTTTTTTTTTTACTAAAAAGAATTTCTTTAATGCTTGCTCTCAGCATGTTTGAGTTTGCAGAACGAAAAACAGCGTTGAGCATTTAGTGAGGTAAAACAGGAGGTGGCATCTCTGTGGTGACTCTGCCTCTGAGTTACAACTCACACTGAAAAAAAACGGTCTCACCTTGTACATGGTGCTGCCCAGCTGAGCCGGAGACATGCTGACGATGACTCCAGCTGACTGCAGGGCGGCGATCTTCTCTTTGGCACCCCCTTTGCCTCCGGCAATGATGGCTCCTGCGTGCCCCATTCTCCTTCCAGGAGGGGCCGTTAAGCCAGCAATAAATGACACCACAGGCTTAGCACTGGCACCCTAAAGAGTAGAAAACGACACAAGGACTTTGAAATACATACACACTTTTTTGTTTTGAACGAAATTAATACTTATACACAGCAAGGATGTATTGACAATGTGTCAAGTGACAACTTTTGACAAGTGACAATGATAGTAAAGTGACAACAATGACATTAAAGTTACAAAACCTTTCTATTTCAAATGAATGTTTGCAAACTTTCTATTCAAAGAATCTTGTAAAAAGATGTTGCATGTGCATATTAAGCAGCACAACTATTTTCTATGGAGCCCCTAAAGGGACAGGGTGATGGTTAAAAAAAATAAATCGATAGGAGGAAAAAAATAATATTTCAGAGCTTTTGCTTTTACGTGTACAACTTTTTCAGTTCCCCCGAGAAATGTTTACCTTTGCTCACAAAACGTATGCATTCCCCTGAGATACTTTGTTCACACTCTGAAAAATATTGTGTTCCTCTGAGATACTTTGCATTTGTTCGCAAAACGTATGCATTCCTGAGATACTTTGCGTTCACTCACAAAACTGTGTTCCTCTGAAATACTTTGTGTTTGCTCACAAAACTTATGCATTTCTCTGATTTACTTCTTTCAAAACCATATTAAAAATATATTTTTGACCCCAAACCTCTGTACGGTATGTGTATGTATGCGTTTATAAAGTTAAAATCTTTAGTGAAAAATGTCTGTTTTTGTTTTACCCCCTGCATTATGGGTCTCCATAAAAATAACCATGGTCATAGTGGCGCTAAGTAAGGCCTACAAAAATACTATTTTTATTTCCTCAAACTGCAGCTCACAGACTTGTAAATAAGAGGTGAATATAAGTGCAGGGGCTTTTAGACGGTGCATACTGCGCTCAAAATTGGCATTAAAAGGGAGGCAGATCAAGGCATGTAATAGCTTGTGTGGGAGTAAGCAGATGGGCAGACAGTGGCTCGAGTATGTCATTTAATACAATCTCACTTTCATGGAAGGCAATTTGTCATGTCCAAGCCAATTAACTGTCATTGACCGTCTCATGGACCATCATGCTCAGGTCTGTTTTTTCCCTCATTCCCACTATATTCTGTCCTCATGAATGACATCCTAATTCTAGAATGGGATGTGGGTTGTCATAATAGCAAATGCAGCCACCAACAGATGGGCGAACAGAATAAAATGGTAGCCTAACATTTTGAATGTTTTTGGGGACATCTGGACAGACTTTCTCAGAAGGCTGAAGCTACTGTGCGCGTACCTTTGAACTCAGATGAGGCTCAAACAAAAAGTCAAGGGTTGGCTGGTTAGCATGTGCCAGCCCCATCATTTGGGGGGTTAAAATCATCTTTCTCCATTGGCAGTCATTCAAAAATCTGTGCATTCAGATTTTTTCCCCGAGCAAACTTTTAACATCTTATGACTATCATATTATAGTAGATATTTTTAAGTTGCATACTTTTGGGGGTTCCTGCATCAACCAGCTACTGCCATCAAGACCAATAGAAATGCTAGTAGATAGTTTTCTCCGGCATTATAGACCTCCTCGGGCTCAAATGGAGCCAGCACTAATTCAGACGTGCTCATTAGCATCTCACAGGAGAGTAGGTTCCTAAACTTCACTGGCAATTTTTGATTTCACTAAAAACTTTAAATGGGAATGCAAACTTTAGGTTGAGGAGATGAAATGAATGTGACTGCCAGTCAAAGACAGTCTGACTTAATACTTGATAATCTACAACTACCCGCTAACATTATAATGCTCCACAGGAGCAGTCTTCGGTTCAAAGCTCAAGCTGTTAATGCTCATGCAGCCGACTACAGATTAAAGCCTAATCTGGGAAGATTACGATAATGAACTGAGGTAATTATATTTTGCTCATGCACAAAACATCGAGACAGTGCTGGAGTGGAACGCCATCCTTTCATTTTGTGCTCCCTTTTTTGCTGAATGACTCTCCAGTCAGCCCGATTTTGAGCACGTTTAGCATTTTCAAAAAGGGTCAAAAAGGGTCTTAAAGGGACAGTTAACCCAAAAATGCAAATGCTGTCCTCAACTTGTTTTGTGTGAAAATTCTTCAAAAATGTATTCCAGAGTAAAACATAACAGCACAAAATTGTCATTTTTGAGTAAACTATCCCTTTAAAGTGCCCCTATTATGAGTTATGAAAGGTTCATATTTTGGTTTTGGGGGTCCCCAACAACAAGTTGACATGCATGCAAGGTCAAAAAACACTTTCATTGTCTTATAATATGCATTTATTTTTACCTTACTTGCTCAACGACTCAACAGCGACTCGACAACGACAGCGTTTGTGAGCGCACTGCTGCTTTGTGTACCAGGGAAGCCGCTATTTTACTGCTCCAAAAGCGGCACCTAGCGGCAAAGAATGAATTAGCATTTTCATTCAGACCAACAAGTGGGTGGGCAATATGCTAATGTTTCATGTTGAGGTCAAAATGAAACGGCTTGGGATTCATTTTAAAAATGACTCGTCTCAATGATTCAGTCGACTCTTTCTTTTGAGAGACAATAACTTCATACACAATGTTTTCGGCAGGATGTTTTCATTCACTTAGAGCTGTGTTACACACTGCATGAAAGGTAATTTTCAAAAATCCATAATAGGGGCACTTTAAAAGTGTATACATTGAATTTATTTTGGCAGAACAAACACCAGAAAATAGCTGATAGGTTTGCAACAGACATTTTGCGGAAAACACAATCTATCAGGTTTCCATGTTAACAGTTGGAAAGCTTCCTCTCGATCATTCAGCAGCTTCCAATAGTGTTGCGGTGACTGTGGACTGCAAGTGGATCTTAATGGGCAACTTTCCCTAGGTGACAAATGTTAGCAATAAGCAAAAACAAGCGTGAAGCTGACAAGCACTTGAGAGGAATATTCATATCAATATGCTAATTTGGCTGAAAAGCAATTTTGCAGTTTCCCTTGGCAATTCTGACACAAGGACTTGCTGGTGTATGTGTGTTGGGAGTTGATAAATTAGAAGAAAAGGGGAAAACAGGGTGCTCGCACCATTATTTGCACAATGCCACTACAGCTAATGGAAAGCAAGCATCATATATGGATCCAGCAGGAAATGTGGGGGGTGTATAAATGCGCTGTGAAGTTATGGGATTGGACCATGAGCCCTTTGTCACTACTATTATTCCAAAAGAAAAACAGACATTCTTCCTAGGCCAGTCTAAAATGGTTCATACAGCAACATAAATCTGACATGACTTTTTCTAGAACTAATAGTTCACAAACTCCTGTATGGATCGACGCTTCCATTACCGCCTGGAACCTGATGTATCATCCCTGCCCGCACTTCTTAATGAGACCGGCATGCGTTTAACAGTCTGATCAATTCAGGTCTTGTTAACAGCAGCACAGACGGAAAATTTCATAACTGCCAAATATTTCTCCCAAGGCTAAATCTACTGCACGAAATGTAGCATGACCATGTATTGATCTCCATTATTCATAGCCAAGGCCATCTTTGGTGCATTCACTTAAAAAACTACCTTGTTGAGGTAATGAGAAAAGTTCACATGAAAAGAGCAATTTCATACAATTTGCAACTAGTCTTTAAGGAACAATTTCTGCCAAATCAATTCTCCCACTAATTTAACTGACAGGCCGGAAAAGAAGTAAGTTTCACAGTGCTGATGTGTGCTCAAAATGCTACACGCTCACTTGTCTCCAAGTACACAAAAGTGCTTAACGGCTTCTGCAACTGTGAAACTCCTCAATAATTGAGAAAATTGCAGGTTTCGCTATTTTGGTTCAGTTCAAATGTGGCCACAATAAAAATTAGCTCTTTAGTATGGTCTGATTCACAGAATGGAGGAGAGTTTCTTTGTACATCCAAGCACTCACTCCAAAATGAGGCACTTGTCTATGCGGTGAACATATTCGGAGCGATTTGCTTGATTTTCTGTGGTTACTGTGCCTCACCGCTACCACACTCTCAGACTGAATCAGTCCTCTTGAGAAAATGGACATTCATGCATCAGTTTGCCACAATCAGAACTGCTGAAACTATTCCATTAGTACTCATTTTGCCAATGCTTGTTCTATTTTATATCACAGACTTCACAGAATTCTCCCAATGCAAGACGCTTGTTAATGCATCAGCTCTCTCTATGACTCTCAGACTGGAGGAATAAATATGCCATGCTTAATGATGACACAAACCGAGGTGCTGTTAGGATGTGGAGGAGGTCTTTGTGATGTTTGGACCAGCCAGGCTGGACTTCACGCAGTCAATGAAATCCCTGTAGACTTTCCTTCACAGCCAAAACAGATCAAAGAGCAGCTGGAGGCTGTTTTCTCATTCACAGAAACAATGTAAGCTCCAGGGGTGAGTAGCTCCTGCTAGCAAGGAAAGAGGAGCTCCATGTGTGGCGAGGGATCCTGTTTGTTGGAGAAAGCTGCCGATATCCAGAAGATGAAAAATAATGTGTACTTCCCAAGGGCTAAGAAAAAACGAAGCGATTCATGAATGAATAAATAGTGATTCTTTGAGTGGGGGTGTGTGTAGAAGATCTTAAAGACACAGTTCACCAAAAATAAAATCATAAAACCTGCATAAAATATGCATATGACTTGTGCAAGTCTGTGCATATTGCAAGCCTTTCGAATCCATAAAATAGTTGTGTTTGATCAAGAGACAGAAATATCAAATCTCATTTGCATGTGTTCAAATATGACACATTTGATGTCATCAATGCCAAACGTCATCAGTTCTCATTCTCATAAAAGATCATAACATACTAAATTTGAACGTGCATATCTGAACTGCACTACCGTGGAGATGTTTTTTTCAGTGAATAATGACTTCAATTTTCCTGGTTCTCACACAAAATTGTTGTGAGACTTAAAAGACTTGGAATATAGACCTAAAGTCATATGGATTACTTTTATGGTGTTTATCATTTTGGAGCATGACAGAACCTTCTTACCATTCAACATTTATGGAAAAGATATGGAATTGCATAGAAAAGAGCATTGTGACCATCCTGCCTAATATCTCCTTTTATGATTGACTGAAGAAAGAAAATTATATGTGTTTGGATGGAACAACATTTTTGGGTGAACTATTGCTTTAAATTTTCTTGTATACAGCTAAAAAAAATAGTGCATATGTTTTTTGAACTTATCTGGTCCCAAAAGTAAATTAGTTAAAAAAATTATAATTTTGCTGTTGTAAAATAAAATAAAAAATTTGTAAAAAAAGAAAGAAAGAAAAAGCACAAAGACAAATGGGGTGAGGTAGTTAAAAGGTTGAGCTAATATTATTAGCCACATTCAACTTTTAAATTTAAAAGCATTTTTTTTTAGATGTGAACATATGAGAAGCAGCTTACAGAGTTGTGCTGTTTCAGGTACTCTGCCGCATTCTCTTCTGCATCTCCTCCAATCTCTCCAATCAAAATGATGCCCTCAGTTTTTGGGTCCTGCAGGAACACCTCCAGGCAGTCAATGAAGTTAGTGCCATTAAAAGGGTCTCCACCAATACCTGAAAGAAAATGCACATTGTTCAAAGATCTTTCTGTACTAAACACTCTGTAGACTTATAATAATGGATAATTGATTGCTAGTTTCCCATACCAACACACAGTGACTGGCCCAGACCCACTTGTGTCGTCTGATGTACGGCTTCATACGTAAGAGTGCCCGATCTAGATACAATGCCTGAAAAAAGGAGAAGAATAGAGCAATATAAAGATAAATTGCAATATTATAATTTAATTTGGACTGTTAATTGAACATTAATTTAGTGCAATTAACTATTACATTAAAAAGATGGCCAACAATTTAAATTTATACACGAGTACTTAATTGGCAATTGTTCTTACATTACATTAGTTTGATTAATTAATAGGTTTATAATGTAATTAAAAATGTAATTTTAAACAGTGTACATCCATAAATGTAATACATCAACACAAGCATGAGTCTTGACTTTTCTACAAATTGATAATATGTTCTGCAGATCATAATTTCCTGTCTTGACCATTTTCTAGAAAGCAAAAATCTAAATTCCTAGCACTTTTCAACATATTAATGCACTTTTCCTGCTGTTCTGTTCCTTTGGTCTCAATGCAACCAGGGGGCAACCAAGCAGTATCACAGTTTTTTTCTCGATTGCTAACACACTAACACTAACTGATTAATTTGGCCCAATTTGCCAAACCATTCATACAGTTCTCCAAACAAAGACACGTTTCTCAAAACCTTTAACACATTTCACCTGTTTACACACACGTTCCAATTTGCTCAGTGTTTTCTCCAAAACTCTACACAAAAACGCCATTATTTTGCACAGGTTTAACCATGTTCTCATTCAGAAAACACAAACACACATATATATAATTAACTCAAGCATCAAAAAATGAACTCAAACAGCACACATTTATCCATGCGTGAACATTAAACAGCAAAACTGATGACACAGGTCAGAATCTCAGGATGATATGAACAGGAGCACAGCGGATTATGTGTTTTGGAAAATGAATCCTGGTAGTGGGAGACAAAGAGGAATAGGAGGGGAAAATAAAAATGAAGGGGATGAGGTCAAAGGTCATTTGTCCCTGATGAAATACAAAGCACTATAGTTGAGCATGATCTTCTGCATGGACTGACCATGAAGGAAGTTAGCCTACAGGCTCATCTACAAGGTTTCAATACTACTTACACATACAATATAATTACAGTGCATAGTAGCAGTACTTCAGATGAGAGAACTTCCATTATTCTATGTACAGTAAATACTGTAGTACATGTTGTACACCCTCAAACTCATTACGGTTTAATTGATTTGTAGCCAAGTAGTCCTTACATGTACTGTATTTGTGCAAAACTGAGAGACGACTGTCTAGGGGAGGCAGAGAAGTCTTTTGTCAGAAGACTAAGAAACTGCTGTAACAAATAAGGATAATACCAATATTGTAATGCAAATTGGCAGAGGATGCTGAATGAACTAATGAATTAATTAATTAATTAATTTATTTTCTGTAAAAGTAAACTGACAGTATATTTCAATGTGTGTTTACTGTATATTCATGTGTTTGGTCTTTGAACTTTTCTCTTGTAGTGCAGTCATTTACAGTACTATAATATTTATTTTAGGGATGCGCCGATCCGATATTCATATCGGGTATCGGCTCCGATAGTGCCATTTTTCTCGGATCGGGTATCGGGCAGAGAGAGCCGATCCAAATCCGAGATTTTCATTTATTTATTTTTTTTTTTTTCGACTGTGCGAATTATTCTGTGTTACTTCTGAAGCCATACGATAGCTTAATGTGAGCTACATATGAATATTTAAGTCCTTACATTAAAGTTCACACAAACTCTTTTCTCCGCTGTGGCTGTCAGTCATTCGTTCAGCCTTTAAACCCTGGTCGCGTTCGGTTACAGCAGTCAGCTCGGTAAAGCTCTCTCCAAGATCATTCTGTGTTCCCATTATCCTTGCAAAAAGGACTTTATCTTCTTGCCGGAGTTGAATGTTTTGTTACTTGCTAACGGGTGTCTGTGAGAACAAAACACGGGCGTAGAAAAGACTATAAATAGTTTTTAACGTGCACAGTAACTGAAATTTAAAACTGTTAAAAGAAAGGCTCAATAACTGTTGCACAGATATAATACACTACGCATCAATTTCTCTTCCCTTTGTGCTTTGCAGTTTTTAACACGAAGCGCTTAATGTGCGCACATTGTAAGCGCTTCGTGTTCATAGACTGTCAACCCTCTACATTGCGAGTAAATCACTCGCATATGCGACTAAATCTTCACTCTGGGTGACTAAATGATGTCTAATATTAGCCAATGGCTAATAAATTCTCAGATTTTACTCGCCAGTGTGTGAGTTGGAGGCTGAGTATATGATTAGCACAGATATATTTTCACTCACAGAACACTCTGAGCGCTTCAGAGTTTCACTCTCCGTCAAGTGATCTGATATTTTTCAGTTCATTTGAATGGATGTGCAGCGCACCTGTGTTTGTGTATTTGGCGTAATGTGTTTCTAGTGTGAAGGCGCACGACTCGCCGTCGCTTTCTCTCACTGTGAGCAAAGAGCGAGAGCGAGCGAGAGTCTTACATAACATGCAGAATTGATGCGCTACATGTAAACGATATACTTTGTTATTTTTACAGGAAAATACAACAGAGTTCCTTTGGAATTCTTCAGCTTTTAAGAACTGCCGGGTTTTCCTGTAGAAGGCGGAACTAATGCACAAACGACAATCTCATTGGCTGGCGCTCACCTATTATCGTCCCTGTTTTGATTTCAGCTAATCAGTTCGAGCGAACGCACACAACCTGATTAATATTCATGAATCCAGTAGCTCATTAATCCTTAGTGCATTTTTATATTGTTCTTATTAGTAGAATTTGTATAATAATAATAATAATAATATCTTATCAGTGTTATTGTTCGTTTTTTTTTTTACAGGAACTCTAAAAAAAACTGATATTAAGAGTGTACTTTCAGATATTTAAAAAGCTGTACAATTTTACAAACATTATATATGTTTGTAAAATGGCATAACTTATATATATAAAACCGTTGAGGGTTGACTGTATAAAAACAGTTCATGCTGCACTGTATTTATAAATGTATTTTAATTTTATAGTATATACTTATATATAAATACATTCATGAATGTTTTTAATGAATGGATTTTATAATACAAATAGCAATGTGTAACATTTTACCATATTTAGCACTTTTATTTGTTCCCCACAAAATATAGTTTTTCACTAAATGTTTGGATTTCTAAAACTATTGTGCACTTTTTTTTCTAGAATAACTTTTGCTGCCGAATAATCCACTAACCTAGTTTATGATAAATTTTTGTCATGGATTATAAATATACATAGGCCTATATATTTTCATATTTGTTTATTTTATTTTTCCTTATAATGAAGTAGTCTGTATCTAGTAGATTGTGAAAGAATGATTATCAGTTCCACACACAGAGATATATAAATTCTACATTTATTTAAATGAGGGAAAAAAACTTCACTGGTATCGGATCGGAATCGGTATCGGCAATACTGAACCTAGTGTTCGGACCCCCAAATCGGTATCGGAAGCGAAAAAGGCGGATCGGAGCATCCCTAATTTCTTTACAGTAGTGTAGTGAAAGTAAACTTTTCTTAAAGTTTATTGCTGATTTTCACTGTATCTGCACCCCTCTATGTATGCCGTATACTGTAACAGTCATTGACTAGCAAAAGGAATCTTATTTCCCAAAAGGAGGTTTTTGTAACAGTATTTTGAATTGATCTCACTGGTGTTTTCTAGGCAGTGAAGTAGTAGGAGTGTGTTTGTTAGGTTTGTGCATCATCTGAGGCCAAAGTTTGATTTTGACTGAAGATAATATGTTTTTGACTAGAATATTTGATTTTGACCTGAAAGTTTGAGGTTTGTGCAAGTTGGTGTATAGTTTTGAGATTGTGTTTATAGCTGTGAGAAAATGGTGAATTGTTTCATGAATTGTGTGTTAGCAATTGAGAAAAACTGTAAAAAATAAAACATATTTTGCTTTGCAAATATCAAATGTACCTCAATGGAAAAAAACTGTATTGGAAAGGGCCAACCATGGCTGAACCATTTCCAGACAGACATTTCATGAGATCACAACTTTTATTACAGAAACAAGCACAGAGTTCAAGTCTGAGTACTATTCTTCAGAACTCTTCAAAAACCTGTGCCACCTGTCTAGTGATGGGACTTGAAACGGCACAGCCCCGCAGTTTAAAATTCCCTGACAGATGAGTGATGAGAAGCGATCTGCACCACTCTCTTTTTAGCAGTCTGAACACTGTGCTACGGTCTACATCTGAGTTCATGTTCAAACAGAGACATCTCATCATCCCTGACATGGTGAGAAACTCTAACAAATCTAACGTATTAAAAAGTGTCCATCTCAAATCGAGACCCTCTAGCTCTGGCTTTGATGCTTCTTATACGAATGAGAAGACATGAGGTACGCTAGGCTTTTCAAGGATCTCTTAAAGTTCTATTCGATCAGCATCTTATGCTCTGCACTGTCAAAATCTTCTGGAAGGATGACTGAGCTTTCTTTGTCATAACAATGAAAGGTGTCATTCTGTGGAGCTCTTACCAATTCTTCCTTTCTTGTGGATGTGCCCAGGCATGATCCCAATTTTACACTCGCCAGGCTGCAAATAAAAACACCATTACAGTTCAGTTTAAATTATACAATTTACTACAGTCAATTAAAGTAACAAGCAGTAAGGGTTTAGAGTCAACATGAATTCAAAACTGACACAATTTAACACACATTCCGGGTATTACCGGGAGTAATTTGTTGGTGCACATTGTTCCAAAGAAAAAATAACGTTTATCCAAATGCACTACCATTCAAAATTTTAAGGTCAGTTGTTTGTTAAGGCTGCGTTTATTTGATAAAAAAAAAAACAGTAAAAACAGTAATATTAAGAAATATTATTACAATTTAAAACAAAAGTTTTCCATTTTAATATATTTTTTTTTTAATTGATTTTATTACTGTATGGCAAAAACGGATTTTGTCTTCAGTGTCTCATGATCCTCAGAATCATTCTAATGTTCTGAATGTGGTGTTCCAATAACATATATTATGATATCAAGCTGAAACAAAGGAAGGGAAGTTCAGTAGAACAGCATCATTTGAAAGAACAGTTTTATTTGAAATAGAAAATCTTTTGCCAACATTTAAACTATGCTTTTTTCTGACACTTTTGATCAATTTAAAGGTGGGTTAAGCGATTTCTGGTAGCCAATGTTGATGTTTGAAATCACCAAAACAAACACGCCCCACCCCAAAAAAGTCTTGCATCTATTTTAATAGCTCCGCCCCACATACTGTATACGTACGCAACCCAGGCAACGATTAGTTCTGTGAAACAAAGCAAAACCAATGTTATACCGTGTCTACACCGGACGCGAGCGGCGCAACAAAATACTATAGAACTCATTATAATCAGTAGTGCTGTCTACACCATAGATATATATACATACCTATGGTCTACACTGGGATGCGGTGCGGCACGACAAATCCCCGACAGTAAACTGATGTTTTGTTCTATTTATGACGTACTGACACAAGTTTTAAATGATTTTCAACGGTCGCTTTATCGGGTCCAGTGTTGACAGACTTTAGCTGTACATGACAACTGCCGCATCCGGTGTAGACACGGTGTTACTCAACTATCGAGAAGAACCAAAGCAACCTCGGTGTCCGATCGCAGGCCTTCCACACCTTGAGTTCTCTCCAGCGCTGGAAAGCTGATCCAATATTTACACGGGTCCTACTTCTTGCCTTATCGTAAGCCTTCTTTTGTTCCGCAGACGGTTTTCTCTTTTGTTTTTTATCCGCCATTCTCTATCTTTTTGTCGCTAGCGGCTCGCTAATAAAAAAAAAAAAACCCCAAAATGTCCGTCCTGTGCACTGACTGAGAGCTCTCTCGTCCGCATCATGAGTAGACACGCCCCTTACTGCTGATTGGCTACAAGTTTGTTTTGGTACTCGGCCCGACTCAGTTTTCTAAAGCATTTTTGAAAAAATACATACCCCACCTTTAATGTGTCTTTGTTGAGTTAAATTATTCAGTTATTTCAACAACAAAAAAATTCTTACTGACTTCAAACTTTTTTTAATGGCATAGTATAAGTGGTGTATAGCTACCACTTTTCACAATCCAAGGAATTCCAGGTTTCCTGTTGAATATGCTATTTCACTTTTGACACATAACAGAAGTAAAATGCATACTAAATGTTTCATGCTGACTTTATACTGGAATGATTTAAAACAGAGTTTTAATTTTGAGAGGGAGACAATAGGCAAAGAGTGGATTCTCTGTGTTAGAATTATAACCACAATTTTGCTAACTTCAACCATATGCAAAGTGCAACACTTACGTTGATGACACCGGGACAGTTGGGGCCGACGAGGCGGGTCTTGCTCTGGCGGAGCAGCTTGTGTTTGACCCGCACCATGTCCTGCTGAGGGATTCCCTCTGTGATACAGACGGCCAGTGATATCTCTGCGTCAATCGCTTCGATGATGGCGGCTGCCGCAAAAGGAGGTGGCACGTAGATCACGGTGGCATCAGCCCCTGTGCCATCCTTAGCCTAAAAACCAATTAAAGAATCATGCACAGAACCAAAATACAAATTAGGTCAAAGTCCAATTTTGGGTATTTCAGTTGGGCTTTATGTGAAAGTGTTTAAACTGATAAAGACAACACAACCGGGCTCTGGCCTTTAACACTTCTGTTACTGTTGGTGTCACTTGCTCTAAATAAGTCCCCTTAAAAGTCCCCCAATACCCTCAGAGAATCTGTCCAAAGAGTAACTGTGGCTCGCAGGAGACTGTCAGCAGTCACACAGGCCATTACCTCCTTCACAGAGTTGAAGACTGGCAGACCCAGGTGTGTTTTGCCCCCCTTGCCTGGAGACACTCCTCCTACTAACTGAGAGCCATAGTCCAAAGACTGCTGACTGTGAAAGGTGCCCTAGAGACAGAGAGAGGAAACAGAGATCTTTCAACCAAGGACAGAGAAGAATTTGACTTAACGTTCAGCATAGACAGCTTCTATTAACATTAACAAATCTTACTTTTGAGTGAAAGACATTGACGTACTATGAAAACATACTGTAACTGAAACAAAACTTCCTCGCCAGTTCAAAAAGATAATTTGTTGATGGTGATCTACACACTGTTCATTCTAAATAAGTAGATATTATAATTCCTAAACACCAAAGGAACTTAAGATATTAGAGTATAGTGTGTGAAAGTTCACTAAACCTTGAACCACTGCTGGTTGTGAGACGCATCTGCTGTTCTACAATTCTCAGCGTTAGAAGGAATGGCTGAAGTCTATTTTTAGAAAGGTCCATGTTTATTTTATTCAATTTGATCTTAACCATTAATGCAGCACATTTTTTATTGGTTTGTGAACCTGCCAGGCCGGCTCCAGAATCAATAGCACTGAGGGTGCTCTTATATATATATATATATATATCTATAGAGGCCATTAAACAAATATTTAAAAAATAAGTCTTTATGTGTTTGTACATTAATTTGAGATTGAAGTGAAAATAAAACTTTGAGTAGGTGGGATTAAACGAGATTAATTTCAGAAAAATGTGCGACGCGTTTAATCCCACTAACATTAAAGTTGTTAAATATACTTTTATATTGCAATAACTTCACATTAAATCTTCAAATGAATGTAGAAACAACAAAGACAGCATATTTTAAATATTTGTTTAATGGCATATTTTTTATGACTGAAGGCCAGTATCAATGATACCTATACTGATTTCTCTATAAAATTGCCCCCCTCCTAATATTTAACCATTGACTGTAGCCATTCAACATTACAGTATAATTGGGAGCTATCAATTTTAACATTTATTAGACTTTAAAAATAACTTTTAATTTAAGTGAACTTAAAAAAATCTTCACATAAACCCATTATAATAATGTCATATCTACCTGTGCCCTAAGCAGAAATATATAGAAATTGAATAAGTTATCAAACACTAATTCTAAATTAAATATAGATGAATCCTAAAAGCTAAAAGTTTTTTTTTTCCTCTTTTTTTTCTTTGTCCTTTGAACAGTAGACATCACAGCAGCTGGTTATTAGATTATTTTGGCTGCTTTAAGAGCTGATGCTGCTGAACGTTGGAACGTGGATCTGACATGCATCATATTTTCTCATAACTCTTTACCTTTTCTGACCCTCTTCAGGTCTTAAAGTCTCTACTAATAAGCTGACGTGTTAAATCGGGTGTGTTAGATGAGTGAGACAGACAGTGCTGGGCTGCTCCAGGACAATTTTGAAAACCATTTCAGAGGGGACATGTCTTAACTGTGACTTTATAAAATATATTACATGCGATGCACAGTTTAAGGCAGCGTAATCTCCCTTTGGTAACTTCTGAATTAACTGACGACGACCATTGCATGCACCGTGTGGATTTAGCGCTTTGATATAAAAGAATTACAGCTTACAGGCGCGCAATTGAAGTAGCACGCGCTGCGAGAACTCCGCGAGATTTGGCGTGTTGATGAGTGGGATTCTAACTTAAACGCCTCTGATTCAAGAAATCAACAGAATAGATATGTCTGTAATTGGCTACATTGCTCAACGATGCAAAAACCGTTGAAAAGAATCGATCTCCAAAAGCGCAAAACATTAAAGCACTGGAATAGTTTGCCAAATCTGCAATAAATGCCATGAATACGCTTTAATGATGGTGCTTAGCACCCCCGTAGAACCGGGCCTGGAACCTGCCACAACTGATGTAATGCAGAAAGATGTTGTTATAAAGGATGTTAAAATCTGTACCCAAAAGCAAACCTGCTGCCAAAGTATGAGCAAACCAGAGTGCAAAGGTGGCACTTCTCAAAAGGCACAGCAGCAAAAAAAAAAAAGAGATCATTTTATTTTAAATGTCAGAGAGTGGGTGGAAAATGGCTTTGAAAAAATAAATTAAGAAAAAAAAACTCGCAACTAAATGGGCCATAAAAGAAAAGAAAAGAAAAGAAAAAGAAAAGACCAGTGGTGTGAGTAAAGGCATGAGATCTGGATCAAATGAGACACAACACAATAGTTTACTAAAGAAAATGCACATAAAGAGGATTTTCACTTAGTTGGTGGGTGAGTAGATCCAATAACCTTTGTATCTATAAAATTCTAAATTGCATGTGAAACGGACATATGACACTGGTTGGAATACAGAGCCCAAACCACTACACAAAGGTAAATCATAGTTTTCAATAATACAAAGAACAGGAAAACCAGCCTAAAAGTGATGCATAGCATATTATAGGCACAATTACATGCTTTGCATGGCTGAAGATTTTTTTTAAGTACATAGATAAATCAATTCACATTTAAAGAGACTAATGCAGAACATATATAATTTACCTGCATGCAGCCCAGAACATAGACTTACAAGTGCAATTTCATTATGTGGCGCACTTAAAAATCAATGAAAATGAAATTTACTATTTTCCTATGATTAGGGATTTGAACAGTCAGTGGAAATTGTACATCATGAACTTTAACCTTCATTCCCCACTACACCCATGTTAATTATTACAAATTATTTTGAAACATCGCAAAGTCCAAAGTCAAGGGTCGCCCGTACCACGTCAATATCTGCACTGTAATGTTACAAATATAATTAGAACGAATGAGAAATCTGGCACGTTTCCGATCTAGTTCCCCTCAGACCATCCTCTTGCCAACTTTTCTGCAATCATTTGTTCTCATGCTTTCATTAACACTGAAGTGCTGTGCTAACTTTGCCATTTTTCCTGCACGCTGCCTCCGTTAACAGTGTGGCGATTAATTTGAGGTATGGTTCGCTTATGTAGCCGAACAGCAAAGTTAATATGCCGCAATGACACTCTAGTCATTCCTCATCCCTTTCTAATTATAATGAGTGTTCATTAAAACTTAATCTAACAACCCTTTATTACAGAAAAGAGTCGTTTTAAAGAGGGTGAAGGAGAGCGAGAGAAATACAATGAGAGATAGGACATAAATCACAGGGTTACGAAAAGGAAGGGTATTGGATACTTGAGCCAGCAATTTTAGCGTAAAGGGCCTATGGGCAGATGCAAAGAACAATTTAGAAACAATCCTCATCTAATAAAATAAACCAAGAATAGATTGATAGCCAAGATAGATCATGTATAACAGTATGCTTTAAAGTAGTCATATCATATTTTATATGAAAATTAAGTAATTAATTAATTTCATAATGTAATTTATACACTGTCTTATTTATTTAATAATTATATATATGATATAATTTACCACTTATATATGATGGTGTGGCATCAAAACTCTTTGCTTTTAAAATGATATGGCCCATATTATTAATTATTACAAATCACTGTACCCTGATTGGTATAGCTATAGCTATACCCCACTGTACCCTATGATCTTTAAAATTATATAAAGTTTCAGAAGCATGCAGGCTTTACATCATATTCATCTGCATTCTGTGGCTCACTGTTTGCAAAACTGGATTTATCCACTTTTAAATATTTTGGGTTAAATAAAATTGTGGCTTTGTCAACAGCATCTGTGGCATGATGTAAATTACCACAGAATATTATTTGGAGTCCCTCAGATTAAAAAAAATGAATACATTTTTAAAGAAAAGAAAAGAGCATCAAAATGACATTTTGAATGCCTGAATTTTGTTATCAAAATGACAGAATTTGGAAGCTGAGACTTTGTTTCATAGTAAGAAGAAATAAAGCACAAAGCTTATTGTGATTATTGGATGTCACGTCACGTGCGCAGCATGTTTAGCGAAGTCTTGACCATGCATAAACAAAAAACATTATAGACAACCTTGGTTCATCAAAATTAAAAACGAGAAAGCAATATTGCTAATCCAGCACTACCAGGCATCCACACAGCTGACACGTTTACCTGTCATGTGTCATTTAACTATGTTATGTGCAAGAAACAGACACTGACACAGTCAAAACGCACCATCGGAGAAGCTAGCTAATTAAGAGAAACTTATTAAACGCCACCGTTTCGGTCAACGATTTTTGCCCTCCAAAACTGTTGACCGAAACAGAAAATTAATTTCCGGCTGATTATATTATTATATTTTTGGTTGCCGAAATTTCAGTGCATCACTACTTTTAAACCATTATGGTCCGTTATGGTGAGCAGCTGATCAAGTTTAAATACAGTGAGATTTACTGTTTTGCTCAGCCTGTTTACTCTCACTCAGGCAGGCCACAACCAACGAGATTGTGTACTAATTGCGTTCCAATTAGTAATCAAATGAAAAAGAGGTGAATCCAGACCTTTTCATTTGGGCAAATGCAGGGTGCCGTGGGGAACGCAGACTGTGGCTACACACCTGTTTTCCTGTGAAGCCCTGACAGATGACCTTAGTGTTCTTGTTGATGTAAAGGTTCCTCCTGTTGCCAGTGTAACAGTGTCTCACCCCAGCCTGCTGCACTGCGAATACAAACACAACAGCAGTGGAATAAGAACCAAGAATCAGAAAATACATCTAAAAGTTTATTAACTATTTAAGATGATTTTTTTAATTCTTAGTGAAGCCTGCATGACCAAATGTTGCTGTTTCTATAAATCTTGGATTTTATATCCGTCTTCGTAATATTTGGGTCCAACTGCCTGCAGTTTATTTATTAATCTGTCACACAAAATGCAAATGTTTGACCTGTAGAGTTACAACAAAATTAAGTCAGGAAACTCAAAACAAATCTGCAGGTTTTGAAGTCAGCTTGGCAGCTACATTAGTAAACTTGGTCTAAGCTTCATTCACATTACTCTATATGTTCCCTACAGAGTCTGATGTCTAAAGGGTATGACCTCAAAAAAAAGACAGGGCTCAAACACACAACACCAGCTGCAAAGCACCAAGCTGAACTACAAATTCCAATATGTTTATAAGTGATCAGCGAAGACTTAGCTCCTGAATGATGTAATAGAAGAGAAAGCAGAGAATATGACTTCAAAGAAACAGCCTATTGACCACAACTGGATTAGATGGTCCGTCCACATTTCTCTAGGTTAAAGTTCACTTTAAACCACTCATAGACAACAAGTTGCTTATCTACTCGATAGCAAATCTATTTTGAGTGAATTCCTACAGATGTGAAATAGATGCAACAAAACATACACTGTAATTTGTTTAGTATACTGTTGGTTCTGAAAAGGTATAGTATGCAGAAGGGGTGTGCGATATATATCGTCTGCGATAATATCGTAATTGTTGTTTTAACGATGTGCGATTTGACATTATCAAGTATTTTGCAAAAACCATTCAAAACATCCCTACAGAGCGCACTCATTCATTACGTGAAGTCTAGACTAGAGCACGTGCGCATTAAGAATGTGTTCTTTCACTGCAGGATTCAGTCTATTAAAATACATTTAGAATGATCACAAATTCAAGACATGCTGGCAGAAAATTTATATATTTATACCACATCATATAGTTATTCAATTTCACACGAAGAGTGACGTTTTTCTCCAGATTACAAAATGTGAATAATTCAATAAACAAGAAGTTAATATTAAGATACTTACGTTTTAGACACCGTATTGCCTAGTTTTTGCTCTATTTCGCCAAACAAAAATGGTTCCAAACAAAGCCACAGCACAGTTTTGCGTCTCTGAGCAACATGACAGTGTTTCGCTCCTGAATGAATCAAGCGTTTAAATGATTCTGTTCAATCGCAATGACTCACTCATTAAGGCAGTGACTTGCTGCCACCTACTGGCAGTTTTAATTTCAAATTTCGGCTTTTTATTTTCTTTTTTTTTTCTTTTTTTTTCATGTTTTAAATCATTTCAAATATCAGTATTCAACGGTTTATGTTAATATATCAAACATTTATTTCCGCATTTGTAATTGCAGGTTAAATGCATTCATGTCCTGCATTAAACAGTCTGTGTGAATGCATCTAAATGCCACTTCAGATGCCGCTTCTGTGTTTGATTTATTGCTTGGTAACAGGCCAGATGTCTTATTATTCTATTCCCTGATAAGTAAGAATTTGACTCAAAGATATGGACACTTTTTAGAAAAAAAATGGCTTTATCAAAGTAAAACATGCCAAAAATCAGTTTACACTTATTGGAAAAAGATTATTTCGATCAGTATGAAACTGACCACACACAGAATATGAAGCAATTAAACACATTAGGGAGTCAGCTGTCTTCGGCTAGTCTTACGGTCCTAGCAAAATATCGTCTAATACGTTAGCGATAAAATCCCAGAAATATCGAGATAATGTTTGTCATATCGCACACCCCTAATATGCAGTATATCGCACTGAGAGAGAAGTTAATCAACACTACTTTCTGTGAGTGAAAATTCCCTTATTGACAGACACTTGAATTGCGCAAGACTGGAAGAGTTAACAGAGAACCACAAGATTCAAATATGGCAATACTCACAGATTACAGTAAACTTTTTGACCATTTTGATTTTCTACTATATTACTTTAAGAAACACACACACCACACTCACACACCACACACCACACACACACACACACAATAGTCCGCATGCTAAAACTTCAACATGCGTTCAGCAAAATGCAAAGAACACTGTCATCCTAGTTGAGGATGAATAAAATATTGATCATAACTGTAGCAAAGACATAGACTCTGTCATTTCCAAAAATGAATAAGCACTTACATCAAATGATACTGCTGTCAGTCTGCACCTTTTCAAGTTCATTAACACTGATCTTCTAAATGATTTATAATAAGTTAACCTCGCGATGAGTTTGAAGTGAAGCATATTTACCAGTAACAGTTAAAGGTCACGTTTCAGAAGTACACTGTTAACGTTAAATATGTTACACTTGGTGCTGATAACACCGCCACAGCAGCATTAGCATTAGCTAACTGTGTGTGTTGAATGAAAATAATAAGAGATAAATTACTCTCTCGTGTACAGTAGCTGATGGAGCAATGTCAACACAAATACAGCGATGTGTTTCAAATGTAACAACACTCGTGTCAGTTTTACTTACAGAGCAACCGGGCAAACATCCTGCTATGAGACATCTTCGGTCATTCACCAATGACACCGGACAGACATGGACCTAAACGTCAGCGCACATAGTAGTCCTGCTAGATGCCTGCAGATATATAAATAACATCTAAAAACACACCATAGCATTACATGTGACTTTAGAAATACATTTAGCTCTGTTTTAAATGAATCTATGAAAACGGGCATTATTTGCTCAAAAGCGCAAGGAATGCTGGAGAATGTTGTTCTTTCATGACTGCCTTGACTAATAATGTAATATTAAGATATATATAATATAATTAATAATATTATGTTACTAATATTCTTTGCAGCACGTACACCACAGGGAAAGTGACATTGTATCCACTGTATCCATTTGTATACATATTTTGATTTTATTTTTGACAGCGGAATTATTTTTCTTTTAAATTTTGCGAGAAAAACAGGAAAAAGCAAAGGCGGCAATTTTTTTAAATTTTATTTCAAAGCAGATCCACATTGTTTTAATCTGTTATTAAACTTAATAAAATATTGGCTTAGTTTGGTTCATTTCTCACATGAATATGATACTTACAAGGTAAATATAAAACGGAAGCATGATCAAATAATCTTGCAAATCAATATTATCATGTACAAAAATCTAATGACCATTATGAAATTTGTTTAAAAAAATAATAATAATAACCCAATTATTACTGAAAAGTTAAAGACATCGGTCCAAAAATTTAAAAAATAAAAATAAATAAATAAAAATCTTGAATGCACACGAAAAAGTTTATTTTGCAACACCATACAAGTTGCACGAATTTCAATATATAAATTAAATCGTTCAAATAATTTTAACAGGATATCTCTAACTTTATTACTTATGAAATATGAATTTGTTATTGTCCACTCTTTTTCTGTGCAACAGAAAGTAAAAAGCCATTAAATCTAAAAGCAAGTGGCGCGGTGAAAGCAGCCAATCGGGCGCAAACAACTCTGCAGATGCTGATTGGTTGACGCTTTCACTGCGCGCCGTGAATTTACGCTTATTCACGGTCACAGCTACGTATATTCTTCCAGCCTTGAGTAGCCCCACTTCAACGAGCAAACGGAAACGACTACGCAAGTGACGTAGAATGTCCCAGGAAATATCCTGCTGTGTCTCAATTAGAAGCGCAGAAAGTCATTCAAGATGGTGTTAGAAAGTATCTCCAAGATTATCAAAACGCAACTTCCAGCCTACCTCAAGAATCTACCCCTTCCAGACACAATCGGCGGCTTTGCGAGACTCACAGGTATGTGTTTTATCACACTAAATGTCAAGCGTAGGTGGAAAGTTCAGTTAATCGCGCATGCCTGCATAGAAAGAGTGTTAATTGTCTCTGTTTTCCGTCGGTTAAACGCTCAAACAAGTCATAACTAATTAATTGCTTGGGGGAAAAAAACAGTTATTGAGAAGATACTCAAGATGCAGTGCCTCATTGCACAAGTGGTTCTACTTTCGTATACAAAATATCCACAGAAATGTGAAGAACAAAATAAGCAGAGCATCTGACAGCATGCTTTGCTTTATTATAGTATTATAAAAGATGGTATAATAAATGCACAACTATTTGCATCTGTAAATGTGTTAAAGTAACTGTACAGACACCTAAATGAACCCATCATCAGGGTCAAGCAACGGTCATTGTGTAACGCAATAGTTCATGACAGGTTAGTTATCACTAATGCACATGTGTGCAAGTAAGTGTGTTAATCATTAGATGTTACTTTATCTGAAACTTATCACACTTATTTTTCCACAGTAAGTCGAAGATCCCTCACTAAGTGGATTGTGAGGAGTCTATTGTGATAATTAAGTGTACAACCTAAACTCTGATGACTCTTGATTGTGTCTCAGTTTCAGAGTGGTTGCGGCTCCTGCCCTTACTGGGGATTTTGGCTCTGTTGGGTTATCTGACCATCCGGCCCTTCCTGCCCAAAAAGCAAAAGCAAAGAGACAGTCTAATAAATCTGAAGATCCAAAAAGAAAACCCTAAAGTGGTGAATGAGATCGACATAGAGGACCTGAGGACTCCAAATGTTTGCTACTGCCGATGCTGGCGATCTAAAACGGTAGGAGGTTCGATGCCCGACAAAAAAAGAGAGAATATTTTTTGTAGAAAAACAGTTTGATCGAATTGAAATGGGTAATATCATGAGAAACTGTAAAGTAGATCAATGTACTGCGAACATGTACTAAAACAGCACCAAAGTCAAGTCAAATTATGTATAGCGCTTTTCACAATACACATTGTTTTGAGCAGCTTTATAGAAAATCATGATGTTAATGTTTATAATATCTTAATGCATTAGTCACATTTAGCAGATTAGAGCTGGACGATGATACAAGCAATCAAACGGTAGGGAAAATGGACATGGAAAAACTAAACATTGATTAACATTATAATCGGATCAGAGGGAAAAGGTATTATAAAATAAATACAAATGCATATGTCCCCTTAAAAAAAAAAACTTTAGTGAAACTATTAATGTGCATGTGGAAAATTAAAAAAAAAAAAAGAGTGTGATTTTCTACTTCCTCTTTGTAAGCGTAATTTTTTTCAAAAGCCTCAGGGTGCCCAAGAACCACTCTCTCTATCAACACTTAAATTTGTTCTTTCTTATCTTGCAGTTTCCTGTTTGCGATAAATCACACATAAAGCATAACGAGCTGACGGGAGACAACGTTGGTCCACTTATTCTTAAGAAGAAGACTCTGTAGCCCTCCTGCTTTGGCCCATATTAAATACATATTTTCTCCACTGAAAAACCTACTGTAATTTAGTGTGTTGTACTTCCTCAAAACTATTTACAACTTTTTATTGTGGCGTAGAGACGCACAGAGCTGTAAATTTTGACTTTAATGCTCAAGATGTCATGGTTGATCTGAGAGATTAATTGGTGACACTTTTACAATAAGGTTCCATTAGTTAATGTATTGACTAACATGAACAAACAATGAACAATACATTTATTGCATTGACAAAGATTAATAAACAATGTTAGTTAATGAAAATACAGTTGTTCACTGTTAGTTCATGTTCATTCTCAGTTTATTAACTAATGTTAACAAGCACAACTTTTGATTTTAATAATGCATTAGTAAATGTTGGAATTATCATTAACTAAGATTAATAAATGCTGTAGAAGTATTCTTCATTCTTAGTTCATGCTAACTAAAGTAGTTAAATAATGTTAACTAATAACTAATGAACCTTATTGTAAAGTGTTACCGATTCATTTTCAATTTTGTTACATTGCTCTGGTGTTTACTTTTTATACTTGGCAAACGTAGTAGATTTTTGTGTGCAATATAACTTGGCCATAGGGAAAAATGGTGATTATCCTCACTGATCAGTCTTTGTGGCCATGAGAGTGTCTTTTCTATTCTTAATCTGTATCTAAATTCAGTTTTAACATTAAGTTGCCTTTTAGTTTTACTGTTGTATTGTCATGTGATAAAACATGCGTTTGACATTTTATGAGACAACATAAAAAAATCAAATACTTTTAACTTTTCAATATGAAGTACATTGTTAGGATTAGTTTTTGTTGTTTTTACTTATTTGTCATTTTCTGCAGAATTTTTTTTCCCAAACCGACAAGAGTTCTACAATGTTTGCTAAATTATTTTAAGGTTTCCAAGTGCAGGATACTAAACTTGACTGGTGTTTGCATGCATAGACATTTCACATTGCATTAGATTGTAACAAAAGCTTTAGTCAGAGCTATTGTTATACATTATTCATATATTACAATATTTATCAATGTAAGAAAGAAATGTGGCCTCTTTTCACTTCCACCTGAACCAACATGCTGCAACAATTACAAGTCATAATACCTGTGCATTCATTCTTATTCAAAATAGTTTGACAATCTCTTGGTTCTTTTTTTGTTGTGTGCCATGTTTCGTATTTGATGGCTCCGGTTCATAAGTGTTTTCATAAAAATTACATTTATATGGCAACTGGAATGTGCCTAATGACTTTTGTAAAATAAAAGGTAACCAACTTATTTTACATCCCTGATTTTAAAAATCTAAAAAAAAAAATGCTGTTTTTGTTTTGCTTATTTGTTGTTTTATTAAAAAAGGTGTGAGTGACGGATACATGATGCCATGCCAACAGTCTGCTTGTTTTTTCTAAGTTTCTGTTTCTTTTGTGTACTTTTCCTAAAATAAACAATGGTGTAACTACCACACCAATGCTTGAAATGTCTTCTTAGAAAATAACTGCTGCTTATTTACATCTGATTTGCTTTAGATGATATAACAAGATATGCTTTCAAATATGAACGGGGGGTTTTGCCTGTCATTTACTAAAAAGGCAAATGGCATTCATTTTCTGCAGCAATACATCTACAAATAAACTACACATGCACCATAGAAATTAAGTTATTATATAAAGATGACGATATAAAAATAAGGTCTTAAAGGTAGTCATTTAATTGCTTAAATTAACAGTGACTGCATGAATCATTACAATTACTGTAACAAAATCACAACCTTGTAAATTTCAAGCAGTAAACATAAACCACTAACAGTATTCACAAGATAAGTTATATTGCCAATGCCCTTTCTCATGACTATATAACATTCAAATACACATTTCATGAAAACAATCATATGGATAAAAACACTTAAATATGGTTCATGGAAAGTAACACGACGAACTGTGCAATGCTGAAGCAAATGTACGATTTGTCATTCTACTACTACTAATAAAAAATCCTTCTTTAGGTTCTAAAAAGTACTTCCACTGTAAACACAAAATGTAACTGAGCTCCGACGTGAGCACAGAATGTTTACAGCAGTATTTGATTGTATGTGTAACAGGGCTGACAAGATACCTGCAAAAACACTGATCAATCTCAGAATGCAGATCCATGACTGTGTTCGGGAATAGTTACTACCATACTATTCCTACTATTACTGCAGTATATAATATGCCTGGAATACTCCGATAAACTACTACATTTGCCAACATGTAACTCTTGAATGAAATACTCTTATCCTGTAACATACTCAACGTGACCTTCCATTTCCATGCTGGTGTATGAATTCAAAGAAAGCTCTTTTTCTAGCCTCATTATTTGATCAGAATGTGAATATAATTTTTTAAATAAAAAAAAATATATATCTGTAAATAACCATCGCCATCCATTGACAATAGCAAAATAAATAGGCATGTATTATACTGAACATTTTCCACTGTCCATTTCTTTGTTTCGGGGCTATTAAAACCATTAAATGAATGAATGCATTTTATGTCACAGCTCACGATAGTCACTTGTGAAGGCTTTTGAAACTATTTTTTTGATGCATCAGCATCAGACATTGTTGTCATAATGTCATTTTCAATTATTTGCAATTAATGATATTGTATTTTTAGTTCATGCCACTTACAGTGTAAGCCCAATATCCATATACTTTAAGAATGTATTTACACATTATATAAGGAATCATATAATCATATAAAATACATATGTGGTTTCTCTAAAGGCTTTGAGGACTTTGACATATTTTATATTATAAGACAAGCTGTGCATATAAATATAAAAATATAGAAGGGCTGTATACAGTATATACTGAACAGTGCTCAGTAAGTAGTAAGCTAGTATTCCATTACGAACAGTCATGACGGCACTGACCACTACACGACTTTCAGTAACGCTGACATGCAGTCACTGCAGACTCATCTGTAATATATCTAATGTAAGAAATACTATCAACACAAACGTAAGCCAGTTAGAAAAAAATAATAGTGTTTTCCTTAGAAGGTAAAAAATGAGAGTTGGGTTCCTTCATTTGAAAAGCATTTTGCAGTCTGACTTCAGAGGGTCGCAGCAATGAGTTTGAGAATCCACTTTGAAAGCAAAAAGGATAATCAGCAGCCTTGGATGTCGGGTTGTCACTTCCCAGAAGCATTCCAGAAACATCACAGGGCACTCTCGTAAGTCACCGGGGTCCCCGATGCAGATAAAGCACCTTGACTGACAGCTAACACAAACATACACATTAATTTAACACAATGAAAAATGTTAGTACCAAGCAACTGTTAGAGAGATTTCAGTTACTTATTACATCTATTTATACTATTTATGAACAGAGTATATAAAAATATGTAGAGTAGGCTAGTTATAAGAAGGGTTAATTTCATATTTTCCACACAACGCAGGTTTATGAATTTGAAGCAAACTGAATCTACTGGTCTCATAGAAGCTGAAGCATTTTGTGTGTTTTTTAACACATAAGCAAAGTGCAATAGCCAGCATTGTACAAACAATAAAGCAAACACAGAGTGACACAGGACAAAGGGTGACCTGCCAGCATGCAAATTCACCAAGCTGTGGTGATGCATTTCCATGTGCATCTCATGTCGCATGTTTATCAAAATAGATTAGCTGCTATATATTTTTGGTGGCAAGACAACTGCAGAAATCTACTTCAGTATTATTTGCACAGCTATGCAGTTTAGATCTGACCGTTAACGCTGTTTCACGCATACCACACAAATAGCACTTCTCATGTAAGAGTGACTAATGTTCATGTTGCCAAGTTAACGACTAATGCTGCAAGAAAGAGATTCATTGCGGACATATACATACTGTAAATACATGTATGTGTATATACAATGTTTTAAGATTTTTCCATGTTTTTGAAAGTCATTTCATGCTTAATACCCAGTCTGCATTTATTTGATCAAAAATACAGTAAAAACAGTAATATTGTAAAATAATACAATAAGAATAACCGGTTGTCTTCTCGCTTTTTTTGGATAATTTGCACATGAAACATAGTTAGAAAATTTATTATTCCTGCAATGGCAAAACTGAAATCCAGTGTTCTAATACATTTTATTTTAAATATACAAATTACTATTTCATATTACCAATAATATAATAGTAGGAAATAAGAGTACTATATTTGATATTTAATATTAATTTGCAATACATATGTTTGATAAGATATTAAATATTTATAATATAACAACGCATTATAAACTATGACACAAACCTGTTTAAAACATAATGGACTCCAGGTGATCGTCTAGCAGAAGATGACATATAATAAATACTTATTTAATGACAATTTGTGTTCTTAATATTTATCTTCTGACATCTATGGGAAGCAGTAAGGCACTGATTCCACCCAGTCTCTCAGCTACAAACCCTGGATAAAAACATTTACTAGAACCACTAGTTCTTGGTTGGCTAATATGTTCTAATCTTATTTAATTTAAATTGTTTAAAATCAATCAAATGATAAACACAATTTTCTAAATATAATTATGTTTCCTGACCAATTTATTTTATTTTTTTTATCCAAGGAAACTTTTTGTGCCAACTGTGACTTCAGAATCCTGCCAATGATTCCTAAAAATGTTGCCTAGGTGGGCAGCTCACTAGGTTATACATATCTCACCCCACTCAGGGTTCTTTGGTTTCTGCAGGAGTCGAGGACCGAGCAGGCTGATGAGGAGCGCTCCAATAGGAGCGGTGATGAGAATGGACAGCACAGCCACAGTGAGGACGTCCATGCCGTACTTCTGCAGCTCAAGGTCACTCTTGGAGCGCGCCATGTCCAGAGCTGTAGAGCCTATGGCAGCCTGACACCAATCACACAGCATTCATAGAGATCTCATATGCATTTCATTTTGTGTCATTTAGCTCACACTTGTCTAAAATACCTAGAAGGACCGAGTAAAAGATAAAGGCACAGTAAAAAAGAGGGTCTATTTGTTAGACTCGACAAGTATACCTGTACTGTTGCTTTAGGCATCCAGGCTAGAGTGATGAAGACTTTCTCTTTCAGGTTAAAGCCAGCTCGCAGTACCACAACAAAAGTGATAAGCAGGCGTACTGTGAGTGCGATGAACAGGGCTGCTATGCCCAGAACTGAGGACACATTACATTTGAGTTGATCAACTTCATCGACTCAATCAGCTATTTTACTGAAACACGACAACAGAGAATTGTCAAACTGGGAGTATAACACTCACACACAGTCGTGACCTCCAAAGATGTAATGATAACCTCAGCACCGATGAGACCAAAGAGAAGAGGCTGGAACACATGCCAAAACCTCTCCACCACCGCTTCCACTGGAGCCTGAAACACACATACACACTGAAATTAGACATGTGATCTGAGAAAATAGGGAGAAAGATCTAAAGATTGTTTTACGCTCCAGATATACTCTTTTCAAAATGATACATTGATTTAACAATGCAAGTCTAACATGTAGCCTTTGTAAAAATATATTTTTAAAAAATTGTAAACATTTAATCGACTAGTCTCGCACATCCCTAGTGTGTTTGGGAGGAGTGATTCAGACCTTAGCATTCCCCCAGCCTATTCCAGCCACAAACGTCAGCACCAGCGAACAGAGTCCTCCTGCGCCAGGAATCCCAGCCACGTTACAGCCAAACAAAGCAAACATGGCCAGCCCCAACAACAGGAAGGAACGCTTCAGCACGAGATTTCCCTGCGTGGTAAGATAAAAGACACAAATCACCAACCATGAAAACTTTTAACTGGACAACATAAATTTTTGAATCTCAACATGTACTTCTCAATCATAAAGTTGTAGCTCACGTACCTGGTCTCTGCTGGGGAAGTAACGTAGAAAGTACCCTAGGGCCACACCAGTGATCGCGCCACCTAATACCTCCAGTGGTCCCCTCAGCACATTTAACCACACAGTGCCTGCAGAGGGCGAAAGAAAGACCACTAATATAAAATGGGACCACTAACACCAAGGAAGTCCATAAAAGTCTGGAAGCTACTTCGGAGTTCCGAAGGCCCAGGCCTCTGCCATTGTGGGAAAGCCAGGCAATCTTAAATTGAGGGTTTCTCCCATGTACGATTGGACAGAGATGCAAATTCAGGTCAAACTAAGGGAGGGGGTGTGTGTGTCTATATAAGAGACAGTTGGTGTCGTAATATTGCAATTAGAGAGAAAATATGTAATCCTGCCTAGGGAATTCACTAACATCTTTGTGTGTCTTGTATATATTCCACCAAGCGGGAATGCCAATAGAGCAGCTAAGCAGATTACGGACTGTGTTCACCACCTTCTCCAGAGTAAACCTGATGCACCTATGCTGATACTCTGTGATTTTAATCATTGTAGCCTGACTAAAACACTGCCTGGTTTTTATCAGTACGTGAAGTGCAGCACACACTCTGACCACAATGTCATCCACCTGCTTCCAATTTACCGGTCAGTTTTTAAGACTTGTAAACCAGAAATGCAAACAGTGAAGGTCTGGACAAGTGGGGAAAAAAAAAAAAAGAGGAGCTGAAAGGCTGCTTTCTCTGTACGGACTGGGATATCCTTCTTTGAGGATGCAGGCATTGACAGTGCAGCGGAATCAATCACAGATTACATTTCTTTCTGTGTCGACTCTATTATCCCCCAGAAAACTGTTAAGCGATATCCAAATAATAAACCGTATATTACTAAAGGTATCCGGGAATGCATCAGGAGGAAGAGAGCTGCCTGTATATCTGGCGACTTGGCAGGTGTTCGTGATGCTCAAAAGGACCTCAATTTCCAAGCGGGCAGAACAGGACCTGTATACAGCTAATACAAAGAAACTGTGGAATTCAATCAGACAGATGACCAATATGGACATAAAAAGGAAGCCACTGTCTGCCCTAAACGAAACTGCTAGGGCCAATGAACTGAATAATTTTTATTTGCGCTTTGATACAGATAATGACAATGTTAAGGTATGTATGGCAGTTTTAGAGAATGTAATTTGTGATATGAACTCGGACAGAATTTTAATTGAATCACATGCTGTTACTAAGGTCTTTAAAACTATACACACTAACAAAGCCACGGGCCCAGATAATATGTCCACGTTTGTGTTAAAGACCTTTGCTGAGGAGTTGTCACCTGCCTGGCATAAATTATTTCAGATAATCATACTGTGCCGGTACTGTGGATAAAATCTGTTATCATCCCGGTACCCAAAAAGGGGTGCCCTCGGGAGGATAATGATTACAGACCGGTGACACTCACCTCAAATGTTTTTAAAACATTTAAGAGGCTTATGTTAGAAAAGTTATGTACAGATGTGGAGCCATTGCTTGATAAATATCAGTTTGCTTATACAAAAAATCGAAGCACAAGTGACACCATTGCAACAATAATGCATCTAATTTTGAAGCATCTTGAATGTCCAACTGCATATTCAGTTCAGCTTTTAACTTAATACAGCCACACATTCTCCTCTGTAAGCTAGCCCAGGCAAAGGTAAATCCTTTTTTAATCAAGTGGTATCATTCTTTTCTGTATGACAGGCCACAGCAGGTGAGGTTTAATTCTGCTTTATCTGACATAGCAGTATGTAGTACTGGCGTCCCTCAGGGGTGCGTATCTTCACCATTTTTGTTTACATACTATACAAATGACTGTGTCAGTGTGGAGCCAAATCAATACATAGAGAAATTTTCTGATGACACCGTTCTACTCAATCTTCTAACAAAAAACTCTAATTTGAACACCCATCATGCAGCGGTAGATAACCTTGAGCCCTGGTGTGATGCACATAAACTGCAGATTAACATAAATGACCCTGTGGCCAATTATGGCCATGAGATCGAGCAAGTGAGCTCATTTAAATATCTTGGAGTTCACATTGATAGCGATTTGTGCTGGCGCACACAGGTGTCTGTACCAGAATCCACCAGCGCCTTCATTTTTTGCATAGATTTAGACTATTTGGCGTTTGTAAACATATTATGTTGATTTTCTACGGAGCAGTGATTGAATCGATCTTTAGGTATGGCATGACTAGCTGGTTTGGTAATTTAACAGTTAAATCTAAAGCACAGATCTCCAGCTTAGTTAGGACAGTGTGTAAAATTATGGGTACTCCCGCTGGAGCTGTTTGAGCAGGCCATAAGCAGACAAGCTAGAAGTATCTTGTCTGACAATACACATGTGCTTTACCCTGAATATAGGCTGATGAATTCAGGGAGGAGGTTTAGGGTCCCATTGTGCAGGTACAATAGGTTTAAACATTATTTTATCCCGTTGTAAATTAAATTTGTAAATTATCAAAAGGGAATGTATTCTATGGGTGTGGGGGCGTGGATTAGAGTGGGGGTGTTTTCTGCAGGAGTTCACCTGGTTAAATTGTATGGCACTTTGAGTATTTTTTATACATGTTAGAGTAATTCTTCTAGTGATTTAGTGTATGTTTTTGTGCAGCACGCCCTTTGTCCAAGCCAAATTTCTCCCAAAGGGAGACAAATAAAGTTAACCTTACCTATAAAACCTGGAGAAAGAACCCTAAAAAAAACTTAAAATTAAAAAAAAACTGAATGTGTTAATATACAAATTTTAATACTTCATATACATACACTATTCAAAGGGTGGTCGTATGAAGAGAAGTTTTACGAGGGCATTGATAAAAATAAAAGAGAAAAAAAATGCTCAAAAGTGAGCAGTAAAAGACATTTAACGGTAAAACGATATATTCTCTTAAAAAACAAGAGAGTCTTTATCAGTATCCGAATATCTATATATATATAATATATAAGATATAAACGCAAATTAGAATGATTCTGAAGATCATGTGACACTGAAGACTGGAGTAGACTGTGAAAAGGTGCTTGCCAAACGTTCTGTATAGTCTGCTTGTAACTGTAATAATATTTCACAATATTACAGTTTTTAATGTGTTTTTGATTAAAAAAAGCAGCCTTGGTGAACATAAGAGACTTCAAAAACACTACCAAAAATAAATAAATAAATAAAAATACTTCTGAAAAACATACATTAGAATTTAGCACAATGTAGTCTATCCTAAACATCTTCAGTCTGTATACAGCATTTTGAATTCCTCTGTCAGACTGGTTAGTTATTGACATCATGATCAAAATGAATGCTGAATCCAGAGTCAACTGACATGGCGCCCATGCTGGCACTGATCTCTCATGTATTACTTTATTTTAGAAATATACTGTGTATTTGCTACCTTTTAGATATCTTTTGTCATACCTGTGGAAAAAGCTATACCCAAGCAGGTGGTGAAGCAGGTAATGGCAATGATGTCATCAACGCTGCATGCTGCCATGAGAAGAGTAGGTATACCCTGCTCTAAACCGTATCCTTCCTTATGCAGGAGCAGCATTGACGGAACCACAACAGCAGGAGAAACGGCCCCAAGAACAAACCTACAGAGCAGAAAACGGCAGCAATTAGGTTGGTAGCAGCAGACATTTCAGAGAGGTTCTTGTCTTATCAAAATCAGTGGTTTACCCTAAAATAAAGCCCCAGACCCATGGAAGACCCAATATTAAATAGGAGACCACAGCCATAGTGGTTGCCTCGCAGGTGAGAGGGAACATGGACAAACGTAAACACACGGCTTTCAGCTTCTTCAAAGCCTGAAATACACATTAAAGCAATATATTAGGACAACATTTATCTGAACAAATGATTCATACTTTACAATCTTCAGTTAAGTGAAAAGCCTTCGTGAAATGAAACTGGATATCAACAAACAATATGGTGTTTGGCTGAAAGAGAATTCTAAAGAGCATGAAGGCACATCCTCTCGGGTTAGCAGCAATGTTTTTGGTGTACCTCTGCAGGGGCCGTTGGGGTTTCATACCTTGCCGTCTAATTCCAGCCCAGCCTTGACCAGAATGACACCCAGTGCAATGTTCCTCAGAGAAGCAGACCATCTAACATCAATGTAAACGGCATCTGTCACCACAGGGATGTTTCTGAGGATAAACCCTGCCAGCAGCATGCCTGTGGACACACGCAGAGAAAACAACAGAACTGAATAACACAAACAGAAACCCCATAGTTATTCATTACAGTTCTCACACTGACAATGAAACTGACCACTCTGAGAAAAACATTTAAAAAATGAAGAAATAACAGAGGCAGTTTATCCTTGAGCTGTGGGGAAAATTGAATTATACACCACCGTTCAAAAGTTTGGAGGCGGTAAGACTTTTTAAATGTTTTGAAAGATAGTCTCATGCCATCAAGGTACATTATTGTGATCCCTAAAGCAATATTACTGCATTAGAATTTAAATGTAAAGTGCCCCTATTATGCCATTTCCAATATTGCCTTTCATGCAGTGTGTAATGTAGCTGTATGTGAATGTAAACGATCTGCAAAGTTGTAAAGTGAAAGGAAGCATAAGGGATTGTCTCCCAAAATAAAGAATTGACTCTGAACAGCTGAAACAAGTCGTTAGTAAAGCGAATCCCACTTCCGTGACGGCTACACGTCACGGCGGAACACATTGCATAATGAGCGCCGTGTTCTACGTTGCTGGGCGCGAATAATAACCCACGTCACAAACACGTCATTCTACTGACGACAACTTCTCTAGTCTCGGGGAGTTCAAGGCGGGATTCACAAAAGGCTTGCTGTTGAAAGTTGGATCAGTATCCTGTTTATTTGGACCAGCTGCTCCACTGAATCACAACCTGCAAGTATGATAAATAATAGATGCTTATATTTTCTATAGAGTGCTCAAAATACAGAACTATTGAAATAGGCGTATCGTTTCCGAAATGCACTGTACGCCGTAGACCAATCACAAAAGACTAGGCCATCTGACCAATCAGTGCAGAGTAGGCTCACGGAAAGGAGAGGTTTAGAAAGACTGAATCTTTGAACGGCTTCGAACGAATCGTTTGAGAATCGCTGGAAAATGAGGTGATATTAAATGCATATTTTGAGAAGACGAAAGCGTTTTTTGACCTTGCATGCATTTAAACCTTTTTTAGGAGACTCATAAAACAATATTAGTAACCGTAAAAATGGCATAATAGGGGCACTTTAAAATAACTGTTTTCAGTTTTAATATATTCTAAAATTCTATTTATTCCTGTGATTCTAATATGCAGATTGGTGAGTACAAGAAAAAACTGTTTCTATTGCAAGGTTGAAACATTTTTTTTGATGAGCCAGTTGCAACGAAAGGCATGTCTTGAAATAGAAATCCCTGTAACAATAAAAATTGGCTTTACTGTTACTTGCGCAGTGTTACATGCATTGCATTCTGCATAAAAATATTAAGAATAAATAAAAATATTTCTTACTAACCCCAAATGTTTGAACAGTAGAGTAAATTAGTATCAAATCAATTTAACACTTGCTATAAAGTAGAAGTTCAAAATTAAGGTTCTTGTTGAAGTTTCCATCAGAATGACTACATAATTTGGGCTATTTTTTGTATTCATTACAGAAACAGTATAATGGTTATATATTTTTAAACATAAAAGGTAGAATACAGTATGCACTGTGCCATAAGCACTGCATTCCATCCCTAACAGAGTCGATATTTTCTTAAGGTGAGGTCACCTTTCCCATTTTACTGAAATTTCATGGGCGATAGCATTCAAAAAAGTTCAGCATGCAGATTTCGCTCAAGTTCGAGTTAGTCACATCACATGAACTCGCCATGCTGACCAACAGAATACTGTGCAGTGTGCAAGCATTGCTTTATAAATCACTACATTATTAACAACAGACAACAATGCTTTTTTGCATGCAAAATTTCACTAATGTAACCACACCTTATTGTTTTCAGAAATTGCTCATACCAAGTAGTGGAGGTAATGGTGGCACGTTCGGGAATCGTATGCGTCCAAACAGCTTTCCCCCGGCTACAGAACAAATAAACAAGGTCACGATGCCAAAAAGGTTGCCGCCAGGAAGACATTCCTTCTCTGTAATGGACCACACAACCCCAAAAAGCACTACGGCCATGGACACTACAAAGGGGACAATAACAAACAGATACTGTGTTCACAGGAATAAATTACATTTTAAAAAAACATTAAAAAAGAAACCAGTTATTTTAAATTGTAATAACATTTCATAATATTACTGTATTTTAGACCAAATAAATGCAGTCTTGGTGAGCAGAAGAGAGTCTCTTGAAAAACTTAACATCTTACCCCAAACATTTGAAAGGTAGTGTACATGTAATTTCTATCATCAGGTTTTGGAAGATCATTGCCCCTTTTCTAACCTTTGGTGATAATGGTAGCCAGCAGGCCTCTGGGTGGACACGGGCATAGTCTGCGCAGCCATGGGCAGCATTCGTACGGAGGGTCTGTGTTAGTACAAGCGTCAACTGAAGACACCAGTCGAGGGACATAAATGGTCTCTTCAGTCATACTCGGACTGGGGCTCTCGGAGCGCTTTGGAACCACCAGGACTGTCTGACGAGAAGGTGATGCTGCTTTTTTTTTTTTTTTTTTTTTTTTTTCTGGAGAAAAGAAGAGTTGAAGAGGAGGAGCAGTGATCTTTGCAGCAAAATCTAAATTTGCAAATGTTTTTTTTTTCCAGTGCAGCTGTAGCATATAATACATAGTTCTGTATGATGTATTTATACCTATTGTTTTTCACATAAACCTGGATGTAAACAAAGGAAAGAAATAAAATAAATGAAATAACTAAGATTTTTTAATGTTCTTGAAGTCTCTTATGCTTTCCAAGTTTGCATTTATTTGATTAAAAAAACATTAATATATAACATTGTGAAAATATGAACATTTAAAAAAACCATATAGAATAATTCCTGGGTATCAGCTGGAAATTCAGTTTTGCCCATCACAAGAAATTAATTACTGAAATTATATATTAAAATATTAAAATAGAAAAAGTTACTAATAATTTTCTATTAATCTACATAATTAATCATTATTAAAATATCAAGGCAATAATATAAAAAATGGTTTTGCATATTATTGTAGCTTTTTAGGATTGGCAAGTTTCACTATAGGCACGATTAACGTTCGCAGTTTTTTTGTAACATACAAGTAACATGAGCAGCAGGAAACAGCCTGTGCAACTAAACATAAAAAAAAGCCATGTCAGATGCAGATTTCTGTTCCCCCTTGCAGTGTACAGGATGGGTTTTGATTGACGGGTGGCAGGCTATCGTTATGGACTTGATTGTCCGCAGAAAATTGACGTGGATGTTGAAAGAAAAAATTACAACATTTGTTTTAGACTAAGGGGTCAAATGATGCTGCTAAAAATAACATTATTTGTGTATTTGGTGTAATTAAATGTATCTATGCGGTTTAAGGTAAAAAAACCATTTATTTTCACATACTGTACATTATTTTTTCTCCTCTATGCCCCGTTTTTCTGAAACGTGTCGATTTTTACAAAGTCATCGGTCTGAAAAGCAAGGAGTGCTGTGATTGGCCAGCTATACAGTGAGTTGTGATTGGCCGAATACTTCAAGCATGTGATGGAAATGTTACGCCCCTCACATGCTGTTGATGCCGTGTCCGGCTGGAGCGACGAGACAAAAACATTAAACATTAAAACCCATTATAAACGAAGGCATTTGTTGCATCCAGGGGGGACATAAGACGGTATGTTTGCTTTGTGGGGCGGGATAATGACTTAAACTGTCTTTTTACGCGGCGCAAACATAAAACCCTGTCTGCATTTAAGATCGAAGAAATGACAAACAACAAAAAAAATAAAAAGTGCTACGCTTTCCACTGCCCAAAACTCACGTTTGAATCCTCAGCAAAATCTGTAAACGGAAAATGTACTTCCAGGTGTGAGTCAGCAAGCCGGCATTGTAGCTACTCTTCAGGATCAGGAAACAGTCCTCCATAATATGTGCTGCACACATCTGAATATTTGTGTTCTGGAACAGTGTTGTAAATACGTCTTAACCACTGATTTCTAGTCGTGTACTTTTTTTTGGAAGACCAAACAAAGTAGTTCGCTTTCACAACAAAACACTGCGGCCTCGCATGAGCTGAGGGGTGGCCGGGGTTGAGAACGGCGCAGCCGGCGGATTCGACGAAGGAGCGGCAACCACATGTGACGACCCCTGGCTGGACTCCGCTTCGTCCACGGTGAAAGCCGATCCGGCGATCCACAGCACTAAGGTGATGTATTCCCTCAGCGACCAGCACAAATAAGCTCTAGGCATGACGAAGTGGATACCGTCCTCTTTTAGAAGACCAAACAAAGTAGTTTCGCTTTCACAACGAAGCACACAGCATCTTCACGACATGGCGGCAGCGGCAAAAATACTACACTGAGAATAAAAGTTACGCCTTCTTTCTTTGCGTAAACATTTGGGCGGCTTTATGCAAACCTTCCCACATAGTGAGGTAGACATGTGGGGGTGTGTTAGAACGAGCCGTTTTAGGTAGGCGTGACTGATCTAACTTTAATAAAGAAATCTCTTTGGATTTGAGACTTTAGACATTGCAACTTTACAGATCTTCTTTATGCACCAAGAGCTTGTAACACTCCAAAGAGAAAGGAAAAATTTTAATCGCATCATATGACCCCTTTAAAGAATGCGAAATAGTCTCAGATCTCTCTGTGTATTTTCTTATACATATCTGAATGTAGATGAACTACTGAACTATAAAGAATCGAAATGTTTGTTAATTTATAAATTAAGGTTATTATAAAGTGTTGAACCTTTTATATTGTCCATTAAGGCTTGAGATCAAGCTTGAGATCATTTTAGCTACATACTATAACATGGATAAAGGCAATAATCCTATTATATAGAATCAATATGGAAATAATTTAATATAGACAAACCCAGCATAAAGTGGGGAATTCTCACTAATAACCTACTTCAGCATGATTTCCCAAGGCAGAGGCTGCATCCTCAGTCCTCTGTGAGTAAGTGGAGTGCGCTGAATGATCTCTGGACTGGGCATCCTCCATGGCACTGTAGTTCTGCTCTATCCAAGCTCGAGTCTTCTACTAGCCATCGCACGTGTTTGTGAGCGGCTCCAGTCCATCAACACTCCATATGTGTTAATATCGCGATTACAGAGTCTGCCTATCGATGAACTTCAAAGTGGAGATAACACGAGTACTAGAAAAGAAACCGACTGGTTTATTTAACAGGTTAATCGGATTGTGACAGGACTAAACGCGACGCCTGGGCCATATGGTGCTTTATCAGACTGAAGAGCGCGTGGCATATGGTCTCTGTTTATAAGGCTGTAGTAAATCACTCACTGAATCACATTACTGACATCACAGTGTTCTTAGTCCAGGTATTCTTATTTACAGCATCGTCTATAGTAAAAGATTGATTTTCTTCCTTGCTTCGTGACGATTGTCCTGGTATCTTTTTTTGTTTGTTTTTTTGTGATTAAGACTTTGCCTTTTCTCTGTGTTGATTATCATTTTTATAATATATCAATTACCTGACATGAAATAATAAAACAATCATGGCTTCAAACCTGCCAAATCATATCTCATGCGGAAATATCTGTAAATTTGACCATCTGCAAGTGACTGACCGACATGTGCTAAGGTCTACACATACAAAAACAAAAATAAATACTGGAAATACACGTGCTTGATCCCAGAATGCGCTGACAGATTTAAACGGCTAATCTTTTACCCGGTAGAGGAATCCGGAAGTGACGGCTGGAAGCAGGGTTGCCAGGTTTTCACTAGAAAACCCGCCCAATCGCTATTCAAAAATATCCCAATTGCGTTTCGAGGGGGTCCCCAGTTAAAAATCGCGTTCCGGGGGATAAAGTACACGTTTTTTGGCGGGGATCCCCTATTCGCATTCCAGGGGATAAATATCATGTTTTTGGAGTCGCTTCAACACGCGGACATGAAAAACACCCCTCGGCAACGGTGTTAGAGTAGCCCAATTCCGCGTGAAAGCCGCGGACTTGGCAACACTGGCTGGAAGATCGTTTTACCGGTACGTCCAGCCCTAATAATAAAATGGTCCAATCCGGTCCAAGCTGTGCTATTTTCCCAACCCCTCTTCTGTCAAGTCCCACCTCCTGTGGAGTGATTGGCTAGAGCTACCAGCAACTGACCAATCACAAGACGTCCGCAAGAGACTTGTGTGTTTATCATGATTCCATAATCATGAGACATCCACAATAGTGATGGGAAGTTCGGCTCTTTTCAAAGATTCGGCTCGGGCCTCTTCCGGCTCCCAAAATGGCGCTTTATTTAGTTATAATCTGAGCCTTCATTTTAGCCCAATTAGCAATGGAATGGTTTGTGTATGGTAAGCTTTTTTTATCGTGTTTCAGTAAAAGCTATTTATTGTGATGTGCATTTTTTTTCGTTACCAAAAAAATACAGATACTATTATTTAACATTTTAATAATATTTTAATTGAACACAGAACCACAGCAAACAAATAAATAAAGGCAAAAGTCTTAACATTAAGACAATGTAGTTGTCTTTAGTGCAGGTTGACATTCAGAAATATCAGATGCCTCAGCTTGGATGGGCTCATGCGATTTCTCCTCTCTGTGATTATTTGTCCTGTTTTTGAGAACATGCTCTAAGGGGACCGATGTTGCAACACACTGCAGTGTATTCCTCCATTACTTTAAACCAACCCGCTGAGTTTTAAAGGGGTCATATGAGCGATTTCAATTTTTCCTTTCTCTTTCTAAGAGGATCTGCTAAGTTGCATAAGACTAAAGTGATCCAATACAAAAGAGATAGTGCTTTATAAAGATTTAAGAGTCAACCACGGCCTACCTAAAAGGCTCGTTCTAACAGACACCCACATGTCTACGTCCGATGTGGGAAGATTGCATAAACGCCGCCCAAACTGTTCCACGCAAAGGAAAGAGGTGTTAACTTTTATTCTCGCGTAGTATTGTTGTGCCGCCATGTCATGACGGTGCTGGGTGGTTCGGTGTGAAAGCGAAATACTTTGTTTGGGCCCCCCCCTGTTAAGGCCCCCCTCCCAACTGCAAGCTTCTAACCAAAATAAGCGATATCCACTGCATGCTTGGAGCTGATTCGTGCTGGTTGCTGAGGAAATAAATCAACTTCACGCTGTGGATCGCCAGCTCGGCTTCACAGGGGACGAAGCGGAGTCCGGACGGGTAGTCACTGTGTGTTGCGCAGGACCGCCGAGACATTCTCAAACCCACCGGCCGCGCTCACTCAAGCCGGCCTTCGCTCACTCTAGCCCGCCGTGTGTGACGCTGTTTCATTATGAAAGCGAAACTACTTGTTTGGTCTTCCAAAAGAAGACACAAATAGAAATCAGTGGTTAAGTAGTATTTACAACACTATTCCAGAACACTTCAAACCAAATATTCAGACGTGTGCAGCGCATTTGGAGGTCTGTTTCCTGATTCTGGTAGAGTAGACTACAATGCCGTCTGTTTTGACTCACAGACTGTAAGTACGTGTTTTTATATTTAAAGAATTTGCCACTGACGATTCAACGCGAGTTTTGAGCAGTGTAGAGTAACACTTGCTGTTTGTCATTTCTCCGATCCCAAATGGCAGACATGGTTTTATGTTTATGCGGTGTGATGCAACGTGTAAAAAGACAGTATATTTCATTATAATCCATAATTATGTCCCCAACGGATGCAACAAATGCCTCGTTTATAATGTGTTTTAATGTTTTTGTCTCATCGCTCCGCCGGACACGCCAGGCTCTCACAAATATGGGCTAGTAGTGGCATACATTCCGGACAAGCTTGAGGTATTCGGCCAATAACAACACACTGGATAGCTGGACAATCAAAGCACACCTCGGTTTTCAGACCGATGATCTTTGTAAAAATAGACGCATTTCAGAAAGGCGGGGCATAGAAGCCGAAACAATAATGTACAGTATGTGGAAATTTTTTTTTTTAACCTTAAACCGCATTAACATATTTCATTACACCAAATGCACAAAATTAATGTTCTTTTTAGCAACATCCTATGACACTTTAAATACGCGATACACGTGCTATTCTGTCCCTGGCCTGTACCACTACACTCCTATCTTCGGAGAGTGTAACCATGCTTCGTCACATAATGGTATGACCCCAGTCTGTCCTCCCATGTGATTAGCCGCATGTGTATTTTCTTATTATTTTTTGTAACGAAAAAAAATGCATAAAAATAAGGCTTTTATGAAAACACTAAATTAAAAAATTTCTTACCAACACACAAACTATTCACAATTGCTAAAATAGAAGGCTCCGGCTGAAGTTTCGGCTCTCCCAGACGGGAGTCGGCTCTTCTCATTCGCTACAAAGAATCGGCTCTTAAAGCCAGCTTGTTCGCGAACGACACATCACTAATCCACAATGTTTTATGCTTTATCCACCTTATTTGTTTGGTTAAGGCCTATGGTTAAGGCTAGATGGTGTTGTGGATTTTTCTTGGGTGCGGCCAATGAAGTGGAGGAGCAGAGTTCCAGATGTCAAAATAAGACTTTATTTAACAAAGAAACAAAGCCGGGAAGACAGTCACAGCATTCCAAATCATTCCAAAGTCTTTGTTTGTCAGCTCATGTTATTATACCCCTTGTTCTCTCCAAATTTGGTCATTTTCAGTTTTTTCTTTGTTCCGGTTACTTTTTATTTGTTATAGATACCTGATTTGCCACAATTTTGTATCCAACTCTTTTGGCCTTGTTTTCTAATTGGTTAGTAGTGTGGTCATACGAGATGTGTGTCAAATTTATCTACTTGCTTTCGTTTTGCCACCTTCCATTGGTTGGTAATGTGGTCATACGAGATGTGTACGTCACATCCATCCACCTGTTCCTGATAATATTAGATTATTTCATGTTTACGTCTGCTGTCTACAGAAAGGTCCATTGTCTAATGAAAGGACCATTATACGTGTTGTTACATTATTTCAAGCTCACTGGTGTACTGTATAATGAAAGATTCACTGTCTAATGAAAATACTATTATTCGTTCTATGACATCCAGAGTTAACATAATTCAGCATAATAATATATATATTGATTACTTTCATTTTCACAAAATACTTCAATAAAATTACACAAACAATCCACTCTAGGCTCATCAAGCCTCACCGCTAAGCCCTTTGCCTAGAGTGCAACACCATAAATTCACCCATCCTTCTATCCTTCTATGAACCAATAAAGGTCCTCCATCACTTTTTACCAAATGGTTTCTTTATGCTGCTGCACTCCAGAGGAAGTCAGATCCAAACATCTCTCCTCACTATTGACCATAGAAGAGTAAAAGAATCCACTTCCCTTTCTATACATTCTTGGGGGTCAAAAAATCTATAATATGTGTCAATGCATGTGCTCATGAGATGTCCAAGCCTTGCCCATTGTTGTCATGGTTATGTAGTGTATATGAATGATTAATTAACTGATTAAAACAACATAACGTAATAAATGATGCACTGGTCTGTCCCTCATAGCCAGAGGAACTCCAAGCATTGCCGGTAGCTTGGAGCGCTGTCTGGTGCTGCTGTCCTTCGTTGCCAGAGGAGCTCTCAGGCAAGCTCCCTTGCCCTCCAGCGCTATCTGGTGTTGGAGTAGATAGTGGGTTTTTAAACATCCAGTTGAATCTACTCATGCTGCTAAGCACCGAGGTGCTCGTTGATCTTTTCTTCTTTTCATACTTTGATGACTTTTCCAGTGCTAAAGAACAAACAAACTATATACTGATAAATTAAGGTTAAATGATGAAAATAAGTAATCTTTCTTTATCATCCCCTTTGTCTGGTTGCATTGCCTCATAACACGGACAATGACCTGCTTAAAACCATTAACATTCCCTTTTCTTTTCCAAAAAAAATCACTTTTTACATTTGATTTATTTAACAGCATGAATTCAAAACATATGATAAATGATTTCAAAAATTAATGACTTTAAGGATTAAAATTACTTCAGGAAGGAGCATATGCCAAAACAAAATAACAACCTCTAAGTCTATCCCCATATGCTATTTATAAGAAAAGAAAATACAAAAATAACAAAATAGAAAAACAAAAAGGCACTCCTTCCCTACTATTCTTTTGTTTTTTCAGGAAGGTGTTACTCAAAGTCGTCCAATTCATCCAGTCCAGGTCCCACTGTATACATGTTGGTACACCCAATGTCAACTCCAGTTGGCTTCACTGACACGTTAATCATCTGTTTGGCTGCACCACTGGGCAGGATTGATCTGATGAAAGGCACAATACAACAAAACAACAAAAGAAACACAACAACAGCAATGCCAACCATGATGCCCACTCTAGTTAACCATTGTCCCAAAGACCCAAAAAATGAATTAAACCAATCCCAATTTTGCACGTCTGCTCCAGCGTTTTTGGTCACTTCTTCTCTCAGGTTTTTCAGTTTCTCCATAGCTTTGGTGAATGATCCATCTGGGGCTGTATTGTTTGGAATATAAGTACAACAGTCCGCACGACCCAAGGAGAGTGTAAGAACACCCTGACGCCCTTTTTCTGAGCAAGAGCGACCAATCAGTGTGTCGTTTCCCTGTCATTGATTGTGGGACCCAAGGGTTGGTGGTCCTGTAGGGAGATCTAGAGGGGTGATACTTATCAGTATAATTGATGAATCTCTGTTGATTATAGTAAATATAATTGATCCATTCTAAGTTCTTATTTGGGGTTAATCATACAAGTATAGTCTCAAATCCAGACTTAATCTCACTTCTTGCTTTATTTTTCTCTGGTATTCCCCTTGGCTGGCCTATTACATCTAAGTATACCTCTGGGTCTGCTTCATTGGCTCTTTTGACTCTATGTCTTTTTAGTTTGGTCTGCTTAATTTCATTTAATTCTCCTTTAATCACTGTCACAATGTTTGAATGGACATTCTGGGACTGGTATGTGGCCAATGGGAGTAGATGTTCCTTTTCTAACGTTATTCTGTGCACAAACTTCACACTCTGACAGATACCCATTCACCATAGCTTGTAAATAAGGCGACCAATATCCCTGCTGCTTTATCTTTCTAATCACTTCTCCCCTCGCGCAATGATCAAAACCATACGCGTCAGAGATGAGGATTGTAAGCAAAGATGTGGGAGCTATCATGTGTCCCTCATGAGAAAGCCAAACTCCATTTACATCTCGAGTTGCCCCTCTGTGCTGCCACACACTGACTTCATATAGAGTAGCTTGTTGTTGCATTCGTGCAACATCAACCAACTGAGGTTGAGGTTGAATCAAAACAGAAAGAGCCATTATTGCTGTTGTACAGCCAGAAGCCTGCTTAGCATATTGATCTGCCGCATTATTTCCCTTAATTACAAAATCATTGCCTTTTTTATGTGCTTGACATTTGATGATGGCCAATTGTTTGGGTTGCATCATGGCTGATATTAAATCAATTATCTGATTACTATGCTGGACAGGCGTACCGTCGCTTTTCTTAAAGCCTCTTTGCTTCCAAACTGCTCCAAAAAGATGGCATACGCCATCTGCATATGCAGAATCTCTGTAGATATTTACTTTCAAGTCTTTGGCCAGCCTACATGCTTCAGTTAGAGCTTTCAATTCCGCCAGTTGTGCTGAGCATGGTTGTTCACAATTCTGCACCACCACTGGGATAAAATCATCATCAACACGTTTCACAACTGCAAATCCAGCATGATTTCCTAAATGGTCCTTAAAACATGAACCATCCACAAAATAGTCAACATATGCTTCTGGAATTGGTGTTGACTCTAGATCTGGTCTCAATCTAGTAAAGGCTAGAGAGTCAGCCTCACACTCATGTTGTGTGCCTTCATCATGTAATGGTATGAAACTCGCTGGATTTACTGTTGTGCATCTCTTAATTGTAACGTCTGGGAAGGTCAACAATGTTGAGTAAGCTATACATATAGAAGGAGTCAAGACAAACTTCCCTTATTCTATCAGTTCTACTACTTTATGGTGAGTGTACAGTACAACTGGGTACCCCATAGTTATTGTCGAGGCCTTTTCATATGCAAAATATACTGCTGCTAACCCTTGTTGGTAACATGGTGGGTAACCTTCAGCTACATTGTCTAATTTTGTGCTATAATAAGCAATTGGTTGTTTTTTCCTTCCGCTGCAAGTTTCCTGCATCAAAACTGCAGATGCATAACCATCTTTTCTGTTTGCAATGTACAAATGAAATGGTCTGTCATATGTGGGCATGGTCAAGGCAGGAGCGGTCTGTAGTTCTTTTTTCAATGATTCAAATGCTATTAATGCTTCTGTGTTCCATACTAGTGGTGCCCTAAGATTTTGACAGCCCACTTGCTTCATTAATGCTCTTAATGGAGCTGTTTTGATTGCAAAGTCCTCAATCCAATCTGCACTAAACCCTGCCATACCCAAAAAAGTCATCAGTCCCACTTTTGGAGGTGGGGAAACTTATGAGCGCTTCCAATTGAGCTGGGCGAGATACAGCTTTCCTCCATGTGAATAGTGCGTCCTAAGTATGGAGACTTGTGGTCAAGCAATTTACTTTGCTTTAGAGGGCTTGGGTCCCCTCAGCTAAGTTATTGAGTACGTTAATTGAGGCTTGAGCATGTTCAAAGATGTTGAACAAAATTTAACACTCATCACATATTGATCAATGGGCTTGTGAACCTAGTCTTCTAATTCTTCCTTTAAAATCTGATGATACATGGGTGGTGGTGTTTAGCTTGGGGCATTTGTGAGTGAGTTTTTACCTTGACAGGGTGAAACGCTAAACCAAAGGTTGGCTCTACTCGCTAAGGGAAACACTTGAAAATAAAGCTGAACAAGATCAATTACAGTATAATAAGTAGCAACAGAGGGGAACATGGTTAACACGTTATGCGGGTTTGGAATTAGTGGCCAACCTCCACACCTCCTCAGGCATCTCAGATCAGCACAGACGCCACTTGATTTATCTCTTGTTAGCAAATATTGGGGGGTTCCCATGTCATTGCCCTATCATCTATATATATTCCCTCTGGTGTACACCATATCTGCATTTTTAATTTACATATGGCATCCCTACCTAACAAATTTACAGTTGTGTGTTCTGAGACTAATATTGGTATTCTAATTTCAAGTGTTTTTCAGGCTTATGCTCACAGGGGCTGTCATAGGAGGTAGCTGAGTTGTTCCCGAGAATCCTATTGTCTTTATATATTTTCCAGACATGGGGAGGTGCGAAGCATTTCTTGGATTCAAACATGAGTATGTTGCCCCTGTGTTGAGCATGAGAGAAATGGGTTTTCCTTCGATATTGGCTTGAAGGATTGGTTCTTGATCAGCATCACATGATATTATTGGAATCTGTTTCCTCCCTGTAAGATTCTCTGGGCAGCCCTAGTGACCTTGGTCAGGTCCACGCCATGGGTTGACAGGACATTGGGTTTGTGGTTGCACTTGCTGTTGTCCATAGTTGACTCCTGAGGCCATTGGTTGGTTCTGCTGCCAAGGATTAATGGGGCAATCTCTTTTGTTGTGTCCATGCTGATTGCATCCCCAACAGACTCCTGGTGGGCCACAAACTTGTTGTTGATTATTATTCAATCTTCCTCTGCCATGCCCTTGTTGTTGTCTGTTCCAGCCTCTGTTGTTTGGCTGCTCTGGTTTGAGATAGATGACAACTGGTGCTGTTCCTTGTGGTGTAGTGACTGTTCCAGCAGGTGGTGTTTGTTGTGTTGCAATCTGATTTGTTGGTGCAGGCATATTCATTGTTGCAGGTGGATTAACAAACACTTCAGTGCTGACTGGTGCCATCACTGCTGAGTGATCTTCCTTCTGGACTGCTTGAATTTTCTTCTTCTTGTTGAGCAGTTCCTCAAGCTGCATCTGAGTCAATTTTCTTTGCAACTCTTTTTCTTGGGTTTTTATCTTCAGCTCTTGTTTTCTATATTGTTCCACCGCATGAACCACATGGTCTCTGAATTCTTTGTGTGACTTCGAATTCAGACCTACCACATCCTCCAGCTTCACTTTCACTGCTGCAGGCATGGATTCCACAATGGCGGTCCTGAAGAGTGATGTCAGTATTTTGTCTTTCTCTGGATCTCATTCCAGTTCTTCTTTCCAAAGTCTTATCTGTCTCTGAATGTAGGTGGTGGGATTCTCAGTCTCCCCGATTGGCTCTCCTTTCAGGAAACCTGGATCAGTTTGCATTGGGTACTCAGCTCTCAGAGTTATCCAAATGTCACATCAATGTTTGTCAAAAGAAGCTCCATCTGCTTAGGGTCTGTCCACAGCTCGAAGGAGGCCAGAATGCTTGAGTACATCATTCATTTTGGAGACCCCCAGGCATTTGGCAAGTAGAGCTTAGATGTCACCCAGGACCAGAAGCTTTCCAGTTGTTTCTTCTTCAAATGTTCCGATCCATTTTCCAGCACCTTCATGAAAGTCTGGAAGACGGGAAACCAAAGTGTCCAAGTCTTCACTTGCCCAAAGTATAGAGAGCTATAAAAACCAGGCTGATAGGATTGGGATCATCTCTGGGGCCTGTTCTCTTCTTGTGCACTTCTGGTTCTCCTCGTTGACGGTTTTCTTCTCTCATCTCAGGTTCTTTGTGCTTGGAAGAACTTGAATGGTTCCTTGGATCTCTGATGTCCTGTAAGGACCAGGGTCCCAGGGCTACTTGCTTGTAAGTTCTGATGGACATAAATCATGGGGCTGGGTGTGTGGTTGTTTTTGTTCAGGGTGTCATCATTCATCCAGTCCTGCTGCAATTCGTTCTACAGTTGTGTTGAAATCTCTCTTGTCATGTGGACGCTTGTTTGAGACTGTCTCGTGTCTGTAGAATCGATCCTCCATATTTCTGCCAGAGTTCTGCATGATCAGCATCTGCCATGCTCCGTCAGGTGCCACAGGAGCCGGAATCGCCAATCCATGAGTCGCCATTAACTGATGTCGTGTTGTGTGGTTCAATTTTCTCGCTATTGCTGAATGTCTGGTAGGCGAGTGGGATCATCACTCCCCCTTCCTCTATGTAGCAGCCCCTGGCTAATTTTCATCCAGCTTGGTCACTCCTTGGCGCACCCTGTGGGCGTCTCTCTCCACTTCGGTATTACTTAGAGGTTTGGTAGTGTGTTCTTATCCACCTCTGGTAGCTCCATCAGGAAATCCCTCTGTGGCTGGTGTCTCGCTCCTCTTGTGGTATCTGCTAGTCTACTATTTCACTCCTGCACTAATATCTGCGCATTATGTCCACAGCTTGTATTCACATCCTGAACATAAGCCTCAAATTTACTGCCCCCTTTAATCTATTTTTACCCGTGACGATAGGCATTGATTAACAGTTGATCGAGGAAGGGAAATATGAGGTGGCCTTTCTCCTTTATGCTTACCTTTATTTTCTCTTTTCTTGTTTCTCTAATTTTAATAAAATTTTGGGAAAAAAAAAAAAAAAAATTTTCCATGTGTTTGACCAGAGTCATACCCTCTAATTCTTGCTCTCTTTTGTCATTTCTCTTTTTGGATTTATCATTGGTCTTATAATTTTTACCAATACCTCCATTTCTCTACACATTGTCATATCAAATGTTCCCTCTGCCGGCCACTTAGAAATCAATTTCTTTGTTCTCTCTGCCCACTTCCTTGAGAGCTCTCTTATTACTTCCTTACAGGCTGGATTTTGAAAAGCCAAAAATTCTACTGGAGTTGACATCTTTGAAATTTGAGTTATCAATCTGTTCAACACAATTAACTAATATTATCTATTTTCCCTTCAGTAATTTACCTCTCTAATCCCAGCATTTCTAATTACTAGCTAATTTCCACCAGGCTCATCAGACGAGGATCACAAAAAGTATCCGACCCCTGATTTTCACCTGGATTTTGGCTGGGCGGAGGACTTTTCACCTTTTATAAAAGCTGTTTAGATTGTCTCAAATATTTCAAAATAAACACAATGTGTTTTCTAGTTAACAATTTAAAGGGTAACACAAGGCCTTCTATTTCTTCATTCTGGATATTGCTGTTTGTCCGAATGATGTTTTCTCCCAAGCTGAATGCCTCAAAACTCCATAGTCTTCTCAAATAAAAGTGACGACCTGTCGCTGTAATTCCCCCTGCCCAAATTGAGTAGGTGAGAGCTGATGTTAATTTTATACAACACTCTTCCATTTTATATACAACAATGTTTAAAAAATCCTTTGTACAATATTTTAGATTAAGTGATTCCAGGTAATCAATCAATAATCTTTTCTCTTGTATTATTAAAATGTTTCTGCCTCGCTTGCCTCTCCTTTTCCTCTTTCTATTTACATTTATCTCATCTGCCATTTTTATTTTATTTTAACCAAGTTATTCAAGCAGTGTTCTCAGTGTGCTGAACTGCTAGTCCTGGGCCCCTTTTCTTTTCTTTTTTATTTTCTCTGCTCACCATCCATAATGGCATATATTTGTGGCACACCTCTCAGCTCAATTGTCACCAACAAACGTCTCACTGTCCTACTAGGTATAATCACTGGCATAACGGCCCTGTCATCTGATTTGACTATCACTTTAGATATCAGTCCACTTCTCGTGTGACAACTGTCAGTGAGAGGCATATGTTGTCAAGGATTGCGGCTACTGTGGTATCCTTTATCCACTGACCTGCCAGACTCCTCCTAGCATAGGGTGCCACAATTCGACTAACTGGGATTTCAATTACATTAGAGGCAGCTTCTTTTGGGGAAAGTGTTGGGGCACAAAGGTTCAATAGTTGATCTGTCAATTGTCGAACTGTTTTGTTATTATAAACAATATTTTCCCAAGGTATTATTGGCCATTCCTCTGTTATGTCCCCTAAATTTATAATGCTAATCAATTTTCTAAGAAGACTGTTGTTCTTGTAATCTGTCAATCTTTGTACCTGCCCATTCCTATCAACAAACTCTGATTCCAACCAAAAATGATTACAAATGCCTCTTGTATTTCTCAAAGTCTTAAAAAATTCTTGATATTCTTTCACACTTCTCCACTCACTTTGGTGTTCATAATTTGCATCAAAACTGAGCTCGTCTTGTATATCTAATATGCTCATTCTGTTCTTTTTAGGATCAGAACAGGCACAAAAACAATCTGTCTAATTTCTCTGCTTTCTTCCCTATCTCAGCCTTCACTTTTATCAACGTTTACTCACACACATACACTTCACTCAAGCACGCGCACACACAACACTTTTTCTCTGTTAGTCACACATACACACGCACAAATCAAATCAACATGCAGGTCCTAACTCCTTTCTCAGTGTGCACACCCGCTTCCAGCACAAATGCATGCCTTCTTCATAACATATAACACACACTCACACACACACACAGGTTCCTCACTTTCTCACACACTCAAGGCCTTCTCTCCCACACTTTTTGTTACATTCACACAGAGCGAAGAGAAAAAAGCACCAAGTAGCTTTTGGTCCCCTTCTCTGTCTTTTAGGAATGAAATATCAATCACTTCTTTATCTGTTTCTTTATCAATGATTCAGTTTCACAATTTGGATCACAACGTCGGCAACTTGGACATTGTCCAAACAGCCGTCAGAGCCAATTTCTGGGAATATTTTTTGTTTTTTCAACTCTTACAATTCCCTCAATACTTACAATTCTCTCAATATAATCTTTATTGTTCATTTAGTGTATTTGTTTTTAATTGTATTGCTTTCTCATTCCAGTTAAATCAAAGCGCTTTTACATAGAACATATATGTCACACACACATATTCAGCTTTTCACACAGCACAAAGCAGCCAACACAGTTAATCATTCAGCCAAAACATTCAATACTTCAATGTTTTCACCATTTTGACGCACATACAAATATTTTTACAACATATAATAGACAAACAAAGACTAACAGTCTAACTCTACTTAGACTGCAGACACCTGCTTCAGCCGCCCTACCCTCATAAGCACCCCTCAAAGCCACACTCCACCATCTGAGCGGCTCTTTGATTCCTGGGCTAGTTTATTTTGGGAAGTCCCTGAACAGGTTTTAGTGTCCCTTCTCGACACTCGTGTACACAACTTAATACTCTGATCAAAGCAACCCATCCCTCATAAGCACCCCTCAAGGCCACGCCCCACCGTCTGAGCGGCTCCTTGATTCCTGGGCTTGCTTATTTTGGGAAATCTCTCTAAAGCAACCTCAAGAGCCAGTCCCTCTTTTCTGAAAGGCTCCTATGATTCCTGGGATTACTTATTTGACAAGGTCTTTGCCCCAGTCTGGCCCTTCTCGGCACCGCGCGGCGCTCTCCTTATTTACAAACTTTATACAAGATTTTACTACCGTAAAGGCATGTGAATTCTGGGGACATTCTGGAACCTCTCAATTCAGCTTTTATGTATTTATTTAGTTCCATCGTAGAGTCATTTTACTGGTGAAGCACTGTCAGAGTACCACACAGGTGCCCCTAGTACAACCCACACACAGTCTTATTTTCCATTAAGCAAAATCTTCCTACCCGTTTTTTCGGGGCCCCTTAGACGATCTTGTTTGCATGGGCAGTCAGGTAACCACCACGATGGTCCTCGCAGAGTGGGCTCCAGTCCAATGGTTTCGTTACGCCAATCTGTGTGATTTTTCTGGGTGGGCCAATGAAGTGGAGGAGCAGTAGTTCCAGATGTCAAAAAAGACTGTATTTAACAAAGAAAGTAAGCCGGGAAGACAGGCACATCATTCCAAATCCTTCCATAAGTCTTTTGTGTAGCTCATGTTATATACCCTTGTTCTCTCCAAATGGTCATTTTCATTTTCTTTGTTCGTTACTGTATGGTATAGATACTGACTTTTGCTACAGGTGTGTCAACTCTTTGGCGCTTGTTTTTAATGGTTGTAGTGGGGTCCATACTAGATATGGTCAAAATTACTAATGCTTTTGTTTTGCACTTCCATTGGTCGGTAATGTGTCATACGAGATGTGAGGCGTCACATCCTCCAACCTGTTCCTGATAATAGCTTGAATTCATGTTAGTTGCGTTACAGAAAGGTCAATTGTCTAAGAAAGGACATTATACATGTTGTTACATGATTTCAAGGGGGGAACAGGTTGGTACTTGTATGAACTGGTCACTGTTAATGAAAAGACTATTATGTGTTCTATGAATCCAGAGTAACATAATTCAAGGAATTAATATATATTGATTACTTCATTTTCACTAATATTCAAAAAAGTACAACAACACATTGAAAATGAGAGCCAAATTCAATGTTATTTTAGTTTTTTAATAATGAGTGAATTCTATTTGATGCTAATTCTATTCGTTTTTAACTGGAAATTCAAGCTTCACAGCATTCACCATTCTGCCGGGTATGAAGTTTTAATTTCATATTTCACAAGTTATGTCTTTAAAATAGTAAAGTCTTATATACATAGTTTGTTAAAGGGTTACAGCATAACAAATAAATGCATTTCTTATTTGTGTTCCAACAGAATATCTAACCTCAACTATGAGACATGAACAAGGAACCAAGTATGCTTAAAACATGGTGGATCTGAACTTTTTCCTTGAAATGTAATGTGATTTTTTTTGCACTTCTGCTTGTTTTATCAAAACTTCTTCATTTTGATACATCTCATAAATACCACGCTTCTCTCAGTAAATACTGATTTAAGACGTTTGCACTAGAAATCAAGGCAAAAATACTGGAGTGAACTTTTATAGTGATCCGAAGGTAAAGTAAAAGTTATTTTCATATTCTAGTTTAGAGCAGAGGCATTCAAACCATAAAAGTTTTGTGTGAAATGTATTGAAGATAAATTGGAAGTTTCATATTCAAACTTTGAAGTGTTGTTAGTACAAAACATTTCCGTTTGCAGAATATATTTATGTATGGTGTTCCATTTTTTTTTTCCACCACTTGGTCTTAAAAGGTTCTTAACCTGCAGAAACCCTGTCGATACAATAGATAGCCTATCAAAGTCAGCATCTGTGCTTCATATTGAAAGTATATGAACTGTTTAGTAGGTAATATATCAGAATGTGAGGCAGAAGCAGATCAAGCTTTTTATTTTAGACCACCTTTTTATCACTTTCAATGATGGGGCTAGAGTACTTTCAACAAAAAGATTAAACTAATGTGAAGTAAAAAAAACAAAACCGCTTTTCACATGGCCAGAACAATATTCTGCTGTCCACCACCACTGAATAACTCCGAAATGGACATCATCTGATGTCAAATAAAATAAATGCATACAATAGATCAGTCTATTTACAGTAAATGCTTCCAGTAACAGTATTGCACTGTTAAATCGCAGAATTTTGAATAATATTTCATCTTGAGGTTATCAATTTTGGGCTGACAATACCATTGCACTTTTTATCCCATTTACATATCCCAGAGAGTGCAAATCATTTATTTGAATGGGGTGGCGTTATGTGTAGGTATATAAAAAACAACCTCTAGGGGTACTCATATAACTCGAAAGCAAGTAAAACCCATTCTGCTCTGGGACAAACATCCATCTGAGCTGTTCCTTTAATGTGTTTCCTGCAGTCGTACACCAACTAGTAAATATACAATGGCCGTACATTCAAACAGTTCCATTCAATTTGGCCCACATGCAAGAGCAGAGCAAATTGAACACTTTTAAATGTATACCATCACTTGTTTATAGGTAGACCAGCTATTTCATGCCCTTAGATCTGATGTCCACTGTAGCCTCTGTCCCAGTATTGATGCTTTTTGGTGCAGTTGTTGGTCTTATCAAGTCTGGTTGAGATTTGGACGGTGACTTGGGGGCGGTTTTTGGTCTTGTGTCCTCTGGACGTTTGGTAGTGGTGGTCTTTGTGGGGGTTGATTCCTGCTTGGGTTTTGAGGCGGTTGCTGGCTGCCACAGGAAGAATTCATGTAAGAGAGTATTAACTACGTCAGGGCACTCCATCATGACCATGTGACTTCCATCATCTATGATCTTCAGGAACCCCAGCAATAGGATCTACAAGAAAGTGAACACAGTTAATATGATTGTGCACACCAAAATATGTGGTCAAGTGCCACTAAAACTTTCAGAGAAACCCCAGGAGAAAAGAGCCAAATAAACAACTAAATGGACAAGGCTCTAAGCTTGGAACATAAAATGATTGTACCTCTGCCATACGTTGGTCCTCTTGTACTGGTACAAACTTGTCGTACATGCCGTGAACCAGCAGAACAGGCACTGTGATTTCAGCATGGTAAACCTCGTCTCCCTCAGGCCAGTACTGTCCACTCATCGTGGACCGTAGAACGAAGGAAGACACGTTGAAGGCATTATTCTCTTTTAGTAGTTTCTTTTCTCTCGTTCCCTGATGGGCAAATCCAGCCCTTGAAGACAGAAAAAGGCATATTTTATTAGTTAAAAACTACTGTGATTGCCAGACATAGATACTCATGATCAAGCTGGCAAAGAACAAGGCAAGGACCAACTGTGGGAATTATTTATCACTAGTCAGTTTAGACATGTTACTACTGAGGTAACTTTGCAAACAAACGGCTGGAAATACACTATACAACTGTTGCCACGATTTATTGCCCCAACTTTACAGGCCCCTATTTGCTGAAAGTCAGAGCCAGTCTGCAGGTTTGAGTTGACAAATTTCATAGAAAATCGAGGTCTTCAACCCTGTTCCTGGGGACCCACTGTCCCACTGAGTTTAGCCACAACCCTAATCAAACACCTTTGCAGGGCAGTGGGCCCCCAAGAGCAGGATTGAAGACCTCTGGTATAGTGTATGATGGTCACAGACCCCGACAAACTGGAGTCTGTGCCCATCATACAAAACAATTGTCTGTGAATACTATTTACTCAAATCTACAGACTGGTTCTGGCTTTTGGCAATTAGCGTCAACTTCTGAAAATCTGTGTGCAGCCGTGGCCAAAAGTTTTGAGAATTACACAAATATTAATTTTCACAAAGTCTGCTACCTCAGTTTTTATGATGACAATTTGCATATACTCCAGAATGTTACGAAGAGTGATCAGATGAATTGCAATTAATTGCAAAGTCCCTCTTCGCCATGAAAATGAACTTAATCCGAAAAACATTTCCACTGTATTACAGCCTTGCCACAAAAGGACCAGCTGACATCATGTCAGTGATTCTGTCATTAACACAGGTGAGGAGTGACGAGGGACAAGGCTAGAGATCACTAGGTCATGATGATTGAGTTGAATAACAGACTGGCAGCTTTAAAAGGAGGGTGGTGCTTGATCATTGTTTCTCTCTTTAACTATGGTTACCTGCAAGGAAACGTGCAGTTATCATTGCTTTGCATAAAAAGGGATTCACAGGCAAGGATAATGCTGTTAGTAAGATTGCACCTAAATCAATCACTTATCGGATCATCAAGAACTTCAAGGAGAGAAGTTCAACTGTAGTGAAGAAGTCTTCATGTGGCACCTTAAGAAAGTCCAGAAGCACCAGGACGTCTCCTAAAGTTGATTATAGCTGCGGGATCGGGGCACACCAGTTGCAGAGCGTGCTCAGAATGGCAGCAGGCGGTGTGAGAGCATATGCAAACAGTTGCAGCCATATCACCTGCAGCCCAAGGACTGGTTGCCACTAAAAGCTAAAGCAGGGTTGAGCTGGTCAGTACCGGATGGGAGACTCTTGGGAAAAATTCACGTTGCTGTGGAAGATGTGTGTTAGTGAGGCCTAGCAGGGGGTGCTCACCCGGTGGCTGGTGGGCTCCGAACGCCCCAGTATAGATGGGGTATATGACTGATGCAAAAGCACTCCGTCCTCATAGAGATGTTATAACCGAGGTCTGAATCTCGTGGTCAATAAAAATATCATGGCAATTCTCGAAAGAGTAGGGTGTAAACCCCGTGTCCTGGCCAATATTGCACCATGGCCTTGCTATCATGGCCTCCTAATAATCCCCAAATACTTGATTGGCTCTATGACTCTCTCCTCTCCATCTGTATCTGGTGTGTGGTGAGCGCACTGGTGCCTTTGTCCTGTGGCTGCCGTCGCATCATCCAGGTGGATTCTACACAGTGGTGGTGGTTGAGGAGATCACCCCCCCCACCATGATTGTAAATGCTTTGGGTGTCAGCAAGCACTATATAAAATGATCATTCATCATTCATGCACAGGGAGGGCAAGACTTCGGGAGGTGCCTGTATCAAGAAGGGGCAGCAGAACCCATCGCTCCAGGGAACAAAACATCAGGGGGACAATGATATTCTCAAAAGGTACAGGGATGGATGAGGAGGCTGGGGTAAAGTCATTTTCTTGATTATCCCCTTTCTGATTGTTGGGGCTATTCGGAAAAAAGCTTGTCAGTGAGAAGAAAAGGTGAGCGCTACCCACAGTCTAATAATGCAACAGTAAAAGCATCCTGAAACCATTCAGTGTGGGGGTGTTTCTCAGCAAAGGGGAGTGGGCTCATGCTCCAATGTTGGCTAAGAACACAAAGTGAATAAAGAATGGTACAAACATCCTCGAGAGAAACTTCTCCCATATCCAAGAACAGTTTGGGGATGAACAAGCCTTTACAGCATGTGGCACACTTGCCATTAAGGCAAAAGTGGATAAATAAGGTGGTGCTTTAACACATGGCTTGTGTGTTTCGGAACAGGCGTCGTTTCCCCCTTCGGGGGAAAACGTTTGGGCATATGTGAACACGGCAATTGCACTTGGATCCGTGCCAAAACAATTGGTCTGAGATCGCCTGAACGAGGTGGTCTCGACTCGGTTGATAACGAACTCTGGAGCGGTTCGGTTGTGGTGAGAAAGCAATCCAATCTAACGGACCAATGCACCAGGCTATATCACAATTTATGATGGATAATTACGCAAGTTCCGTGAAAAGCATCAGCTTTGTTTTGCTAATACCTCAAAATGAACCTGAATGTCTGTGGGTGAGCACGTCTTCGCCATTCAAAATAAAAAAAAGCGCACTTTTTCATTTTATAATGCGTTTCTTATGTCTTCTCTAGTAGGTGCATTTTTAAAATGGTTTTCCGATGAATCTCGGCATCTGCCAAAGGAAAATTAAGATCAAGGACAGCGACAAAAAAAAAAAAATAGCTGCTGTCTTCCATCCTGACGGATGAAAAGGTGTGAGAGCTAAGTGGAATCACGGAAAATAAAACCGTGGACCTTTGACCAATGAGACACAGTTACCGCAACAGTTATTCCTAAACGCAACGTTATTTCTAAACCGGACTGTTTAGTTCGTTTAGAAATTTTGCTGTGTGAAAGCGAACTGCACCAAGAATAAAAAGCATTGTAATAATTTTAATCCCTGTTTTAGAACAAAGCAATCGGTCTACAGGTGTGAAAGCACCCTAAGTGGCTCGGGGAACAAAACATCGAAATTTTTGGTCCATGGCCAATCCAGGAAACTCTCCAGACATTAATCCCATTGAGAACTTGTGGTCAGTCCTCAAGAGGTGGGTGGACAAACAAAAACCCACAAATTCTGACAAACAAGCATTGATTATGCAAGAATGGGCTGCCATCAGAATCAGAATGAGCTTAATTGCCAGGTATGTTTACACATACAAGGAATTTGTTTTGGTGACAGAAGCTTCCACAGTGTAACAGATTGACAGTGACAGAACAAAAAACACAGAAAAAAAAAAAAAAAAAAAAGTAATAAGAATAAAATATTAAATCGGACAATGGTATGTGCAGGTATATTACAATAGACAGGTTGGTATGTATCAGGTACTGTTACATTATGTGCATTTTAGTGTAGATCAGTTAGGATGTGGCCCCGAAAGTTGATTGACGGAGCATGTCAGGGCGAACTGAAGTCTTGAAAAAGCTAGGGTCAAACGGCAAATACGGAGTCTTGGCAAACTCTTGTATTGTACAATAAAAGCCATGACCTTAGAAATTCTTTAATTTTACGGTAGCTATAATAGAGTAAACCATTGACAAAGCTATAAAAAACAAATGGACAAATTTATATTTGTGTCATTCTCAAAACTTTTGGCCACGGCTGTAGTATACTATAGGATTTTGCTAAAACTATTTAATTAAATTAACAAGGTAGTTGCCAAACATAGACACTCACGTTCAAGCTGGCAAAGGGCAAGGCAAGGACTGTGGACGATTATTCTTACATGAGAAAGCTCCAGGTGAGACACGGGGACAGGAAATTAAGGACACACGTGGGCAAGCTGAAGACAGAGCAGAGACTGGGCTCGAGTGCTGTAGGACCTCCACCATTAATCATCACAACTTTATGAACTTGTTCTGGATACTCATGAGCCAAGAAGGTACAAAACGAGACACTGCAAGACAAGAAAGAAAATGCTAAAACAGGTAAGGAAATGTATCTGCATTTATCAGGCAAAGGCATACATTTTCTTACCCATAAGAGTGTCCTACTAAAATATTACGCTTCTTTGCATAACGCTTGAAGATGATCCTAACGTCCTCAGCCAAAGCGTAAAAGGTATAGGCAGCGGGAATCTGAGGAGCAGAACTTGCACCATGGCCAGCCAAGTCTGGGGCAATGACCTCGTAACCAAGTTGGGAGAAATAGTCCAGTTGGTTTCCCCAGATATCCAACGACCCCCCAACTCCATGAATGAAAAACAAGGCCACATCAGGGTGAGTACCTTTGCAGCATGTGATCTTCCGCTCACAGTCAATCACAATGGAGCATTTGGGTTTGCGCCGTCTGCGCTGCACTTGCTGTAGATTCTGCTGAGGTGCAGGTTTGCTATCCATAGCCTGTCCTGCGGTCGCCGACCCCGGTGTGTGTTCAGAAGCCTGAGCTGCTGGGGGAGCCTCACAATTGGAAACATCCGTATCCACAGTGCTGTCTCCATTCTGATAGTGGACCAACTCTGGATGGGTGGCTTCATTGACGTTCTCGATCAGAAGCTGTCCATTTCGGTACATTGAGATTTTGCGCTTGCAGCTGACCGTACCCCCCTCCCCAGTACCTGGCTCCTCAACCACTGGTCTGTCTGGGATAATATGCCGAACTCTCAGAACCCTTCCTGGCTTTACCTCAACAAATTCAAAACCATCGGTGGGCTCGGAAGACTCAACAGGGACCACAACGTTAGTGGACTTCCCTGTAAAGCAACAGCATATTCCATCCACAAAGCTGGTGAGCATGGTGAACACCTGGGGAAATAAGAAGTACATTTGGGTTCTCAAAGATCAGTGCTTTAGTATATGCTTTGGCAAATTTGAATTGGCCAACAGCAATCAGTTTGGAGTCATTACCATGTTTGCGTTGCAAGCGACCCAGTACCTATTGTCAATAGTACGCCAGACAGGTTTTGCCGCCAACGTAGACTAAGTCAGGGTAGTGCCATTTTTAATTTTTGACAGGAATGAAAACGAGACAAATGAGCGACAGAAATACAGTGCATTCAATGGATTGTAGTATTGTTTAACAAGTAAACGGAACGTCAACAAAAACTGCACAGAAGTTGTGAAAATTACCTGCATGCCATCGCAAAAACGGTAACTCTCGTTTTTATAAATGTTTAATTCAATATGGTGTCTAACCTGACTAATGTCTCTTGATGTTAGAAGTTGCATGTTGGTTTGTTTTTGCTCCAAATATAGTACTTTGCTGTCAGGCCTATTAGCCATTCTCGTAGGAGCACAGAATTATGGCACCTTCTAGCATGTCCATGAAATATATTCTATTTCAGGGTGTGAAATATTATTCCCTTCCCAAAACTCCAAAATATATCTTGTTAGGATCACTATCAGACAATATACTAACATCAGTACCATAAATAGCATTGTTTATCATTAAATTATCTTAACATGTATGGCAAACTAATTGTGCCTCAATTTCTACACAGGATTTGCAAATAATAACATAACGGAAGCTTAACACTGATTTATTTTTTTTAAAAAATAAAAAAAAAATGGACACCAAACTAAGTGTAAGAAGCTTTTTTTCCCCCTTCTCAATGTGCATTAGTGCACTGGTCTTCATAACAGGGGGTTGGATCTATTTTAAATTTGAGAAGTCACAATAATGACACTGGTTTTTATGATGCAATTAATCAAACGCTCGCTGTTGGATTCAAAATTAACATGGTGTTTACTTTGTAACATTCTATACTTATGCATTCAAGCAGATAATGGAAGGTTTTTTTCTTTTAACTATAGCTGCCAAGAAAAAATCTCATGTAAATAATTGAGTGAATATTTTTCAAAGCATTTTAATTAGTTGCATCACAGCTTGCAATAGCCTTTCCTTTAGTTAAGGCTTTGGCCTTGTAGGCTGCCTCCAATTTTTGATGACAAATAAATACATTCCTTCACAACCTGTACAGTGCAATATCTTACCTGATTATCGATGTTCCCGATACATGAAAAAGCTGGATTGTTTACTCCAGTAGTTTCTCTTCCCAGTGTAATGAAATTGTTGGTTGGTAATCTGCTACTCTCAATCCAATAATCAAATCCAAACAGAATCTCTTTCCACGTAATTAAATTACTTTAAAGATCATTTAAAGACTTAATTTGATGTAAAACCTATAATAATAATTAAAAGAGCAACAACGACTGTTTTTCGCTTTCATTCGCTCCCTATCTTCCAAATCTACATGGCCACAGTAAGAAGTCCAGATTAAAGCGGATTACACCTGTTGAGCATATGCTGTTACAGCCTCACTGAAAACATGCACTGGCTAGCACCCACCATCTATTGTCTTGAATTTTTTATGAATTACCTTGAAATCTACATTCAGTATGGCTCAACACAAAACATTTGTAATCTCCTTTTTATTGATTCTCAAAAAAAAAAAAAATGTTGACCTCGAACATAGAAATTGGGAAGGCTTCATAAGAACAAGAACTTACAAATGCAGGTGTAATTGCGGTAAGTAATGCTGTAACTCTTCTAACCAGATTTCGACTCAAGATGGGCTGCTCTCTGCACACTTCCCCCTCAAGAGTTTTTAAAAGCTTTCTTTACTCAAAATATTTTGCATGCATTGTTTTGTTAACAACCTCAATAGCTACAACACATTTCAATCTTTTCAACAAGAACAAACCAACAAACTTCACCAGGAAATGGCCTGAAACAGCTGACTTAACCTCACAGCATGTCTCCAGCCACATTGCATGTTGTTGACTCGAAGCACACTGGCTGAGAGTATTAAGCCTCATGTGTAGAGCTCCTCCTGTTTATTGTACCACAGCTCACCGACGCCCTCTACAGGTTAAGAGAGGAACTGCTGCATAGCTGCACCTTAAATCTCAGAACTCCAAAATTAAACTACTTAAATCCAAACAAAGGAGAGACACTATTAAACTCCATATTTAGAAGGCAAACAGACTGCAAGTGAATCAGCGCTCAGGGATCAAGTCAGAGAAGGAGTCAGGCATCTGAAGGCAAGTAATCGGTTTATGATTCTGGAACAAACACAGCACTGGAAACCTACGTGACAACGGGGGAAGTGAAAGAGACTGACATTTGTATTTCTTTACATCACCAGTAACGTCATCCTCAACCTGTGACAACAGAAAAACAGACCCAACAGTGCATTCATGCACAAGTATGCACCTGCTAGGAAGACCGTCACGTTACCAACACCAAATACTACATCTAAATCTGCCAAACGTGACTGTACATTTTCGAAATTTCCCTTTTTGGACGCTGAAGAGAGATGCCTGTGTTCTGAGAACATCATGAAAGCGGTAATTCACAGCTGAGATTACTAGGTGTTTCAACTTTTACACTGCATTAATAGTGTCCTAACAAATCCATTTTCACACACATCTTCATAGCAGAGATTCATTCTTATGTGCTTGTTGAATTCCCCCCCTCGAAGTTCAGCAGAATCGTCAAAGCTGGCAGTGGAAACCTGTCGCGCCACACACGTTCAGAACAGGGCACTGACTGCATCCGGAAGCACTCAGTAAAATAAAAAAAAGCATACTGTAAGAGAAGTGTTCTTCCATTTCTTTCTTTCTGAGATGAAATTCCTGTGTGGTGTGCGGATGTTTGGGCTTGTTGTGTCCGTTCTTGTGCTGTTGGATGGTGGGTTCCTCTACGAGTCCTCGTTCATCTCCTGGCTGTCTGTCCGGGCGATTTTGCGTGGAGGCGCTGGGCTGCCACCTTCCCCCTCCGCTTGCTCCTGCTCTCGCTTTTTAGCTGCATTCTGCAAGACATAAAAAAAAAGTATATGATCTTTCCAGTAGCTAGAAGGTTATGCAGGAACTATTTTTCAGTCTCGTTTCTGCTAAAAATAAGTTATTTCTTCCCACTCGCTATGTTTACATTTTGTCATCTACGCTGATTTGTCAGTTTCGTTTCAGTACGATTCTGTACCTTCAAACATAAATTTGAATATCTTTTATTTTTAGATATTTATATTTTGCAGGAGTCCCAAAAGGCATTTATTTTTTCCACTTCCTGCCCACTCAGCAATTCCAAACTAGTCCCACATTGCACTCATTTGTGTTTTGTCCCGCAGGAAAGCGAACCTCTACAAGTAGCTGCATTTTTTATCAGGGCAGAACAAGAGGCCGTTCACCCAGAATGCATTTTTGCATTCTATCGCATTCTTTTCCTTTTATTTTGCATTTCTTTTCCTGTATTTTCTATGTGCATTTCATATACAGTAACAAAGCACATAATCATTCGTTCATTCACAAAAATGAAGTCCTACATCAATATTATGACTAATGAGGGATTTTGTATTTTCGCTTCTCTGTGTAAATTCATTTTATATAAGATTTTTAAACAAATATAGGCCAGAACACCATGAATAAGAATACAACAATTTCAAATTAAATATTTACTGTAATTAAAATATTAAGTCATATTTTAAATATATATGCATTTTTTTTTTTTTTACATGAAATAAAGCACTTATTTATTACCTGAGATTATCAGTGCTATAGTTTATATGCTACTGTTCCAGCCGTGGCGTTGCATAAATAGAAACCATTTCTAAAATTGAATCAGCTGCGGTGGCTGGTTAGGACAAAAACTCTTAACGAACATAGAAAAGTTACATCATGTTTTGCATTTGGTTAGGTCACAGTGTACATTCAATTACACATAAGGGGAGACCTTTAATATTATGACAAGTTATTTTTGATTTATCCATCAACATGCGGTTGCTCTGTCAAATTAGAGCTTGAAGAACACTTGCCTTTTTGTCCCACTGTTGATGAAGATAACGCAGAAGGATGTTTGTCTTCTCTGTGACGATGACTGTGAGGAGAGAGAAAACCTCTAAAAATCTGCATTTTGCGAGAATCATTCAGTTGAATTTTTATTATGTAATACAGGTCTACATTTGTACAACACAAGCACTCACTCTGTTCGGAGGGATACTCTCGTGTAGGCAGATATACTGATGGCCTTCTGTTCTGAAAGACAGAAAAAAATAAAAATAAAAGACTGTTAATGATTTGAACAAAACCTGACACTATAATTCACAACCAGAGTGTGAAAACGCTCAGTGAATATTCTTTTTGAATATTCTCAGTGAATATGAATGTATGTATATATATATATATACAAAACTGTTCCAAAAAAGCTTGGGAACATGTACAAAAATGGGATAAAAACAAGGCATATGATGGAAGTTTCAAATTCAATATTTATTCAGAATACAACATGGATGGACATATCAAAGGTTGTAAACTGAGAAAATGTATAATTCTAAGGGGAAAATAAGTGATTTTAAAATTTCATGGCATCAATCACTCTCAAAAAAAGTTGGGCAAAGGCCATGTACCAACGTTGCTTTGGCATCCCTCTTCTTTTAAAACAGTCTGCAAACGTTCTGGGGGACATGAGGGGGAGATCAAGTGCTAGTTTAGGAATAGGAATGTGTCCTATTCTGGTCTTAATACAGGCTTCTAGTGCTCAACTGTGTAGGTCTTCTTGTCGCATCTCCTCTTTATGATGACGCCCCAAATGTGTTCGATTGGGTGAAAGATCTGGACTGCAGGTGGCGATTTCATTACCGATCTTTCTTCTCGCAGCCATGATGTGGTATAGATGAAGTATGTGGTTTGGCATTGTCATGTTTGGAAAAAGCAAAGATCTCCCGTGAAAGAGACGAAAATCTGGTGGGAGCAAATTTCAGTTTCAATTTAAGAGTGCTTTATTGGTATGACAAAAATTATACATTTGTATTGTCAAAGCAATTGCAGCTGGACTGCTTATAAATAGTACACATGTATTAACAGAAATAAAAGAATAATAATAATAATATATAAAGTATTAAGAATGTAGTGCAAAATTAATTACTAATGTATGTAATTATATAAACTAGAAATAAAAATAAAATTAGGGATTAGACATATTTACAGAAGCAAAATGTACATCTAAGTAATATAATACAGTAATATGACATAATATAATGTAGCTGTGCTGGAAACATCAGATCAGGGCAGGGTGAGTGTGTTCTCTTCTATGGTGACAGGCAGACACATATTGAGCAGCAAACAGATACGGCAGTTTCTCCTGGTTTGAAAGAGTTTTAAATGTCTGATGGATCTGCTGTGTTTTATCGTAGAACACTGTCCGTATATATGTGTATTTGGGGCATTCTGTTAGGAAGTGCAGCTCTTTTTCCATCTGATTCAGATCACAGTGTGAACACAGTCTCTGCTCCGGTGGCAGCTGTGTTTTTCTGTGTCTGCCCGTCTCTATCATCAGTTTGTGTCCGCTGAGTCTGTATCTGGTCAAAGTGCTTCTCAGTTTCTTATCTGACACCATGTACAGATACTCTGCCATACTGTACACTCTCTTTAGGGCCAGATAGCATTGCACTCTCTCCCTCTCTGTTGTGTTTGGTTGCCAGTGAGTGATGAGCTCGTTTGATCTGTCAGTAATCGACTGATTCTGATGCTTGGGGAGCCAGCGTGAGAGTAGTGAAGCCTCAGGACTGAAGGCTCTGGATCAGTGAGGACGGGGCTTGCTTCTGTCATCTCTGGTAGTTGACCGGTCTTAGTAAGATATGATTGGGTGGTTCATCTGAGCTTCCAGATGTTCAGAAGGATGAATGGTTAGTGTCGCCCTTTTTTGTATCTTTATGATTAGAGGATATTTGCCTAATTCTTCCCTTTATGCGTTATTTGTTGTGTGCCGGTGCATGTGTAGTATATTTTTACAGAGTTCTGTATGCAGGGTCTCAATCGGATGTTTTTTCCATTTGGTGAAATCTTGATTGGGATTTGTCAGTGGTCCCCACACCTCACTGCCATAGAGGGCAATGGGTTCAATTACTGATTCTAATATTTTCAGCCCAATTCTAATAGGGATCTCTATAGGACATTGCCGTTTGATGGCGTAGCAGCCTGCGTGCTTATCGTCAGTACATTACAGATGTCATTAATTAAAGTTCCCGTGGATGGATTGTCCAAACAGGTAGTGTGTAGTGAGTGTGTCGTTATTGCGGAGTGCCTAATGGAAATGGTGTGTGTTCCCGGGATCTGGATCTTTTGGACGATACTAATCTGGTTTCTTCAGTGACTGTCAGAGCCCAGGGCTGGCTAGTATGGCTGTAGAAGGTCAGGTTATGCGGTGAAAAGGTGGATGGGAGTAAATGTTGTTCTAGAACTTGGATATACCTTTCAGCAATGATGGTGCCTTTCCAGATGTGTAAGATGCCCATGCCACACGCACTCATGCAAAACCCATACCATCAGAGATGCAGGCTTCAGAACTGAGCGCTGATAACAACTTGGGATGTCCTTGTACTCTTTAGTCCGGATGAAATGGTGTCCCAGTTTTCCAAAAAGAACATCAAATTTTGATTCGTCTGACCACAGACAGTGTTCTACTTCAGCCCAAGGTCCATTTAAATGAAGTCCAACGTAGTTAGGGAGGCGCGAGCCCAGTCAATCTTTCAATCAAAGCCAGAGGATATAATCAGCTGCTTACCTCTCTCCAGTCGCAACGCTTGTTAAAGCTTCTTGACGGGTCGTGTCGCGAAACCTGTCAGGCTCACCGGACCTCAGTGTTCCCGTCAGATGACAAACCTTTTCTCCGGTCCGAGACACCGATCAGGGCAACGAGCAAATCCGGATAACACAGATCACAAAAAAAGAGTCCTACCTCTTAGCGTTCCGGTCGAAAGATCCAGCGCTCATACAAACCACGCACCAGAAGACAACTCTCCCCTCCACCTTCAAGATCTCCAGCGGTTACTGCGCCTCGTCCATCTCTTCATTCCATGGCCATCATTCCTCCGATTCCACCCATTCAAAAATATCAACAGCCTACGTCAAGTCCTCTCAAACTCCGGACTTTATTTCTCCCGCAGATTTTCAAAAGCTCAACTCTACGATATACTCATTAAGTCCAATAACAGCTCCAGCAAAACAAACTCCTCAACTTCTCCAAAAAAAGAAGACCCAGTCCTCAACCATTTCTGTTTCTCTCCCGGCTCGGCGTTCTGAACGCAATCATTCTCAGCGCGCTAATCCTGAGGCTGCAGCAAAGATCAGAGGTGGAAAAACTAGAGCCGCTCACACTTCCGTGTCCACCGGCCTTTCCGCCAGCAACAGCAGCTGCAAAAAGCAGTTCCTCAGTTCCTTCAGCGCTCACGAATACTCATTTGCAGGTTACTCCACTTCCCAGGCAAGACCTATTTATCCCATCTTACTCATCCGTACCTCCTTTTGCTTCTCCACCTCCTTTCAATTCTTTCCTGGATGTGCAACATCTTCACAGACGGTAACTTTTTTTTCACCTCTTCCTCAGAGAGTGGATCCTAGTGCGATCTCCTCATCATCTGCCTAACTACTCTCCGTTCGGGTTTATTTCCCCCTAACAAAACCAGAACCTTGGATGCTCAATTTGGCTTTCTTCGGCTTCCTCAGAGTCTCAGAACTCACCACCAACTCAAACTTCAACCCAGCCATACATCCCATATTCTCCGACCTTCAAATCATAAACCACGATATCATATGTTTCAACATCAAACAAAGCAAAACTGACCTACTGAAACACGGCCATTCAATCTTCATCTTCAATTTGCCAACCCCATCCAGCCATATCAGTCCATAGCCCTTTATCTTCATCAGAGGAAATCCCAAATTACCTCTTCTCTCGACCCTCTTTTTACCGATGATAAAAACGCTTTGGACGTCCGTGGCCTGTTTCCCTTCAGGGCCGAGGACACCCTGCCCCATCCGTGACATCTAGGGGCCCCTTGGTATTTTTTACTTCATAGGGCTCTATGGCACGGATGTGCAGCGGGGTGGACTTCCAGCTACGCTCTCAAACCTCCAGTCCGGAGATACTCACGCAGGCGTAATTCCAGGAAAGTCACTGCCGCAGCAGTAAGATGCCCCTTAATTAAAGTTCCAAAGCGCGGCTCTCTCACCACCATCATTAGTATAGCTTAAATTTCACTCCTTTTGGCGGTATCACCATTAATCTTCAAGTATTTGGGTAACCCGTATACTTAAACCCTCAGACATGTTGATCCGCTCAAACTCATTGACGGTCCCAAATTATTCTGAATTTGGGGGGTATATCAGACTCGAGTGACGCTGCTTCATCGAGCCCTCCCAAGAGGGACAGCAAGCCAAAGAAGTTTACAACAATTTCTTAATATTCTAGGGCAACGAACTCGTTAAATAGGTCCTTAAAGTAGTAGGGAGAGCTGGCGCTCATCTAAGCGTTCAATCACGCCAGAGTCTATAAGCCCGCTGCTTACTTCTCTACAGTCGAAGCCTGCTTCAAGCAATTCTCACCTCCCCAAAACTCCACGAGTCATCTTAGGTAACTGCTTCGTAATCATCCTATATCAAAGTCACCTGGGGGATCCCAGAGTGAGTTGAAGCTGTCATCGAGCCCCTTACCAGGGGACCAGCAAGCAACATAAGTTTCCACACCAATTGCTTTAAGATTATTATGGGCAACAAACCGTTAAAAGGAGCCTTGGCCAAGAGAATAGCCTGCGCTCTGGGATTCATGTTGGATATGGCTCTTGTTTTACTATATAGTTTTAGGTCGAAGGCGAATGGCACGGGGATTGGGTCAACGGACACTGTTTTCTGGAAGTATTCGAGAATTGTGTTAGATTGATGCCGACTAAGTGCCGCTTCTAAGGGCCCGAAGATCACGGGGCATCCAGTATGGTTTTCCGGCCTTGACCTTACGCACAGAGATTGTTCCAGATACTCTGAATCTTTGGATGATATTATGCACTTGTAGATGATGATAACTTCAAACTCAAACTGCAATTTTTCTCTGAGAAACTCCTT